>CM076580.1:461176418-461752830 GCA_034641835.2 Pinus albicaulis | reverse complement strand
AGAACCCCCCTAAATTTTTATATATAAAAAATAGGCGAATCCCCATGATACATAGGAAAAATGGAAGGCGATTTTATTAATAATATAATATGTATATATAATTTTTTGGCGAATCTCTCATGAGATTATATTATCCTGTAAAATCATGGCGAATCACTAGTACAAATGGCGAATCACTACTACAAAATGCTGAATCGTTGTCTAGTGGAGTTCGGAGTGTTGGTTCCAATGAAGATATGGTAATTGAACCAGGAGTAGAAGGAAGAGAACCACTGAGACCAAGCATGGCACATGGTGACTCGTGAGGGAAGTAGTTCTCGTGTAGTTTGGAAAACACGTTCTTCTAGTTTTGCTAAGCGTAGTGTTGTTTGTCATGTTACTACTAGCACTGATATTGAGGTTGGAGAGGAGTTTGAGGAAAGGTAGCAGTGGTGGAGAATTACAAAGAGTACCCTATGATGGGCTCCATTTTTCCCTTTGGCATTTGTGCCTGCAAGACCTTCTGTGCATTGAACCAACAATTAGTCGTTCAACCAACAATCAACTTGACTGAGTTGATTAGGTACGAGTCAACTTAGACTAATCTTCAAAACTATGCTTTGCACTATCCCATATTTATCACACTAATGCTACACAACATTGTGCATTTGCACCTAACTCTCGATAATTCTTTTCCAAGAAAAATCTATAATAAGAAAAATATTTTACTATATTCTAAAAGGTGAAGATGTCGAAATCATGCCACAAAGTGAAAGGAAATAAAATATCTTTCCTCAAACCACCAAATATATAAAGAAAACAATAATGATTATAATAAATAGAACTGGATCTATCGATCTATCGATATATGCATGATATGAGAACCATAAGCATTCAAGAGACTAATTTCAAATTCAACAAAATCCTCTAAACAAGCAACAAACAAACCACTAAAATTTTCAAAGATATCAAGGCTAGACATTAACACAATTTCATGTACTTGAATAAGCCCATTGTTGCGTAGCGTTAGACTTCTTAAATTAGTTCTTTATCATTTAATACTATGACACTATCTATGTGAAAAGAAATAGGTCCCAACTTCATCAAATCTGATTTCATCTCCAATCAAAGATCAAAACTAGCTTCGTTTCCAATACCAATATAAAATCACACATTTTCCAAATATCAATAATTATTTTCCAAGAAAATATAAAACTCGAAACTCAGCAAAATTCCCCAAACACAAGCAACATATATACCATTAAAATTTTCTAGGATGTCAAAGCTAGACATCAAGGTAGTTTCATGTACTTGAATGAGCCCATTGATGCTTTGCATTAGTCTTGTTAAATTAGTTATTTATCATTTAATACTAGTCAAACACTATCTATGTGAAAATAGGTCCCAAAATCATCAAATCCAGTTTCATTTCCTGTCACAAATAAGAAGCAAACAATGTAAGGATTAAATATGAAACATCAATCTTAAAATAACACACATGAAAGAAATGTAGCTGCAATGTTACAATGAAAAATACAAAATATAGAACCCATTTTTAGCTGAATTTGACATGTAGTAATCTTGCATGATCAACGGAACATGTATACCAAAATAAGAGTCCTAGGGTATTTCAATTTCCCAATTCTCATCTTGGTCATCATTTTTTACATTGTGAACATGATCTTCTCCAGATGTATTGTCATTATGAGCCTCCAAAACATTATGTTCTGTATCAAGTTCATTAGATAAATTTGTTATATTGTTTTCTCCCCTTCTATCACAATCTGATCGCCAAAGCGCTAGTGCTCTTTCATATGGAAAATTGTCAACGTCATACTTTATTACATATAATCTTAAACATGTATCCACATGTTTATCAAGCTTGTTCCTCAACTTTGACTTCAAAAATGATAGTGCACTAAACATTCTCTCATCCTCCATTGATCCCAAAATCATAGTTTGACACAAATCTGCTAATTTAAAATATTCTGATATGTTTTCTTGCAGGTATTGGCTAGCACTTAAAGTATTCCATAATCTTGTTATAGCACCGTTTTCATTAGGATTCTCCAAAAAAGGATATTGCTTCCACATTGTTTCAGCAAAGCGTCCACCTTGTTGATACAATTTTGATGAATCTAAAATACCTTCAATCTGTTCTCCATGTATCGAGACTTTCTTGCAAAAGTGATGTACTAAACATTTTAATATCTTTTGAAAATCGACTTTTAAATTTCTTGAACATTGACAATTGTTCCAATATTGAGGGTATACCACACACATGGCCTCCAAAAATTCATCTCGAGGAAATCGTTCTCTTATCTCTGATGATAGTGATCTTGCAATTTCTATCAAATTTTGTCCCACTGAGATAACAATATCATCAAATTGGTCTCTTGACACGGGGCAATCTTTGGTGATTCGTCCTGTCTTACTAATATAATGAAAGGGGACCATATACCCATGCACTGTGATACATAGTATCCCTTTTTCATCAAACGTCAAAAATTTTTCAGTATTTTCTATATTGATGATCTTCGTCCAACTTGTAAAGTCTGGACCAGTAAAGAGTCCGGCATCATATACAAATTATCCAATGCAAGGCATGCTGACTTTCTCGCATTTGTGTATTCGGCAATATACATTGTGCGATTCTGAGACATTTTCATGAGGACATTCATTTCATGTAGCATAGGAAGAATTCCAGCCAATGTCAATAATGTTTCTATATCGGTTAGTCAAAAAAGAAGATCTTGAGCTTTGTCTACATTGTAGCGATTTGCATACATCAACCCTACCAAAGATTTTAACTCACTAAATAGTCTTTGAGCTGGTCCATTTAATGAGATCCATCTTGTATCAACATCTTTCAGTAGTTTTTTTCCATCCGTAACACCATATGAAAATTGTTGAAACTCTAAATATCGTTTGGGACTACGAGAAAAGTATGCATGAGTCTCACGTACAAGATCTTCAACTTTTGAAACTAATGGAAACTTGCTTACTATTTTAAATGCAAGATTCATCCTATGAGCCATACAATGAATATTAATCATATATGGCGAAGCTGATAGTTGTAGTCGAAAACAAAGACCATTCCTTTGTCCTTGCATTACCGATGCTCCATCTGCTCCAACACATACCAACTTTTTTGCAATCGTTAAATGATCCATACCACTTTCCTTCAAAGTATTAAGAACAAGTTCATAAATATTTTCAACTGTAGAAGTCTCTCTCATCTTTTTAATCCCAAGTAGATAGGAATGCCTAATATGGTCATTAACCATATAAATGCTCATGCAAATCCATGAAGTATTATCAATAGTTGTAACCTCATCCAAAGACAATGCCAAAAACCTAGCATTTGCAATCTACTGTTTCAAATCATCAATTTCTACTTGAGCTAGATATCTTGCCCATTCCCAACCACTAGTTATGGACCAATGAGAAGATGGAAAGTTTGGCACGTGAAGAAAAGATAGAAATTTCATCTGATCTGAATAATCTGTCATAGGATGACCTTTACATAAGATGTGAAATACAGTGCTCAATTGTATCGTCTTGGATAACAAACTTCTTTCCATCGTCTTTTCAAATTGAGATATGATGGTTCCTCCACTTGCCTCAAGTTTCTTCTTATTTATTAAATATTTTTTGTATTCTTCCACACATTGGCTATGTCATCATTCCTCCAAAGATTTCCATCTGAATATAGATTTCTCTTTACCATCTACAATTTTCTTTTCATAAACCTTTCCTGCATGCTTTTGTACTGTATCTAGCTTCATCTGAAATTTCACTACCTTGCAACTTTTCCAACTACACGCAAGACATTTAACTTCTCGTAAATCCTCATTTGTAGAAGGTATTTCTTCAATAAATGGAAAATTTGAGAGCCAATCATCTTGGAATTTTCTCCCTATGGTCCACTGGCCTTTTTTCCTTTTCCGTGAATGGTTTGTGTCACCTTCCAAGGAAATATCTTTAACATTTTCATCATTAATTTATGTTGAAACTGCATTTATCTCACCCTGATCACTTGCGGAACCTATTATTTCATCCATCATATGGATATCAGATACATTTTCACAAGAGTTAACATCTCTCTCAGTAATATATTGTTCAAAGGAGCTTGAAGCATGAAGAGAATGTGTATTCTTGGATTGAGACTTTTTAAAGTATGATAATACATCAATTTGCCTTGATAGTTTCTTCCCAGGATTAGATTTTGACATCTCACTGAATATTCCAGAAGTAAAATTTCAAATCGATCTAGAAACCTGCATCAATAGTTTCCAAGAGTTGAGAATTACTAGATTTGTAAGTAACTTTCAAAGTAAAATAAGTGTAATGTTCACAAAAACCATTATGCAATTTTTTATTAAAATGTTGTGCCAAGGCCCAAGCCCAAAAGCAAAAATAAATCATTATACACAAAACAATAACATCATGAGTCATCATATATAAAACAAAGAACATCATTCAAATATAAAATATAAAAAAATTTCCACTAAATTAAATCATATCTCCAAATCACCTAATGAACACTTGAAAGCTTTAAACAAAACAACAAAATATTACAATAACTTTAATCATCCTTTGAACTTTCCAAAAAACCTCTCCCTTAAGTTGTAAAGAATTGGTTATAAGAAGTTGAAACATATCCTCTATCATTTTCCATGATAAAAGTGAGGAAGGAAACTAGTCAGTTACTAGTGATTCTTTTACTTATCAATGGAAAGAAATCCCTTAAGACATTGTCCTCCTGTTGACCATAATTTCTTTTCCATAGTGAAACACGTCCAGTATGGCCATGAAATAACCTAAAAAGACTCAAATGCTTTCCATGATTTGTAAACACACGGGTGCCATGTAAAGTTTCAGGCCCAAAAAAGCACGTTTGGGATCCTATAAAGCAAAATTAATTATTGTATCAAACATTTAAAACTACTAATTAGCACTTAGTGTTTGTTATTTAACCAAGTTCCATTGAAATAATAGTCATGGGATGTTACCAAAGAGTTAACCAATAGATAAATGCACACCACAAATCATACATTCACTGGAACTTCCCCTCCCATGAATGACCATCTAAGGGAAAGGGGAAAAAAAGAAGAAAAGAAGTCAACGAATCACCACAGTCAGCCAATGATTCTTAGTGTCAAATCATTGGAAACTGCAAATCAAGTGCAAATTTAACCCATGCATCCATGGGTTGACAAAAAGAGTTTATAGCAGCCACAAGCTAATCATTCTACGAGTCTACCCAAATCTGACACAAACTCCTAAAAATTGTTGATTAGAAATTCCCCAAGAAATTTCACTTGGTTCATGAGAGAATGAAAGACAAGTGCAAATAAACTTCCATGAAAGACGAGTGCAAATATCCTTCCATGAATGGATATCACTCTCCAAAGTCATTTTGGGCATATTCCAATATGTAGGAGCCAGGGAAACATGGTGCATAACAGCAGTCTATTGTGCCTAAATTTAAACTGCATCAAGGGAACATTTGCACTCTTCACACATTGAACATTGAAGACAATTAATTAATGCCTGACATGACCATAGCAACAAAAGCATCAAGCAGAGACTATAACAAGATTATGTGAAAGTGAGAAAGAACACCCATCATGAAGCATCAAGTAATATCATCCACAACATCAACATCACTGTTGGGTAGATTTTGATCGCCTTCGCCTACTAGAAGTAACTTCTAGTGGTAAAGGTGGTTTTAAAGCTAATCTACGCGAACGACGGGGGGTAGGATTATGTTCTTCCATGATTGCTGATTAATTTTAACCAAAAATAAATAAACAAAAATAGGGTAATGCTAGGCAAAAGGGTCTACCAGTAAACTGTGAACTGCAAAATACCTCCTGGCAAGCCAAGAAGTACGGGCAGGAAATCTCCCTGAATGCTGTGTTCGGTGTATCACAATTTAAAGGCGGCTGACTCGGTTCACTATGGATGGATAGCACCTAAAAGTTTTCCTCCCAAATATACCCGAAGGTACGTGGAGGCCCAAGTCCGTAATAGCGCTGTCTAATGCGAAACCGCACAGTGAGAGCACCACCTATATACTTATCGTACTGTAACGCCGCCCCAAGGGACGTGCTACGATATACTTACATACGTGGGGTGAGATATCACACTCGGAATGTATTGCAGACAAGTTAACGACAGCTGCTATGTTTTACGACGCCGGAACACGTCTCTAGCCTAGACCTTATAAATGTTATTGTTATGGTTCCTATGCATTTTTAGATAGATTGAGATTAATTTTATGTTGATCTTGCTTAACAATTTTCCTTTCAATGGTACCGCGATGATGTATGTAGAAATTCCTAAATGCAAACTAAGAATGATAAGCAAACTTTTCACTTTTAGTTTTTCAATGAAAGACCTAGCTACAAAGGGAAGAGAGAAAATAATTTTGTGAGCAAGAAAATCAATGAACAAAAGAAAACATTGAGCACAAAACTAAATGCAGATTTCCTAATGTTCCTTTTTTGCAAAAAAACACAATCCTACATGCAAATGCAAGTTTTTCTTTTCAGTTCCTTTAATGTTATGAATGCAGAAAAGAAACTAAGTGCATCAAACAAATGCTTTTTACTTTTCGAGAAATGAAGAATATGAACGACAATTGTATAAGCGCCATCATTGCCAAAGTATACATGCCATTTACAAAATGTCAAGGAACTAGATTAAGAAGAGATATCTCAAAGATCGAATTAAAAAGGAAAATAAAACAATCATCATGATACAAGAAACAAAAATATCAGATGTCTTAAATATCAAATTTTCTCTAACTGACAACAATTTGCTTTCCGTCTGCTCAATATTAGTTCTTATTTTTCTGTTATCCATTCTCATTTATTTAAAATTCTCATAAAATTTACATAAAAGGTCCTACAATTCCCTAATTTATTCTTCATTTTGAGGTTTTATTTGAATTCATCACATTTACTTTTCATTTATAAGGTCTACTTCCTTTTCTTCGTAATTGAATATTTCTCTGAGGAACGTGTCCAAAGAAATTATAGCTTATTTTTCCAACGAATTTCCATAATCAGAATCAAGCTTAAAAAAGCATCTATGAACCAGGTTCACTTATGAGAATTAACTACATTCTATTTTTTAATAAGAAAAAGGAGGCTTGTATCAAGATAAGACAATCTCTCCATGCAAGGAACAATTTCCAAAGTATAATATTAAATGAATTCCTCAATGTAAGCTCTTAACTTCTCTATGGTAGTATCAAACTGGTGTTTCAAGTCAGGATGAAATCATGAGGAGGCTTTCATTGATATTTACTTTTCTGAAAGATATTTTCTAAAGGAATCTACCTCAAAATGTAAGGAATCTCTGTCATTTGCATTTTGAGCGGCTTGAAAATCCATTTCATGTGGCCCAAACATATCCTACCACCTGGAATCCATAATGTTTTAACTACCACTCAACATCTAGATCCCAATTTTTGCTCTATGCCTTAATGCCCTCTCTAGAGAATGACCAATACAGTAAATTTTTGCACAACTCATCAACCCAACCTTCATTGTTTTCCTTGAGTTCTCTTACATCTATCAAAACTTTTATAGGACTTTTGTTGCCTCATCAAGACATGCTGCATGCTCTGAAACAGATTGACTGTTCTTTCTACCATTTTCCACAAACAAATTACTTTAAATCTTCTCATCATCATGAACTTGAGGATTTGAATTATTGTTCCCATTGTTATTCTGCTCCACAATTGATACATATACACAACATCTGGCATGATGTCCTTTCCGATGGTTTCCTACCACATGATGCCACTCTGCATGTTTCAGTAGACCACCAAATTTGCCTTCTTTGAATTCAACCTGAGTGGTCTCTTCATTTTCTGTCTGTGTCTAAAAAGAATCAAACCCTCAAGCTCTTTCCCCAAATTACCTTGGATCTGTTTATTAATAAACAAAGATGTTGAAAAAGTGGCATCCATCATGTGCTTTATAATTAAACTCCATGTGTAGGGATAGAAGGCCCTTGCAATAGCTTGCACTGGCTGTAACTGTACAAGAGATAAGTGACATCCCATTTAAATATTAGTGGTGTATGAAATTGTGGCACTGGAATGAATATCAAATGTTCTATTTACTTATGCAAATTTCAGAATTGAAAAATAGCATCCATCCGCGGCTTTGGTCACTTGTGTTATAATCTGTAGCTTCCAAGTTTGAAGGCATCTAAAAAAAGACCTAAGTAGACTCCCGCTTTCTAGAAGTTTTCTGTAACTAGAGACTGTAGCTTGGCTATGGGTATGGGGTTTCTATACACAACAATGCCAATTCCCTCAATTGCAGCAAATACAATACCAGCTACTAAAACATCCCAATCACCTGTTTTCCCAATGATTGTAGCTAATGCATTTTCTGTATAATAAGTTAATAACCTAGAGCAGGAGGAAAGTTTTCACTGGAAAATTGCTTCAAGCTCCATTAATTTTCTCTGAGAGTTGACTTGCACTTGCACGAACTACTCTACCCAAGAGACTGTTACCAAGCCTTGATGTCCTGGTATCTCTTCATTGAAAGTGCCACCACTTTAGCACTTATTGTTTTCACTTTGTTTCTCGCTCTCAGTATTATTTTCTCTCCTCTTATGTTTGAAAACCAAAAAAAATATAGAAATCTCCATTATGCTCAGTGTTTTTGCTGAAGCAATGCCCAACACCTCATCGTACTCCTACTAATTGGCAAGATTAAAATGAGCCCGACTAACAACCTAGATTCCCATTTCAATTTCTAAAAAAAAAACTCCTTTCTAGAATTTACATGGCTCCCTTAAGGTGATGCTCGAAAGAAAAAATAGAAAACTAGAAACAACATTGTGTCACATTGCTTCTTGTCATTAAATCTTCCAACTGCAGTGACAAAATACAGAGAAAGAAAAAATAATGAATGCAATCCAGCATCCCGCAAAACTGATGATATTGAGCTTCGATTAACGATATGCACATTTCCAAAATCCAGTTTCACCTTTTTAGTAGACAAGTCCCTAAGAGTGGGAGTGTCACCAGGGTGGCATAGTGAGAGGATTTATTCACCCTATAATCTTCCATAATTAACCTTATCCTCGTAGAATTTGACCACTGAAAAGGAAAAGGCACTCAGCGTCACTGTAGCAGATTAAATAAGCAGAAGCCTCATACTCCAAGGCATCACACTAGAAAACTGCCAAAACCAAGATGTAAATATCTAGCAACTAAAATCATGAAGCCTCCCAATGAAAGCAACACACATTATAGATGGAAATATTTTTTTAGTAAAGAGAATGGGCAATGCCAACTACATAGAATAAGAATAATCTTTTTCATTTGTATTCTTATGCAACATTTCTGTTTATGATTCAGGAAAACAAAATGATGGTTTTCAACCATTTAAGGATTTGGGGCTACTATTTTATCAAAATTGCATGAATATCAACTAAAAACACAAGTCCAAAGCCCATTGATGTCCACTCATTATGAAAACTTAAGACTTGGGTCATATGGAAAAATGGATAAGATTGATCACAAACATAAAATGAAGGAATACACCAGAGAAACCATCTCATCTAAGTCCCTGTAAAGTTCTTTATCTACATATCCATTGACTTGTTATGACACAGGTGGTGAAGGTGGTCCAGAATCCAATCAAGTAGCAAGATAACCCAAATCATGCATGCCACCATATCCTCTAATATCCTTCGAGCTCTTCCTGAAGAACTGCTGATCCATTGACATGAATTGTTGCTCTTCATGATTATTAACACCCAAATGCAAAATCTAAGGACTTTATAGCTCAACAATGTAGCTATACTAGACTCAAAATTAACATTTTTTGAGTTCAATGATAGATCCATCTCCTGCTTCTGAAAAACCTATGGACCAATTTCATCTTTGGGCCAAATGTATACAGCCAAATGCTGAAAACCACCAATCATCATACTAAGTATGGTCCTCTGTTTTTTTGTCAAATATGGGAACCCAACTCAAGATCTGTGACAATTTCCCTGGGGGATCCATTAAAACTTATGTGGTTACTCTTGATTTCCCAAGCAGAGAAAAACAACAATCTTTCTCATTATTCATATCTCAATTCTCTTGTCAGATTTCAATCCAAAAGGTTTAATGGTTTTCATATGGGATCAAGTAATTTAGAACCTTGCAACATATATTGTCAAAAATAATTTCACCATGAAGCACAAGTTAGAAAAGAAGCCCCAAAACCTTTACTCTTACATAATTTCTGAAAAAAAACATGTAGCAATAGAGTCTATGGCAGTTTCAAGTAGCATAAATATCCTTGTATATGCGCAATTCAGTCCTTTTATTGACTCATGGTCCTCTGTTAAAACAAGCTCACTGCTTGACATACTCAATATAGATTGTTAACAAAAACATCCAAACACATTTTACTATGATACCCCTATACTCAACTGTGTATCGACATATATAATGCATTAAAACACCCTTCTCTTCCAATACCAATCCTGATGAGAGAAATTCCAACCATATACATATGAACTCGAACATTGAAACCCATCTATAAGTAAATGTCATAAGTCATAGTTTTTTAAAGGAGTATCCGATCAAATCAGTAGATAAAAAACAACATTTAGATTTTATGGTGCAGATGGTTCTGCATACAACAAATTAGTGAAAATATTATGACCATAGTTCAAATTGTTTCATCCCACTCAGCCAAAACATCCCTTACTCAATAGTAGCAATATGTCCTTTATATCTTGGGGAAATCTTTTTAGTAGTTACTCTTGCAATATTTAGTGACTGATCATAGAATAGTATTGTCGAACATGAGTCATTGAAAAAGGGTCTTGGGGATCCAAATCACAACCAATCAAATCATACAATGATATGTTATCTATAGTATCATTAAGGGTAGATCAATAAAAGGCACTCAACATCACTGTAGCAGAGAAAATAAGCAGAAGCCTCATACTCCAAGGCATCACACTAGAAAACTGCCAAAACCAAGATGTAAATATCTAGCAACTAAAATCATGAAGCCTCCCAATGAAAGCAACACACATTATAGATGGAAATATTTTTTTAGTAAAGAGAATGGGAAATGCCAACTACATAGAATAAGAATAATCTTTTTCATTTGTATTCTTATGCAACATTTCTGTTTGTGATTCAGGAAAAAAAATGATGGTTTCAACCATTTAAGGATTTGGGGCTACTATTTTATCAAAATTGCATGAATATCAACTAAAAACACAAGTCCAAAGCCCATTGATGTCCACTCATTATGAAAACTTAAGACTTGGGTCATATGGAAAAATGGATAAGATTGATCACAGTCATAAAATGAAGGAATACACCAGAGAAACCGTCTCATTTAAGTCCCTGTACAGTTCTTTATCTACATATCCATTGACTTGTTATGACACAGGTGGTGAAGAAGGTCCAGAATCCAATCAAGTAGCAAGATAACCCAAATCATGCATGCCACCATATCCTCTAATATCCTTCGAGCTCTTCCTGAAGAAATGTTGATCCATTGACATGAATTGTTGCTCTTCATGATTATTAACACCCAACTGCAAAATCTAAGGACTTTATAGCTCAACAATGTAGCTATACTAGACTCAAAATTAACATTGTTTGAGTTCAATGATAGATCCATCTCCTGCTTCTGAAAAACCTATGGACCAATTTCATCTTTGGGCCAAATGTATACAGCCAAATGCTGAAAACCACCAATCATCATACTAAGTATGGTCCTCTGTTTTTTCTGTCAAATATGGGAACCCAACTCAAGATCTGTGAAAATTTCCCTGGGGGATCCATTAAAACTTATTTGGTTACTCTTGATTTCCCAAGTAGAGAAAAATAAAAATCTTTCTCAGTATTCAGATCTCAATTCTCTTGTCAGATTTCAATCCAAAAGGTTCAATGGTTTTCATATGGGATCAAGTAATTTAGAACCTTGCAACATATATTGTCAAAAATAATTTCACCATGAAGCACAAGTTAGAAAAGAAGCCCCAAAACCTTTACTCTTACATAATTTCTGAAAAAAAACATGTAGCAATAGAGTCTATGGTAGTTTCAAGTAGCATAAATATCCTTGTATATGCACAATTCAGTCCTTTTATTGACTCATGGTCCTCTCTTAAAACAAGCTCACTACTTGACATACTCAATATAGATTGTTAACAAAAACATCCAAACACATTTTACTATGATACCCCTATACTCAACTGTGTATCGACATATATAATGCATTAAAAAACCCTTCTCTTCCCAATACCAATCCTGATGAGAGAAATTCCAACCATATACATATGAACTCGAACATTGAAACCCATCTATAAGTAAATGTCATAAGTCATAGTTTTTTAAAGGAGTATCCGTCAAATCAGTAGATCAAAAACAACATTTGGATTTTATGGTGCAGATGGTTCTGCATACGACAAATTAGTGAAAATATTATGACCATAGTTCAAATTGTTTCATCCCACTCAGCCAAAACATCCCTTACTCAATAGTAGCAATATGTCCTTTATATCTTAGGGAAATCTTTTTAGTAGTTACTCTTGCAATATTTAGTGACTGATCATAGAATAGTATTGTCGAACATGAGTCATTGAAAAAGGGTGTTGGGGATCCAAATCACAACCAATCAAATCATACAATGATATGTTATCTATAGTATCATTAAGGGTAGATCAATAAAAGGCACTCAGCGTCACTGTAGCAGAGAAAATAAGTAGAAGCCTCATACTCCAAGGCATCACACTAGAAAACTGCCAAAACCAAGATGTAAATATCTAGCAACTAAAATCATGAAGCCTCCCAATGAAAGCAACACCTTGAGTCTGCCCAATTCAAAGTAAAAGTGATTATGTCATCTTTGTTGGCACGGACCCTTAAAGTTAGTTGATTGTTCATTCTTGTTCAACTGCATTTTTCCGATGGTGGGAGGGTAATTAAGTATTGTAACCTGATTTTGTGGAAATTATTTCACTGAGTTTGTTGGGATTAATCATATGATATATTCCATTGATGGAAACCCCAAAAGTACTTTGAAAATTTTAAATTGTACTGATATTTGGTTTTTTTTTAATTTGGTTAGTGATTACTGCAGAGTCTGTTGGACAATATGTAGGAGGATTTGAAGAGCTGAATTTTCGCTGGGCACCCGATTCAACTGCATTGATTTGCTTCACATCAGGTATATTAACATGGCCCTCTTTTACTACCATACTATTGTGGTTTGGCTCCTCTATGTACTTGGTATATGAATGCCCTCTAACTTGTATTGTCTAGGTACCACTGGGAAGCCAAAGGGAGTAGCCCTTAGCCATAGTGCACTTATCGTTCAATCACTCACCAAAATTGCCCTTATTGGCTACAACTGCAATGATGTAAGAGCCTTACATATTCGTACTTGAAATGAGAAGATTAGAAGTAATTCTTTAACTTGTGACTGCTCATTCTAAGCTTCTCACAAACCTTTCCATGGTCGTGAAGGAGAAAATATACCCATCCTAGAAGTAGTAGCGATAGAGATGAGCACTACATGGATTAGCCTAACAAGTTCATGTCCAAGTTGAAATTAAAAAACAATTCAAAGGATTCCGATATTCGTTGATGTTGTCGTGCTTGGCAGGTTTATCTCCACACATCTCCACTCTGCCATATTGGGGGAATCTCTTCAGCATTGGCCCTTGTAATGGCAGGAGGATGCCATGTCTTCGTACCCAAGTTTGAAGCGGCTTCTACTATGAATGCGATACAGAAACACTCTGTAACAGCAATGATCACTATACCAACTATGCTGGCTGATATAGTTGCATACTGCAACCACTCAAGGTACCTTAATATTCACATACCCCGTTAAAGCCATGTACTAGAAAATTGAAATACATAGAAGATTTGACAATTATGTAAGAAATAGACAAAAAAACATGCGCAATACAGAAGTGTGTACTACTCACATAGCTATTTCTGTATCGAAAATGATTATAAATAGGATAAGAGTGCAACCCCAAATGGTTTCAATAGCTCATGCAAGGCCAAAATTTTACTATCCGATCCAATATAACTGATGTAAACTCCATTAAATGGTATATCGCATCAATTATCACATATCAAACGCAGTTGTCGAGACAAGCTGAATAAACCCTAGAAAGTTACACTTCAGTGAGTGCATTGTGTAGACCATGAAATACCAATGTTTTAAGATCCCTAACCTTACTGCCATCAACAGATCCTAGGAAGCAAGGTGGGCTGAGAAAGACCTATGCAGCTAAGACATCTTATCCAGGACCACCCAACTCCCCTGCTCATTTATAGCCTGGCAAGGCCATCTTATCATCTCAAAATGGTCCAGCTGGCTTCGAACAAGTTGCCTTGGTCCTGTATGTATTACATTTTTGTAGCCCTTCTCCATGGACATTGGAAATCCAAACAAAGGTTTCTTTCCACTCAAGAAGGGGTTGTTGACACAGCCTTTCCACTTAGCACAAAAACTGCCCAGATTTGAAACCCAAGTCATTCAACAACAATATTAATCAGGAAATGTGATACACCCTGGTGCACAGTGCACACTGGCTTCCCCTTAGGGTTAATATATTCCAGTACAGAATTAGGTCAAGGTCCCCATAAATTTGTGATTAGATTCAAGTGATCAAATTTAGGTCAGTACACAATCAACTCAAGGGCCCAGGCAAGGCCTCTTCTAATTTTGTATTACATGGAACCTTTCAATCCTTCAATACGTCAATAAATTTGTTTCAATTAATGAAACTAGTTTCATTGAAATTGCGGCACCAACCGTCTGATTTCTGATCCATCCCACCTTCTTGAATCTACTTTGTTTCTTCAACCTTCTCATGCCAATCAGGCATTCTTTCAGATGAGATGGGAAATCTTTGTTTCTAGGTGAAATTTCTATTTATTACAGGTTATCTACCTAGGTCTACAAAGCTGAATCGACATCCATTGCTGACGGTAAGTTGACTATCTCCTTGGATTTCGAAATTGGGATCTGCGATGACCCTTAGATGGCCTCTCTTGGCTGCAAGAATTTGCATCATAAAAAATAAAACAAAACAAATCTTGATGTAGCAGCTATTAAATGGTTAGAAAATATTGCATTAATTTCTCTAAAAGCAAATTTAAATCGTGTTTATATGGTTCTGTCTATCTAATATCATAGCAAGCTTAAGATTTTACAGATAGTTAAGGTGCTTAATTTGGTTTGTTTCTGGTAATTTTTTGTGTCAATAGGAAGGATAAGACCATTTAAGAGTCCAAGGAGTTAGCTCAACCAGATATCACCAATGATTGATAGGTTTACTAGAGTTTCCACAAATGTGAGGAAGCATCTTTTGGGTTTACCACACATCTCCATCCCTCAAGATTTTCTTTGAAATTAAAACATTTTAGGATGGATGAACATTTGGCCTTTGTTGTTGAAGTACTAAATGAAGCAATCCAGCCTTATGTTTGGCCAAAAAAATCATAAAAATTGGCAATTCAGGAGAAGTTTTAATAGCACATGCAGATTTGAGAAATAAAGAAATTGTGAACTTCAATGTCTAAACATCCTTGATGATATGAAAAAAGTAGATAAAGAAGAAGGATTTGGAATCATGAATGCAATCAGCCACTTTAGGAAGTCTAGTAAATCAGTTTATGGTTCCGTTAGCAATTCAACTTTCATATAACTGGGGAAACAAGCTTTGATACTACATTCCATCTAATATCTCAAGACCTTTGGAAAAGTTGTGCAAGAATTTGTATTCATATCAAATCTACAATTCCTATATGCAAATTATTACTTTCTTTCTTGTAGTGTAGCCTGTGTTTTCTTGTTGGGTTGTTTGAATTCCAAATGATCATAACATAGTTATTATTCTTGAATTTGGTTTTGTTGATAATATAAAATTTTGTTGTGTGTATTATGTGGCATATATGTTATTATCTTTCTGTATTTGTGCTATAGAAGAAAGGACGGAGGATTGGAGCTATGTTTTCCAACTGTTAAAAAGACACTTAATGGAGCAGGAAGCCTATCGCCACAACTTCTCAAGAGTGCCATTGAACTTTTTCCACGAGCTCAATTTTTTTCAGCTTATGGTTAGTATACCATCTTAGTTACTGTTGTCAAAGAAACAAATTAAAATGATTGCCAACCTTTCTCTCGCAATCATTCTAGTGCCATCATCCATTTCTACATAATATTGCAATCTTGCCGTCTGATCTCATTTCCCTTGTGGTAACTTGTTGATGACTATAAAGGTATGACAGAGGCTTGCTCTTCAATGACTTTTATGGTTTCCTATGATCCAATGATCGGAGAAGACACGGCTAGAAACACACAGAAATTAACCATGGCATTACACAATCCGGATGTTTCCAGAGATCACAGTGTAGGAGTTTGTGTGGGAAAGCCAGCCCCTCATGTGGAAATTCAGATTGAACCAAGAAATACATTTTTATATGAGAATGAGGGATATAATGTGGGAAATATATTAACAAAGGGTCCTCCTGTGATGCAAAAGTATTGGGGCCAAGAGGAAGCCACTGCAGCTGCATTTAGAGAAAATCGATGGCTGAATACAGGGGATGCTGGTTGGATTGACAAAGAGGGGAGTTTACAATTCTGTCACAGGAGCACTGTCATCATAATGAGAATTATGTCACTGATATCAAGGAGTTGAGATTAACAACAAGTCCTTATAGAGTAGAGTTATTTCCTTCATTAAAATGCAACAAGATCATCCTCTCCTGGCTGCAAGAATTTGCATCATAAAAAATAAAACAAAACAAATCTTGATGTAGCAGCTATTAAATGGTTAGAAAATCTTGCACTAATTTCTCTAAAAGAAAATTTAAATCATGTTTATATGGTTCTGTCTATCTAATATCATAGCAAGCTTAAGATTTTACAGATAGTTAAGGTGCTTAATTTGGTTTGTTCTTGGTAATTTTTTGTGTCAATAGGAAGGATAAGACCATTTAAGAGTCCAAGGAGTTAGCTCAACCAGATATCACCAATGATTGATAGGTTTACTATAGTTTCCACAAATGTGAGGAAGCATCTTTTGGGTTTCCCACACATATCCATCCCTCAAGATTTTCTTTGAAATTAAAACATTTTAGGATGGATGAACATTTGGCCTTTGTTGTTGAAGTACTAAATGAAGCAATCCAGCCTTATGTTTTGCCAAAAAAATCATAAAAATTGGCAATTCAGGAGAAGTTTTAATAGCACATGCAGATTTAAGAAATAAAGAAATTGTGAACTTCAATGTCTAAACATCCTTGATGATATGAAACAAGTAGATAAAGAAGAAGAATTTGGAATCATGAATGCAATCAGCCACTTTAGGAAGTCTAGTAAATCAGTTTGTAGTTCGTTAGCAATTCAACTTTTCATATAGCGGGGAAAATGACTTTGATACTACATTCCATCTAATATCTCCAAGACCTTTGGAAAAGTTGTGCAAAATTTGTATTCATATAGAATCTGCAGTGCATATGCAAATTATTACTTTCTTTCTTGTAGTGTTGCTTTGTTTTTGTGTTTTCTTGTTGGGTTGTTTGAATTCCAAATGATCATAACATAGTTAATAGTTATTATTCTTGAATTTGGTTTTGTTGATAATATAAAATTTTGTTGTGTGTATTCTGTGGCATATATGTTATTATCTTTATGTATTTGTGCTATAGAAGAAAGGACGGAGGATTGGAGCTATGTTTTCCAACTGTTAAAAAGACACTTAATGGAGCAGGAAGCCTATCGCCACAACTTCTCAAGAGTGCCATCGAACTTTTTCCACGAGCTCAATTTTTTTCAGCTTATGGTTAGTATACCATCTTAGTTACTGTTGTCAAAGAAACAAATTAAAATGATTTCCAACCTTTCTCTCGCAATCATTCTAGTGCCATCATCCATTTCTACATAATATTGTAATCTTGCCGTCTGATCTCATTTCCCTTGTGGTAACTTGTTGATGACTATAAAGGTATGACAGAGGCTTGCTCTTCAATGAATTTTATGGTTTCCTATGATCCAATGATCGGAGAAGACACGGCTAGAAACACACAGAAATTAACCATGGCATTACACAATCCAGATGTTTCCAGAGATCACAGTGTAGGAGTGTGTGTGGGAAAGCCAGCCCCTCATGTGGAAATTCAGATTGAACCAAGCAATACATTTTTATATGAGAATGAGGGATATAATGTGGGAAATATATTAACAAAGGGTCCTCCTGTGATGCAAAAGTATTGGGGCCAAGAGGAAGCCACTGCAGCTTCATTTAGAGAAAATCGATGGCTGAATACAGGGGATGCTGGTTGGATTGACAAAGAGGGGAGTTTACAATTATGTCACAGGAGCACTGTCATCATAATGAGAATTATGTCACTGATATCAAGGAGTTGAGATTAACAACAAGTCCTTATAGAGTAGAGTTATTTCCTTCATTAAAATGCAACAAGATCATCCTCAAAATTTTATTATCATATCAGAGATCATATTCTGTGTAACTGTTCAGTGATCTTAATACAAATCATGGAGGACAAGATACTATAGGTTGGCTGGTATTTCTAGAAAGGCGATGCCCAAGGGTATATGAAACCATAATAGGCATTAAGAACTAAACAAGTCGCCAAACTACTTAAAGTGAGCAAGACACTGTTCATTGAGCCATCCATCCACGTGACAACACATTGTGTCATATAATTTGACTGAACCATGGAGACAGTGCGAGTCTTCAGAGAGTGGATGTGAATCTCAAGATGAGGAACCAGCAAGTGGATTAGATTACAACCTTTAGATCTCATAAAGAAAACGAAATGATGCATATAGCGGAGAACTGTGCCTCTGTCTTACCGTTAAATCAGAATGTGTAACATACATAGAGATTCTAAAATGAGGCCTTTTACTATCCCAGAGATGCAACATTTGAAGACCCAATAATGATGCACATCCAATCATTAAAAGACCCAATCCATTGAGCAACGAGAGTTCTGAGGCTATAAGAAATGAGTATGCTTGTGCCAAAAGAGATGTGATTCCCTGAGCCCTTTCGTAGAATAAGATAGATGAAAATCTCAAAACAGAGACATATCTATCCATGTTTTAATGTCATATCACTCTATTGCCAAACAAGTTTGAGATTATGGTGCAATCATAATTATGATGCCAATGAAGGCCATCCTTGATCTGACAAACCATACTACTGATACTGATTATGTCAATCAAGCGAAGATGACATAGAGTGTTTCATCCTCTGTGAAACTATCACTGCCAGGAAAAATCTTCAGCAGCATATGCTTTCTACCATTATCATGCCAAAAAGTTAAAACCAAAGAAACTTGAGAGACATATTGATAAGTTATAACACTATAGTTGATTAACGGTGAGACCCAAACACATTGCATACAAACCGTAGAGAATCTATCATCCGAAACTATCTCTTGGGCTTGGCTTCTCAGACAATCGTATTCAATGTACAAATAGAAATCGTATTCAATGTACAAATAGAACTGAAGGTGGATACCCTTGAACAGACTGGCGAAAAGCGGCGTTTGCATACAAACCTCAGAGAATCTATCATCCGAAACTATTTCTTGGGCTTGGCTTCTCAGACAATCGTAGTCAATGTACAAATAGAACTGAAGGTGCATACCCTTGAACAGACTGGCGAAAAGCGGCATGCGCTTGAGGTCGAGCGAACTTGTAAATCCGGCGTGCGCTTGAGGTTGAGAGAACTTGTAAATCCGGCGTGCGCTTGAGGTCGAGCGCGGCTCTGGCACACTGTTATCTCCCACAAGAACACCAATACCATATTTTTCGAACTGTATATCTCTACTATATACCAACTGGAAGGGCCCTAACAACGAACGGACCAGAGAGGGTCGCCCTGGCTCAGCCAGCAAGAAGATCGGTGTCCAGCGGCTAGCCACCTCTCCTAACCATTGAAAAAATTGGGGCGAATCACTGTAACTCTCCATTTGAACCCTATAAATCCAGGCAAATGCCATGGAAATTTGCTCCATAAGAAAAAAATCGGGCGAATTTCATTTTTCCAGTGTTATGCGCCCCTTTTTTTGGTGGGCTAATACTTAATTATTAATTATTTTTAAAATATTTATTGGGATAACTTTTTAAACTATAGAAAATGGGTTTTATGTAAAAAATTAGCCCCATTAAAATTGAAAATTTTCGCCATCTTCTTTTGCCATGCTTCGACTTCAGCAGGATCAGTGGGCCTTTGGACATCCGTATCCACGAACTCCTTCAGTCCATTATCTTCTAATACTGCCTCCATGCGATCCTTCCATGCAACATAATTCGAATTGCCTTCAAGAGCATATTCGAGTCGCAAACCGTTGAAAGACATTTTCAACACTGGCACCAAGAAAACAAAACTGCTGCAAAATTTGAATTCCACCTCAAAGCTCAACCGCTCTAGATCTGTGAGAACAAATTATTTCTAGCACAGAGATTGACTGCAAGGGGCATTTACCAGACCTTTCACTTTCCGAAGAAAGATGAATCCGGAGGCTACCTGGCCCGCATGCAGACTCTGTCTACCGAAATAAGTTTGTAATCACCGTGATGATCAATCTCTGCTTCAATAGCTCCGATACCATGTAGAAATTTGCTGAATAATGATTAATTATCCACCGAGACTATCCTGATCACATACAATTCGAATTTATATGCAACACATAATCTCTTCCACTCGATCATCAAACATGCGGAAATAAAACAAGCGATAACACATCAAATCATCATACACATTAACACAGTATGTATGGGGAAAGCTTATAGCTGAAAACCCCGCAGCTATTGTGTATATTATAATGGAGAAATCATGTAACAAAATCAGTACAATAATCCTCACAAGTACTCAGTACTATCTCATGAAGTTACACACAAACTAGCTTGGTTTTGAACAAGTCACTGGTTCAAAACTCACCACCAATTGCCTTGCCTCTATTGCGCAATCATGGCCCGTCTAAATAGAGATCCAAGTTTCGAATCTCCTTGGCTTGACAACGCAATCATCATGGGCAATTCCTCCAAGTGTGGTGCAAATCTCATGCACAACTAATGTCGCCACTGATAGCTAACTCCACCCTTTCATCTACCTCTTTCACTGGTCTCCACTGAACTGTTCATGCACTGTAGTGAACTGATGTGTTCTTGAGTTGAATAATGAGTTACTAATTAATGAATTAAATAATATTTAATTCACTCCACTCATTACTAGTTGATTAGCTAGTTAAACTAATTCAACTAGTCTAACTGGTAATTGTTCCTCACAATCACTCATAGTCAGTCTCCAGTATTAACTCCACCAAACTTCTCGCTTACCTAAGTCCTAACCTAAGCCTAACCATGCATGAGTCACCAAACCCTTAGGAATAGCGAATTCCTCTGTCAGTGCATGAGCCACTTCCAAGGCTCGAATCGAAGTGCTCCAAGAGAGTAACCTATTGCTTTAGAGTCCAAATATTATTAAGGGTAAAATAATATTTGACTTCCCTCATTTTTAGGATAGGCAACAACATAGACTTACCTATAGGTAAAAATAGAGGTCCATCTTTATTTTACCAACATGACCAATACTTCAAGAATAACATACTGCAACCCTTGGACCATGCTCCATATGTCTAAAAATAGACATAGTCTAAAAATAGACTTTGCGCCAGAATTTGCCTGCGGGCCCACTTAGTGAAGGCGACTTCATTTCACTAAGCTCCATCATCTTGCTGCATTTTCAACAGATTCTTCGTAGAATTTCATGGTTTCCTGATTGGTTATAATTAAAATTTTGATCAATTTCCTTATACTGGAAATACACTGTATATACTTACATCAAGATTGCACTCTTCCTTTGAACATAACTTAATTCATAACATGTCCTTGTAGTTGCATGTATTTCCTCCTTTACATGCCAAGGAAGTCAAGATGTTGATTTCATAGGCTGAATTTGTCTATTCTATCAATATTTTAGTTCATACTGTATCCTAAATTGAACAAAACATCTTGTATAGAGTCCCTTCTCGAATCCCCTAAACAACCACTTGATTTCAATTTATCAAGATAAATGCTTTATTTTGTTGAACTTGATCTTGAGAGTTGGAATCCTCATTCAAGATATTGAAAAATTAAAACAAATTGTCAGGCTATCCACATGCAACACATTATGTATGCGATTTGGAATTCCATTCCACAAGAAAAACCAAGCAAGTTTTCCTTCTGCATCTAGGGTTGGGAAATGCTTGTTTAAGAAAGCACTGATGATATTTTTGAGGAATATAAAATGATGTTTTTAAAAACTGTGAATAGCTGCTACAGGTATTCAATTATCTCCTATTTCGGATTTTGATCTGCAGACCTTTACATTTAGGATTATTTGATGGGGAATTTTGGCGTAAGTTGGGCAGGTTATGGATCCACATTGATGTGAAGAGGTATTACGTTTTTTGGGTTTGGTGCTTAGGATCTCTAGATTTTATCAATATTGATGATAATTAATTGGCTAATGTTTTTACCCCTTATTGCTATCATATGAATAATATTTTAGTATATGTATTTTACTAATGATGTTGATATATTAATTTCCTGATGATTGAGATAATGATTATATGCCATCAACCACCAGATTACTTGTAGCTTTAAGAACACCTTGATACCCTTCAAACTAATTCAGAAAAGATGACCAAACTACAATAAAAAACACATCCTTCATAGATCATATGTCAATCTTATTGCAGGGAAGGATCCCACCAAATAGATGATGTTTGACTGCCTTTTAGGACTACGACTAGTTTTTCTTGAACTCCAAAGACTCACTTGCAATAAGTTTCCTCAATGAAAAACCCTTACAAACCAAAATCCAACAAGCCTTAAAAGACCTTGATCCTCCATTTTATGTTGTTAAGGTTGATGCCCCAAGAGGGCCGAAGTTCAATCCTCCATCTGTAACATAATTGTAAAAAATGCTCCAACTAGCAGTTAAGGTGTTGTACAAGGTAGACTGGAAAACTTAGGAATATTTTAATGACTGATTGGTAAAATACTAATAAGGGACATTACATTGGGAACATCATTACTATATATTATCATCTTGACAAGAGATGACATATTTCCTATCTCATTTGGGAGATTCCTTATAAGTAAGATATGACATTTCTGCCAAAAATTGAAACTTGAATAAGTCAGTAACTTCACCACCAATCTCAAAAATAATGATTGGATTATTCCTATAATTTCATGGTTGCTTGATTGGTTATAATTAAAATTATGATCGATTTCCTTATATTAAAAATGCATTGTATATACTTGGGCTTTTAGGTATGACACCCACAAAAATTTGATATCTCTGTATTAACAGATTTAGCAGACTTGAGGTCTGTCCCTGTGTTAACAGATTTAGCAGACTTGAGGGTTGTCTTTTTATTAACAGATTTAGCAGATTTGGGGCGGGGTTGAAGTTTACGATGGATATCTTAATCTATAAAGATAGATATCATCTACTATGCACCTATAGGAATGAAAAAATTAATAAATTTAGTCAAGTAATTTGAACGTTATCCCTTTTGTAAGCATTAACAACACCTCTTAAACAAATCAGTTTATATCCAACCTCCCTTGCAGCTTTGTTAAAGATTAACGATGCTTTTTAAAGTAATTTGAATCTTATACCTTTAGTAAAAATTAACAACATAAACAAATTTAGGATTTTGATTGCTCATTTGGACGCAAAAATACCATTAAATATTAGCAATACCTTCCAATGTAGTTTGAACCTTGTACCATTTTTAAACATTAACAATACCACTTAAACAATTTTTTAGGATTTTGATTGCTCAGTTGGGATCAAGAGATCTCAATAACGAAACCATTTTAACACCCCAAAGAGAATTGGACCAAATTTACTGATAAAAAAATTCAGGATTTTGATTTCTCATTTGCGGATCAAAAGATCTCTACCAATACCATTTAATGCTCCCAATAGAGTTGAACCAAATTTACTCGCACCTTCTAGTTTAGATGGTTGATCTATTCTGGTTCCAAGTTTATTTATAGTTGTATGGTAGGTTTATTTTATAGTTGTATGGTTTATTCGAGGTTTATTCAGGATTTTGATTGATAATTTGGGATCAACAGATCTCAATAACAAAACCATTTAATCGCTTAAAGAGAATTGAACCAAATTTACTCATACTAGCTAGTTGAGATTGTTGATATATACCGGTTGCAGGTTTATTTTATAGATGTATGGTTTATTCAGGATTTGATTGCTCATTTGGGATCAACATATCTCAATAACAATACCATTTAACAACCAAAATATAGTTGAACCAAATTTACTCATACTAGCTATAGTTGAGTTGGGTTTATTTATAATTGTATGGTTTATTCCAGGTTTATTCATAATTTCAAGGTTTATTTATAGTTGTATTTTTTCATGAGAATATATTTACATATTTATATTTATATAGTTATATTACATAAGGGAGGAGTATTATATTTTATAAGAGAGGAGTATTGAGAGTATTATATTTCTTAAATGAATATACATGTTTCAAGGCATGAAATCATGTCCCAACTGGCTCATCCTGTCCAAACTGGGAATTGAAACTCATTTGAATTCAATCTCCTAACATCTCAACTGGTGGTTGAACCTCCCAACCATTGTCAATAAATCCAATTGATTCAATTGAGATTCAATTGTCATTTGAATTCAACCTCCCAATTTATTCAATTGTCATATAGAACAAATTTTATTGAGATAAATCCAAATGACATGATATTTTAACAACAACCTCATTAGGCAATTCATAAGATGAATTTGTCTATTCTATCAATAGTTTAGTTCCTACTGTATCCTAACTTGAACATGAAATATTTTATAGAGTACCTTCTCGAATCCCATAGACAACCACTTGATTTCAATTTATCAAGATAAATGCTTTATTGTTGAACATGATCTTGAGAGTTGGAATCGTCATTCAAGATATTGCAAAATTAAAACAAACTGTCAGGCTTGCTATAAGAAACACATCATGTATGCTATTTTTACGAACCGTGAATAGCTGCTACAGGTATTCGATTGGCTATTGGAGCTAATTCAATCTCGGAAGTTGTGGATTGATCATCCTGAACAACTGCAAGAATGTGCCACAGGACTTTTATTCCATCCTACAGATAGAAACCAGGTGTGTTCAATGGAAATGGATCATTTCTTTCATGTATTCTCATTGAATTTTTGTGATTAGGCATTGTGGCTATGGTATTGTTGGAATTTTCATAATAGAGTTCATAAAACGTAGCATTGTTTAATGATGTACAAGGTTAAAAGTGGTAGGGAATTGATTCATATCCCATCTATTTGCTAACAGGGGAATGTGTTATCAATGCAGCTGCTGCATTTCTACACTTCAAGGGGACCTAAATTTTCTGCAGGCTCTGTTCCAGACAATCTTGGAAAACCTTATAATATTTGATGATATTCAGTTCATGAATGGATTTTGGACTTTTATGAGAAGTGTTCTTTTGAGCTGCTTGGAATTCTGTGTAATTGCATGCACATTTAAATAATCCATATGTTTCCCTTCCTCAGATATCGTCCAAAAGCAAAGGTTTTCTATAATAATTGAAATGTTATACCGAGGTAAATTATTATTGAAAGTGTTAGTCTCATACATAACAGTTACTTCAAACTTGCAAACTATTGTTCCATATAAATATAGTTTATAACTTGCTTATTCAAACTAAGGAGCATGTTCACGATTCTTTTTTCCTATATTAAGACATAATTGTTGGTTGGAGTGCTTAGTAAGACATAGTTTGAGGTTGGAGTATCTCTAAGTTTGAGGTGATATTGAATATATGCTTAGTAAGACATAGTTTGAGGTTGGAGTATCTCTAAGTCTGAGGTGATCATAAATATATTGTCGTTTATTATTGAGGTATGGTCTGTTGTTGTTATTGTTGTATTCAGGTGGAGTTATTACTGATTGGGATTTGTAGTTTTCAGGAGGTATCAATGGAATTTCCATGAACATCTCCATAGAATGTTGCATGTTCTCGCATCCATTCTCTTCTGTAGCCTACAGTTACCAATTTGAATTGTTCCGAATAGTTTCAGATCATTACCATTTGGATGATCAAATTTATGGTCATGGCCATCATCTTTTTCCTTGCCATCTTGTGCACAACTAAAATGCAATTCACGGTCATTCTGTAACTCAATTTCTATATAAAACTACTGATGCAATGAGCTAGGCCTTGCTATATGATCCTAAGGTATATATAAGTGAATTGTTGCACAAAAGTCTGCATCTTGTCACATTCTTTTTTAGGTCAGCCTTCCAAATATAGCTAAATTGAGACAATGTTTGTCATTGAGAAAGTGTTGTACAACCAGTTGTATGACTGAGTCCTTGGCATGCTTTTCCAACAACAATGAACTTGTCCCATGTATGTAGTTTCATATATCTATTTCCATAGCAAAAATATTAATATTTTAGATTTTAGATGAAACTAATTTTTTTCAATAATTTTTTTGGTTTAATTTACTCAAATTATCAAGGATGCAGGACTGTGCAAGAGTTATACACTCTTTAAGCATATTACCACTCCTTTCCTAAATAGTCAATAGTTATCACATATAAAAAATCCATCTTGATAAGATTCTTTCATAGATATGCACACTGATATCTTCAATGTTCATATTACCACGCTAAGGATGTAGACCAACAAATGCACCTTTTTTCCTCTCAATACACTCCCATAATTGCGATCTCATATAGGTATGAAATTATTAATGTATTTACAAAATCATAGGATTTGCAATTCATACTTTGTTATCACATTATATGTTTGATGGGACAAGTTTTATGCATGAAAGATATGTTATTTATGACATTGTGGCTTGAGTACTATATTCATTCACTTGAAATGCTTACCTACCAAAAGAAATGTTCCCTCTAGTTATTAGTTCTGCCTTAGGTACATTTTCCTTTCTTTCTTTGCCAATGAAGCTGACCCTAGCGATCCCCAAAAAGGCTCATTCCATGAGGTTCTTCAAGCTGCGCCAAAGATTTCTACCTTAGGTACATCTTCCTTGCTTTCTTTGCCTATGAAGCTGACCCTAGAAATCCCCAAAAAGGCTCATTCCACGAGGTGCTTCAAGCTACGCCAAATATCAACAAATTCAAATTCAAGAGACCTACCCACTCTCTTTACCTACCTACCCTTTAAACTGATACGACACATTCGCTAAGAAATACCCATCTTCTCATTGTCTTCATAAACCCAAAAGCAATACCCAACTTCTCAGTCTCTTGAAAGATGAAAATTCCTTCTACACCAATGTATGGAAATATGTCCTTCTACTTCATATAATCAATTTGTAGATGTAATTTAAATTTCAGCATTAGCTACATCCTTACTGACTAGCATGGAATCCATTAACATGGCCGAACTTATTCAACTAGCAGTGCTGATTCTTGTAGCATTTGTTCTCATGAATCTTCTTATTATGGAAATCTTGAAAGTAGAAGCACAAAGAAAAAAAAAATCAAGGAGCGACCACTAACAATAGGATCTCGACCGGATTTATTGGGACAAAAGAAGGCACACAAAGGAATACAATTCAATCATCTCTTCACCCATGCCAGGTAATAAAAAACCTTAGAAAGTTTCTACAGTCATCAAATTTTACTTTAACATAAGTAAATTATTTATGATGCATTTCACATGGGGGCCAAAACTGCTAGAAAAACATGCAAAATTATTTAAAGAATATGTTGGTCGGAGATGCTATTACTATTGGATTTGGTGTAGTTTATGCTGGTGCAAAATTTGCCATTACTGTAATGAATACTTCCTTGAAGGTTATTAAGAAATATAGGGGATATCCAACTATGAATCATCTCATGTTATAGTTGTTAGGATATTCCGACACATAGGAAATAGTTAAGAATAACTTAGTCTAGTGTAGAGTTAGGTAAAGTGTGTTTCTTTACCATGTACATTTGTAACTTATAATCCGACGGTCACGATTTGTAGTGATCTGACTGTTATCTCTCATCTCGGTATTAACGACACTTGATCCGTGGCTTAAAACCCGATTGGTCCATGATCTCTATTTAAAGAGCATGGAGGGTCATTTGTCTGGTAGCCGTTTATGAGAGAAACATATGTAACTTTTCTTTTATATTAATAAATTCCCTGAAGTGGTTGCGTTGGCTCAGGGCGTGGACTATTTCCTTCTTTGAGGGTTTTAACCACGTGATTATACTGGTGTACTGATTTGTGATCTGTTTGTGAGCAGTGACCTTTGGTTCTTGATCTACGAAACTTACCCTGTAAATTCCTACATGGTATTAGAACTATTTTGAGGGCTGCGTCTGTTTTTGATCAAAATCCGAAGCCGGTTTGACTACATGCGAATGCCGAAACTAGAGCTAAAGATGCATCATTTTTCTCTGTTTTCGTTCTTCATTTTCTTCTTCTCGGATTCATGGGAAATGAAAATATGTTGAAATACAATTTTTTCTTTCGTTTCCCCCGTATCAGTCAATACGTGCGAAAGGGGGAAGGGAAGCATATTAGACCCTTTTTTATTGTTCATTCCATCGATGTTCTGTTCCTCTTTATATTCGGCCACTTCCAATTCGTGAATCGCTAATGAACTTGATTCACTTATCAGTTCTGTCCGAAATCTAGACAAAGTACGAGTGATAGAATGAGGTATGGGATCCATAGATTTATCTATTATGTAATTGTTTGATCTCGATAAAAAATATCCTCGAGAAAAAAAGAAAAAGTAAAAGGTTTGTTCAAAATGGGTGAGATCGATGGATGGGAACGTTGGACCAGAGCAGGCAGATTAGTATTTTGGATCGATCGAGATTGATTCGATACCGATGATCACACCTATCAACTTTTCCGTTTTGTAGATCTACTATTTCTGAACTTTTTTGGGCTTGGAGAACTGCTCGGTTGTGTCCGAAGTGTTTGTTACAGTGAGGAACGCTTTTCGTTTCACGGGAAAAGGTTTCCGACTTCCCAAGTTATGTCAGTTTATATCTGGAGATATAAAACATCTATTTTGCAGTTATATTTGTTAATAGTTCTGCTTATTTCGGTTTTTTTTTTTTTTTTTTTTTACCGGATCTATACCCTCTTATCTGTGTATGCTCTTTGTTGTGCGCTTTGTGTGATCTCGGCAAATCAGAAACAGGGAAAAGTGATTTTTTTGCTACGTATGCTCTTTCCCCGCGCGTCTTAGTGTGGTCTCGGGAAATAAAAAATAGTGAAAATGTGATAGTTGCCAGTAAGGGTAAACGAGAATCTAACATTCTGTCGTAAGACTTTGCATTTCATTTTTTGTGCAGGAAAAGGCACACACACAGAAGAAGAAGAAGAAGAAGAAGAAGAAGAAGAAGAATAATAATAATAATAATAATAATAATAATAATAATAATAATAATAATAATAATAATAATAATAATAATAATCCTCTCTTCCTCCTTTCTAAAATAACATAATCCTTTTACTATCTTACTTGGTGAAGGGTTAGTTTATGAGAATAGAGGTCTTGGGTTCAAGTATCATTTTCAAGCTTCTTTTGTAAAAAAAAATTGTTCAAAGGAGCGGAATTAAAAAAAAAAAAAAAAAAAAAAAAAAAAAAAAAAAAAAAAAACCACACTTCATTCTGTTCCCGCAACTATTCGGCATTTACAACTCAGATTTTTCAAAAGGCATAACTTCTTCGTCCGGAAGCCGTTTTTTGAGCCGTTTTTTTTGAAACAACCTAATTTTTTGAGATATTTCCATTGGAGCAGTTAGTTTCATCTTTTCTTAGCTTCAATTAAAAAAAATAAAATGGAAAGTGCATGCCTGGTTATTCTTAACAACACCAATTATTTCCAATGGCTACCTCACATGGTAGATATACTTAGAAGTAAAGGGCTGTATAGAATAGCCACAGGTCAAGAAACTAAACCTTCCGATGACGATAAAGTTTCTAAATTGGAAAATAAACAAGATCAAGCACGAGGGTTGATAGGAATGTTCATTGCTCAAGATCTTCGATTTCACATCATTGACATTGACACCCCTGATAAAGCCCTCGAAAAGCTAAATAATGTTTTTGGCATTCAAAATCAAATCAGGGCCCACCAACTTGAAAATGAGTTGCTTACTTTGGACCCTAATAATTTCTCCTCTATTGAAGACTTTTTGTCCAAATTTAAGACCCTTAGACTTCTTTTAGAAGGGCGTAAGGTCAAAACGGAAGATGGTAGCCTCATATATTGCATTCTTGCTAAGCTTGGTCTTGCATACTTTGTATTTGTTTCCGTCTTCCATTCCACCAGAGAAGCCATCATTTCTTCAGGGAACCACCTGCAAGAATCCCTCTTTTGATGCCTTTTGTGATTCTTTGATAAGAGAACAAGAAATTTTTTTACACCTTGGTCTTATCACTGCTGGAAATGCTTCTAAGAAAGCCTTAGCAGCCCAACAACAACCATATCAAAAGAATCCCAAGAAGCAGTATCCTAAAAAATATGGTCCTAAACCAAAAAAGGGCCCTCAGCAATTTCAACCGCAAACTGAAAAATCAAATCACCAAAATAACAAGGCAAATCAAAAGAAAGGGAAGAAGACAGATAGACATTGCAACTTTTGCAATCGGGATGGCCATATAGAGTCCAAATGTTTTAAGAATATGGAAGCCTTAGAAGCAGCAATGAAGAAGCACAACATCAATTTGGAGCACTTTTCACCCTCATCTTCAGGCATGGCACTTTATGCTTGTGGTTGTCAAGCATCAAGATCTGGTTATGCATTAAATGTATCTTCTTCTTCTCCTTCTCATGAGTGGCTCATTGATTTTGGAGCTTCTTACCGCATGGCTAAAGATAAATCCATGTTTTCTTCTTTAAATGATTGTAACACCAAACATATTTATGTTGGTGATGATAGATCTATTAGTGTTGTAGGATCTAGAACCATTCATCTAGATAATGGTCAGTTTAATGATGTACTATGTGTTCCTACCTTGTCATGCAACCTTCTATCTGTTTATCAGATAAGTCATTCAGGTGAAGGGAAAATAGTAGAATTCTCACGTCATGATGTTGTAATAAAGGACCTCAAAGACCCTAAACATATTTTAGCTGCTGGCATTGCTGATGATTCCAAAAGGCTGTATAAATTTGACAACTTTGGGTCATCATCTCTTCCCTCAGTTTTTTTTGCTCATAATGATGATGTGAGCAAACTTTGGCATGAGCGATTTGGTCACTTAAACTATCGCTCTCTTCAAACTCTATGTAAGGAAAATATGGTGACGGGTCTTCCTATGGTATCTTGCCAAGATGGTGTTTGCTTCGGATGTGTACTCGGAAAACATCATCGGGATAGTTTTGACAAACGTGCCTCTTGGCACGCTTCAGCCCCTTTGCAGCTTGTGCACAGTGATTTATGTGGTCCACTTCCTGTTGTTTCTTTCTCTGGTTGCAAGTACTTCTTAACTTTCATTTATGATTTTTCTAGACGCACTTGGGTGTATTTATTAAAACTCAAGGGTGAAGTTTTTAACATGTTCTTGGCCTTTAAGGCCTTTGTTGAGAAAAAATCTGGACATCAAATTCTTAAGTTAAGATGAGACAATGGCGGAGAATATGTTAACAACAAATTTATCAACTTCTACACTGAGCATGGCATTCAATTGCAACATACTGTTCCATATACTCCACAACAAAATGGTGTAGCTGAAAGGAAGAATCACACCTTAAAAGAAGTGGCTAATTGTATGCTTCAATCTAAAGGACTTGGTCTCAATTTTTGGGCAGAAGCCATTAACTATGCAAATTACATAGTAAATCGCACTCCTACTAAGGTTTTAAAGAATATAACTCCAGAAGAAGCTTGGAGCTAAATCAAACCAGATGTAAGTCACTTTCGTGTTTTTGGAAGTGATGCTTGGGCCCATATTCCAGATGCAAAACATAAAGCCTTAGAACCTAAGAGAGAAAAATGTATTTTTGTTGGATATTTTGAAGATGTCAAAGGATATATACTTATTCAACCAAAATCCAAAAATATTATCATTAGAAGAGATGTAAAATTTGATGAAAATATATCGGCCTGCGAGCCTAGTTCGGCAACTGTGCCACCTTTGGCCTGCGAGCCTGATTCGGCATATGTGCCACCTGTCTCTCTCTCTTCTATTTTTAATAGCATTCCTTCCAGTTCAGATGATGATAGCGAGGATGACAATCCTCCTCCAACTCGTGAAATTGTTTCTTATACTCCACCGCTTCCAAGATGGGTCCGCTCTACTCGGGATGCAGCAGGTTCTCTTGCAGGTGACCCTACCGATCGACAACGTACACGTTCTTAGTTCGAAAGAGCTTCTTCCTTATTGGCTCAAGTTCTAGAAAAAACTTGATCCAGAAACCTTTGAAGAAGCCTCCGGTAATCCAGATTGGGATGAAGATATGAATGAAGAGTATCGTTCCTTATTGGCAAACGATACTTGGGATCTTGTTACTCTTCCAAAAGGAAGAAAAATTGTCAGATGCAGATGGGTTTACAAAACAAAGTTTGGACCAGATGGAAAAGTGGATAGACATAAAGCTCGTCTTATCACTAAAGGGTTTTCACAAGTTGAAGGCATTGACTATACTGAAACCTTCTCCCTTGTTTCCAAAATGAATTCTATTTGTCTTTTTCTTTCCTTTGTTGTCTCCTTTAAATGGGAAGTCCATTAGATGGATGTTAAATATGCCTTCTTACATGGCGATTTACATGAATAAATCTGCATGGAACAACCCCCTAGCTTTATCCAAAATGACTATAGCATTGCTTTTTGGCCTTAGGAAGTCTCTATATGGTCTCAAACAAGCTCCTTGGGCTTGGTATACCAAAATGGATAGCTTTATCTTAGATAATGGCTTTTCTAGGTGTCATTCTGACAACAATGTCTACACCAAGAAAGTGGGTAAGTCCTTCATCATCCTTGTTCTTTATGTTGATGATCTTATCCTTACTGGTAGTGATCCAAACCATATAAACCATATGAAGTCTAGCCTCAAAAAGAAGTTTGAAATGATAGACTTAGGACACTTGCATTATTTCCTTGGTCTTCAATTCTTGCAATCCAAGGAAGGCATTACCCCTCTCTCAAATTCAAGTATTCCCGTGATCTCTACACCACTTTCTACATGGAAGACTATAAGCCCGCTCTCTTCTCCCCTTCCAACTGAGCCGTTTCTTCACTAACCGTACTAGCCCCCGAAGTTGATTCTGCAATTTTATACCGTCACTCATATAAACTTCTGTATCTAACCCATACTCGTCTTGACCTTTCCTTTGTCGTTGGTCTTGTCGCTCGGTTTATGCACCAACCTCATGAAAGTCACCGAAAAGCAGCTAAAATAATACTTCGATATATTCGAGGTATAGTTCAGTTCGGGATTCATTATAGTGCAGGAGCATCTCCATTGTTGATTGGTTTCACCAATTCTGATTGGGCTGGTGACCTTGATGATCAAAAGTCTACTGCAGGATATGTATTCACTCTTGGTTCAGGACGTATTACATGGTCTTGTAAGAAACAAAGTGCCATCTCTCTTTCTTCAGCAGAAGCAGAGTATCATGGTGCAATTGAAGCCAGCAAGGAAGCCATGTGGCTTCGTCAGATCCTGTCTGAATTTGGTCTTCATCAGCAGCATCCAACTACACTTTGGTGTGATAATCAAAGTGCCATTCAGCTATGTAAAGATCCAGTTCAACATCAGCGTATGAAACACATTGAAATCCACATACACTTCATCAGAAAGCTCATTCATGATCGTGTTCTTAAAGTACAATATTGTCCAACCAATGATCAGGTAGCCGATATATTTACAAAGGCTCTCACATAAGTGAAGTTTACCGCACTTTGATCCATGCTTGGAGTTCAGGAAAGTTTTCATTAAGGGGGGGATAGGCTGTAATGCATCCTTCCTTCTCCTATTGTGTCACTTTTGTAAATCCTTCAATCTTATCCCAATTTGTTCTTAAGGGGGGATGTTAGGATATTTCAACACATAGGAAATAGGCTCCTTTTATGTCACCTTTGTAAATCCTTCAATCCTATCCCAAGTTGTTCTTAAGGGGGGATGTTAGGATATTCCGACACATAGGAAATAGTTAAGAATAACTTAGTATAGTGTAGAGTTAGGAAAAGTGTGTTTCTTTACCATGTACATTTGTAACTTATAATTTGACGATCACGATTTGAAGTGATCCGACGATTATCTACCTTGATATTAATGGCACTTGATTTGTGGCTTAACACCCGACTGGTCCATGATCTCTATTTAAAGAGCATGGAGGGTCATTTGTCCGGTAACCGTTTATGAGAGAAACATATGTAAATTTTATTTTATATTAATAAATTCCCTGAAGTGGACGCGTTGGCTCAGGGCGTGGACTATTTTCCTCTTTGAGGGTTTTAACCACGTGATTATATTGGTGTACTGCTTTGTGATCTGTTTGTGAGCGATGACCTTTGGTTCTTGATCTACAGAACTTACCCTGTAAATTCCTACGGGATATCCAATTGTTAATCAACTCATGTTATCAACTACAACTTCAGATTGATCATATGAAATCATATGTCACAAACGACTTAACATTTGGAATACTAGTTGCTGTTGCATCTTATATTCTTTAATAGCCCATGGATGAGATTGTTTACTGTAACACAACCAAAAATTTCCAGCCTACTGGAATCGATCCCTGAACTGATAAGAAATGTCCCTAATTGGAAGTGGTAGCTCAAGACAACTCATTTTCCCTAGTAAATTGGGTAGATGGAAGTTAGTGAAGGTAGATACAAGTTGGAAAAACATCTAATCTAGTCATTTATGATTGGAAACCAATGGAACTTGAAATATAATTGTATGTTTTTATTCATGATTTGATTTTAATGTCAAATATATCATTCGCTTCTGATGTCAGATAGATCATCTATACAACAATCGTCAACATTCCAAAACTTTGTCAGTTTCCATCCCAGGTGCATGTCTTTGAGTCTTTTCAACTTTTAAAAAAAGCTTATGCACTTGTACTCTACATTTCTTTCAAGCAAACCAAATCTAAAACTGGAAGAAAAAGTATATGTGCAACTTTGAAAAAACAATCATTTATGATCGGCGACAACCTTCTATTTATGGCTATGCCCTGACATATCCATATGCCAACTTCTAAAAATCATTTATCATTGGAAACAACCTCCTATTTACAACTATGCCCTAACATCTCCATTTGCCAACTTCTAAGACAGAACAACCCTACATCTGACAACTCTTCCAGCTGGTGCATGTCTCTGGGTCTTTTCAGCTTTTTGTATCTAGTTGGTATATGTCTTTGGGGTTTTTCAGCTTTTTGTAAAAGCTTACCACAACGACTTACTTTTATTAAGTATTGTCGTATGTGTTCTGCTCTGTCTCTATGATTAAATTTTTATTTCCAATTGATATTTGCATCTATACTGATATTGAAATTGGTATGTCTACAATTTGTATGACTTTGTGTCATTATCTACAAAAAATAATTGTTTTTTGTTCGTATAAATGTCAGTTTTTTCTTTTGCAATCAACTTATGGTGATGGTGGATTGCGCAGATATGGAAATATTTTTAAGACCCACATACTGAGATGCCCTTGCATTATGATCGTTAGCCCAGAGGCAACAAAATTCTTCTTGACAACCCATGCCCACTTGTTCAAGCTAACATTTCGAGCGAGTAAACAAAGGTTGATAGGCCCAAAGGCCCTTTCCTTCACCAAGGTGACTACCACACACGTCTTAGGAAGCTGGTCCTCCCTTTTCCTTCACCAAGATGATTACAACACATGTCTCATGAAGCCTCAGTTCCTTTCTTCCCGCCAAGATTCAGTCAATTGTCACACATATTGAATCTATTGCTCTCCATGCCCTAGATTCATGGCAAGACTCCACTGTGAATATATTTCAAGAAATGAAAAGAGTTATATCAAAATACCCACTGCAACTTCTTTTATTTTGCTTTTGTTTTTAGAGAATGAATTGATTTTATTCTATTTAATCTTTGAATGGCATTCGTTGTGATATAGAGAAATGGTTTGGGGTTTTGCAGTATGCTTTTGAAGTGAGGCTGCTTCTGATCTTCAGTAACTAGTGGCTTGAAATTTTGGAGAAATAGAAGCTTAAGCAATCTTACTACACCTTGGAAAAGGCATACAACACCATGCCACTCAACCTTCCAACAACACCATTTCAGAAAACCATGAAGGTGCTTTATTAATCAACATAAACCATATACGATAACCATCATTAGCTTCTGCAAATTTCTCTAATCTATAGGTTTTTATATGGTGTTTGGTGACAAAATTTATCATAAACCTGTATATTTATGCCCAAAATTGTGAAAAATAAATCTGTAACAAAATAATTTAGGAAGGGACATTACACTTGCCAAATGTTTGTAAAAATGATTGTCCACTAAGTGTTTGGAAAAAATCATCGAGAGAATTTTTAAAATTTTGTTGGCACATTTTAGCTTTGGTACATCACAAAAAAAATTAGTATAACAATGTTGATTTCTTATCCTTTTATTTCTGTTTCTTATTTACATGCAGGTGCATCAAACACATCCCATAGTAGAATTAAGAGTAGGTTTGTGGATATGGCATATTCTTCTGCTTTATTTGAAAGAGCTATAAGGATACATGGTATGAGTACATTCCTGAACTGGTTGGGTCAAAATGGTTTACAAGTAGAGTTCACTACAATATGCATTTACTGATGCATATTCCATTTTCCCATTGTTTTAGGAACATAAAATGAAGAAGACATACTAGAATATGTCCTAGCTTGTCAAGTGAGTAAAAATATTCACATTTTTATCTTATTTTCAGAAATTGGCGGAGGAAATTATCTCTTTCAGATGTGATAATTATTACTCTTAAATCTTTACAGGCTGCTGATTATTCCTCAGATTCAAGTTAGGGGGATTCAAATGTTCTTCTAGAAAAACCATATTGTGGTGATACATGTAATTTTTGGAAAAGTCAAGTAAACAATATGGAACATATTCCTTCAAGTCAAATTTTCAAGGTAACAATATGAATCTTGTGATGCCATAAATGTGGTGATTGTTCAAAATTGGAATACTACATTTAGTGTCTCTATGCTTCTGTCCATAAGCAGTTAAACATATTACCTTATCTAGTACATGGTTTTTAACTTTTTAAACCTTGCATATTAGTCCCACTAATAGGATATTAGCATAAAGATTAACTATTACATAAATTTTTGCAGTTAAAATATCTAGACTTTCAAAAAGATTTATACTCCATCTTTATAAGATTTTTTTGCTATAAAAATTACCAATGTAAAAGTTTCATGGTCAACTATTTGCTCTTCAATTACAGGCTAGGAAAAGACTAAGAAAAATATTCAAAAAACTAATTGCAGAAAGGAAATATACCACTGAGTGCAAAAAGGATTTGCTGAAGACAATGATATCTACAGAAGGCGAAAGTTGTGGCCAACCCCTCAGACAGGATCAAATTGCAAATAATATCATTGGACTTATTTTCGCGACGGTATTTTCTTTACAACTGATCCTATATTTTTTCTACTTCTTCAAAATAATGAAAATGATATCACAATTGACCTAGAAAGCCCAAATGAAATGTAGAGTCTGGGATCTGCAAGCTGAGAAAAAAGCTATTGGTATCTACTTATTAGAAATTAGAATCGTCAACAAGACAATTGTTTTTCCTTTCAAGAATAAATAGAACTTGATCTAGATACTCTGGATGTAGATACTGCAGAAAGAATTGGTAGACAATGCTTAGAAACACATGCTAAAACATGCTAGTCTATTAAAGATCTATTACAATATTCAGAAAGTGTTAACAAAAATGGAGATTATCACTTGCTTCATGTATGACAAGTTTGAGAACACATATGAGGAACATGTCCATGACTTTGTTTACATTGTGCTGTATTTAATAGTCTCTGCAAGTATGATTGTCTAAAAAATTACTGCAATACTGGATGCTAACCTTCTTGTATTCACACTAGGCTACCATTGGCATCAATTTCTTGTCAAAGACAATGTACATTGAAGATCAAACTGTTGTTTTGCAGCTGTGGTGAGTATAACCTGTAAGAAGTTTTTGGAAGGTTGATAAAATTAATAAAACATGAATGCATAATTTCAATTTCAGTTGATAAATTTAATAAAACATGAATGCATAATCTCTGTTGCTGGTGCATTTTCTGTTTGTTGCAAAATTTAGTTTTTAACTCTAGCATATGGATTTGCAGCATCATTCTAGCATTTTTCTAGGGCAAAATATTTACCTGCAAAAACTGCATATAGCTGCATATAACATTAATTTCATATGATGGTTCCTCTGCCACTGACATATTTAATGTGGTTGTGAGCAATGCAGGTCTTCTTTCATAAGATAACAACTCTATTACCTAGAATGGAAGCTTTCTCATCGGCCCATAAAAAAGACACAATTGATCTGAATTTAAAAAGTTCATATGAGTTTAAAATCAACAGTGTCTGCAGCAACTGAAACGAATGAAACAGAGAGTGGATGAATTTTTTGGCAAGATTGTTTCAAGAATGTAATTAATGAACTTATATATGTTATCATGATAACGAGATGCACCTGTTTGAAAAAGTAAACACATTTGATCTTATAAGGTTACTTTGAATTTTTCCAAAGTAATAGCTTTTTTTGTTCATCTGTTTATTTTATAATGATTTGTTTACACTGTTAAACTTCCACCTCAGCCTTGCAATTTCACTTTTATGCTTTGTCCCTCTACCGGCAGAGATTACCGCTACGACAAATGCTCTTTTTACGTATAGAGTGGTAAAAATCAAAACTAGAACTTTGTAAACAAGATAAATAAATCGTTTTTGTTCAAATAGAAGAAAAAAATATGCAGAATTATTGATGAGTTTTCTTTATACAAGGTTATTAGGTTTTAAGCTGGTAAAATCCAAACTAGACTTTACAAAATAAAAATATCTTTACAAAATAAATAAAATTGTTCTGTTTATATGGAGCGGAAAAATATACGATAGGCATAGTGCAAAGCGGGTCTTATCAGTTGTATGGACTATGCTTTCTCGAAATGTGTCTTGGTACAATAATTTATTATAAACATTTAATTAAATGCTTGTGATAAAAACACATTATGAAGATATTTTATTAAAATCCAATAAAGCAAAAAATATATATGTTTCTAAAAATTCTCACAATTAAAACTAAACTATTTGTTGTTGAAGACAAAGATTTTTGGAAAACATTGTTTTTATTGGGTTGTCTATGTTTTGGGTGAACACTTCATCTATTTTTAGGACATTAAGCTTAGTTTTTATAATGAGAATGCTACCAAACCATGAATAAATAAAGAAAAAATATGAGCGTTAGGGATAAAGGATGAAGAAAAATGTGACTTTTGTTGATGGTGAAAAGGAAATGAAGAGTGTGGAATAAAAATCTATTAAAAATAAAATTAATGAGAATAACAATTTTATTTTATTTTCATAGAAATGATATTATTATCATAAATAGAAATTCTATTAATGATATTTGTTTGGATTGGATGACTTTGATACTTGCCATCCTTTTAGCCTATGAGTTTGTCTCTATTTTTTTGTTGTTGGTTATTTTAGATTGTGGACATTTGTTTTGCAAATGTCCTGTTTGGAAGCATATTCAACATCTGAACACTTTGTTCTCGTAATCTAATAATTGGGTTTACTGAAAGTTTTTTTTGTTTTAGAATAATTTGGTAAGGTATACCTTTGGTAAAGTCTATCTCTACAATTTTTTTGGCAAAATTAAATAGACATTTATTTGTTTTTTCAAGGTCCATTTTTTTGAATTATCAAGACTTTCCAATATCTTATAGGACCTTATGGTGCTAGAAAGGAATGAGATTTGGAAGTCTTACCATTATCAACATTGTTGAGACAACCATATTTGTGGCATCAAAATTTGGGAGTGATGAATACCCTAGTTCCACCCCAAAACCATGGCCCTTCATTTAGAACTTTCTCTAAATCTTTTTGTGTATCAAATTGAACAATAAAGAAACCTTCAGAACATAAATAAATGTTACAGTTATGTGTCCAAGAAGAAAAACCCATTAGTGTAATGCTTCAGATTTAGGTTAGAATTAATTAAACCTACAAATAACAACCTTGGAATGTAGGCAAAAAATATGGAATTTACCATTGGAATATTAACTTCCATGGATGCTACTTGTTCCATTTGTTCTACAATGTATAGTAATGGAGTGTTTTGAATCTGATATGTTGGAATAGAAGTCTTCCTTGAATTTGATATTTTGGGATTTATGGATCTATAAGCTCTACCACACCCCCTTAAATAAAAAATAATGGTAGCATTCCTCGAAATGTAATAGTGCTTCATCTGGAAGGAGTCTTGTAGCAGTTTCAAGTTTCCCTCTAGGTTTGAATTCATGATCTAGAATATGGAGGTCTTTCCATTTAAATATTTTAAGGGAATTTGAAAAAATTCCTTTTCTGTCTCTGCCTATCTTTCGGTCAGGACAAAGAGGGGAGAAAGGGAGGGACTTGTTGAAATTTGGGGCAGCTATGGGATGAATTTCCCCACAAGAACCCAACTACCCCAAAAGAAGCCCATCTTGCCCCAGAAGAAGAATTCAAATTGGAAAAAAGAAATATTATTATAAATAAGTTTTGCACTCCTCTCATTATTATTTAAATTTGCACAAATTTGGGCAAGAAAATTTGAATTTAATATTTCCTTCCATTCACAAGTCGGCCTCTGCAATTTGAAGAGTCACGTTGGTACCCCTTGGCACCTCTGGTTAAGGGCCGTACAATCGTAAATCTATATGGAAGGAAACATGCTGAAAGGTATGATTAATAGCCAACAAAAGGGATTGAGTCTCCTTAGGTTCCAACGCAGGTAAAACAATGAATGTGAACAAAATTTCAGGGGTTCGAATTGAAGACAAATGGCCATGAAAGGGTTTCCACAGGGTTGATATTTTTCAGAGGAATTTCTATCTTATGTTTGAATTCTTCTAGACTGAGCTATGCAATTGTATATGAGGTCAAGTAGTGTTTTCTGTGCTAAGGATGGCTAGGTATACGGTCAGACTTGTTTAGGGTAAGAGCTCAACCTTGTCAAGTTTTCTTTTTATGAACTAAAGTTCACATCCTAAAAAGTGATGATTGGTAGTGTCTGTGTTGTAGAAATTACACCAATGGATTCAATATGATCATGCAATGTACTAAAACAAGATACTGAAGCCTTCTAGAATAATTGTGGAATATAAATCACGATTTCTCAATCACATGCAAGTAAGAGAAAGAAGTAAATCAATCGCACAAAACAATATTTTCCTGGGGAAAGAAACTGCTCAAAACTCCTCTATCTTTATTGTATAATCAACCAAGGAATCATGAAAAAATACAATGCATGTGTGCTCACCACAACCTCATACACTCTACCAATTGTCTCACACTGATCTAGGCAAAATTGGACCAATACATAGCCAATTTCTTGCCCACCTTCAACCTGCCTTTCTCATGCAATCCCTAGGAAAAAAAATTTCTATTAAATAGGAATTCCAACCTCCCTTGACTGCGCAATCCATCATGGGCTTCTTGTGGCTTCATAACTGCACCCGGGCAGTTCACTAAAAATACAAATGATAGTTTACTTTCCTTTAACCTTTGTCTCAACTGTGTCTCATCAGAATTGACATGCATGAAAATATTAATAGTGATTCATGATTTACTTGGTAGATCAATACTTGTGAATTAAATCTATTTTAATTCACTTGATCTTCCACTAGCTCATCAATTAGTTAGAACTAATTAAACTGATTTTAACTCAATTAATTTGAGTTAACTGATTGCATTCACACCACACTAGTGCTACAATTTCAGCTGGAGCCTGTAAATAATATAATCACTCTACATGCATACTCTTTGACCCTCAACTCGAAATTCTTGAGATAAATAAGTCTATCACACTTAGTTAACTATTACAAGTTGTTATGAGATATGATTACAATTTATTTTCCAATTTATTTAAAAATTGGTTTCCCACATTCTCACTAATGTGTCACTGAATTCCTCACTCATGTGTGATCTGGAATCCCACACAGTATGTGGTGCATTTTCTTGTTGAATTTCAACACTCCCTCTCAACAAGAAAGTGATTATTCGCTACCTTGATCCTGCCTCTGTGGTATTCAAATTTTCTCTTCGCAAGAACCTTCGCTAAGATATCTGCATCCTGATCCTCCATGTGAATGTACTGCAACAACATAATGCGCCTCTGAACAAAATCTCTGAGATGGTGTTACTAGATGTCAATATACTTGGACCTCTCATGGAATACAGGATTAACCAAGATTTTTATGCAACTCTAGTTATCACAATGTATCATATTCGGATCCATCTGACGACCAAACAAACCAACAAGTATCTTCCTAATCCAGATGGCCTCACATGCACCCTAACTAGCTGCCATGTACTCTGCTTCGACTGAACTGAGTGAAATTGATCTCTGCTTCCTGCTGTACCAAGAAACTGCTACTGATCCTATGCTGAATATGCCCCCTGATGTGCTCTTCCCGTATGATGGACTACTTGTCCAATGTGCATCGATGAAGCCTTGGAGCTTCACTCCCTCTGTCTGTATGTACCATAATCCATACTCTGTAGTTCCCCTGAGATATATCAAAACATGCTTCCCACGCCTTCCAAAAGAGCTTGGCAGGCTTAACCATAGCTTTACTAAGATGGTTAACTATGTAGCATATGTCTGGTCGTGTGTTCACCAAATACATAAGTGAACCCACAAATTTCCTGTAAATAGTAGCATCCACTACCTCACCTGAAGTACCATCCTCCTTCCTCCAGTTTCCTACAAGAGGAGTCTCCATGGGTTTACTTCCCTCCATGTGGAACTTCCTCAGAATATCCTTGGCATACTTGCCCTGAGATATGAATAGCTCCCCATCTCTTTGCCATATTTCCAAGCCAAGGAAATAGTGCAAGAGACCCATGTCCTTCATCTCAAACTCTCTTGCAAGATCCTCTTTTCAAAAAGTTATGAGCTGCTCATCACCTGTCAGTATAAGATCATCAAAATAAAGTACAATAATCAAAATCTTACCATCAACCAAAATATGATATAGGTTCGCATCCACCGCACTCTTTGGGAAGCCCAACCTGATGAAATAGATGTTGATCATGGTGTACCAAGCATGAGGTGCTTGCTTCAACCCATATAATGCTCTCTTAAGTCTGCACACATTCAAATCCCTGTCAAAGGTCTCAAAACCTTATGACTTCTCAATGTACACTTCTTCCTCAATAACTCCATTGAGAAAGGTTGTCTTTACATCCATCTGATATATCTTCCACCCCATATGCACGGAGAGTCCAAAGATAGATCTAGTTGATGAGTACCTTGCAAATGGTGAAAAAGTCTCCTCATAGTCAATCCTCTCTACCTGTGAGAATCCTTTGGCCACAAATCTAGCCTTGTATTTCTCCACACTCCCATCTACTGCTTGCTTCACCTTGTAGATCCATCTGGATCCAACCACTGACTTTCCCACTGGTCTTGGGACCACTTCCCATGCACTTTTTCTGATAATGGAGACATACTCCTCAACCATGGCATCAACCCATGTTGGTTGCTGCACTGCTTCCTAAAAATAGGATGGTTTTGTCATAATACACTCGCTGATAAGAGCCATGTATCCAATATACCTGTCTGGGGACCTTCTCTACTTGCGCTGTGATGTAGGTGCACCTATATGCTCTATTGCATCTAGCATCAATCTGTCAGCCTCTCTGGTGCACTTCCTATGATTTCTGGTGGATGGCTCTGCATGAGTGGTTTCTGCCACTCCATGATCCTCTGCTTGTGGCTGCTCCACATCCTAAGGTTCATCCATTGGAACTAAGAGTTCCTCATCTGCATGCAAGTCAAGCTCCCTCTCAAGGGACAATCACATGGCTTTCTCCTCATCAAATTTAACATCTCTCCTGACAACTGTCATCCTGTTAGCCGGAAAATACACCCGATAGTTGTGGGGAGTATTAGTGTACCCCACAAATATCCCAACCTCTGTTGTTCGTTCTAGCTTCTTCCTGGAATATTTGCTCACATGTAAATATACATATGAGCCTAAAATTTTAAAATATGAAACATTCGATTTCTTACCTGAAAAAGCCTCCTTTGGTGTACTCATGCCAAGTATCCAATGAGGACTACGGTTCTGCACAAATACAGTTGTGTTGCGTGCCTCTGCCCACGGATGCAATGGTAGGACTTTTTCATGTAACATAGCTCGTGCTACTCCCACAATTATTCTGTTCTTTCTTTCTACAACCCCATTTTGTTGTGGGTTATGAGGTGTAGTCGATTCTCTCCGAATTCCTCCTTTGGCACAAAATTTATTAAATTCATTAGAGATATACTCACTACCATTTTCTCTCCTTAGAGCCTTCAGATTCTTCCCTGTATCTTTCTCTACTAGTGTTTTGAACTCACAAAACTTGGATAACGTCTGATCTTTCTTCTGCAGAAAGAAGATCCAACACTTTATAGAAAAATCATAAAAAAAAATCACATAATACATGTGCTTTACTGTGGAAGGTGTAGAGGATGGTCCACACATGTTTGAGTGAAATATCTCAAAGATTGCTGCTGATCGGTTCTCCTTCTCATGAAAATTGGCTTTAGTATACTTCCCCATGGTACATCCATTGCATGTCTCTATCTGCACAATATCTTATGCCATAACTCACTTGTATCCCGACTCACCACCTTCCCTGCTTTATTGCTCAATGCTGCGCATCCATATACATCAAGTTTTTAGAGGTTCTTCACATGAACCCCAATATTCTTTACCTGTCTCGTGGCTTTGTGACATACGAATTCCTTTCCTTCACTGAAAACCACATCATATCCAAGATCCTTCAACATAGCAACTGAAACTAAATTATTTTTCAAGCCTGGTACATGCATGACATCTTTTAATATGAAAGGTTTACTTGAATGTCTTTGGAAAGTAACTGTACCAATCTTGGTAGCACTATACCTCCCGTCATCACCCATTTCGATGTGCATCTGATGATCCTTCTCCTCCAAGCTTCTAAAGAGTTCTTTGTTTCCCGTCATGTGGAAAGATGCTCCACTATCCAAGTACCACATAGATACCATCACAGTTGACGCCATGCATGCGATGAGAGAGAAGTAAAACTCAAATTTTGAGGCCAAAGCTTCACTTGTTGCAGATCGCGAAGCCTTCTTGTTGTTCTTCTTCTTTTGTAGACAATTTGTGGCATAGTGTCCATGATCATGACAGTGAAAACATTTCACCTTTGACATGTCACGCTTCTTGCCTTCTTTGCCGATCTCAGATTTGGAATAGGACTTCTTCCCCTTCCCCTTCTTTGCCTTACCATCCAAAGCACAATTTTCCTCATCATCGGTCTTGGATGAGGATCCATCCTTGGTGTTTCACTGAAACTCTTCTTGTACCAAATCTGATTATATTCGCTCCCAATTTGGTAACTTCTCCCTCCCATTCACAAAGTCCTAATAACTATGCCATCTCTTGGGAAGGCCTATAAGTTCTAGGCTCATGAAGTCATAATCAACTACAGTAATCCCAACACTTCCAATCTCATCTTGACATTGAGTGAACTTGGTCAAGTATTTCTGGATTGTGTTACCCTTCTCCATTTTGATTTTCCTGAGCTTGTCCTTGAGTGCTAATTTTCTATGGTAATTTCTGCTTTGAAACAGATCTTTCAAGGCCTTCCACATAGCATATGGAGTTACCTTTCTAGGAAGACTCGACACAATATGATCTTGAACTCCCTCAATAAGAACCTCCTCGCCTTTGCTAACTTCTTTTGCCATGCATCAAGAAGTTGGGCATCTGCTGCTGTGGGCTTGGGAATATCATTATCTATGAATTCCTTCAACCCATTGTCCTCCAACACCGCCTCCATCCCATCCTTCCATGCAATATAATTTGAACTGCCCTCGAGTGCATATTCGAGTCTCAAGCCATTGAAATACATCTTGATCCTCTTCTAGCTCCAAATAAAGTATCTGCAAATTTGAATACTGTTCAACACAAACTAAATTTCTTCTCCATTGTTGTGATTCCCGACGCTCTGATACCATGTATAAATTACACCAATGGATTCAATATGATCATGCAATGTAATAAAACAAGATACTGAATGCTTCTACAATATTTGTGGAAAATAAATCGCGATCGCTCAATCACATGTTATCGTTTTGTAATTTACGAGATTGTGAGAATAAACACAGAGGACAACATGAAAACCGCTTTTAAAGATGGGATCTATCCATTCTAGCTTTAGAGAGGGATCTATCTGTAAAATTTAACTTTGTTTGTAATAAATTTTAGGCTAGTCATGATTATGCTTGATTGTTTTTTTGGTTTTGATTGTTTGGTTGATTAATTGACTATATTCCCATTGGGCTATGGAGTCAAAAATATAACTGCTTTGCATCAATATTTTAAATAATTATCATAGGGAAAGCTAGGTTGCATTAACTAGATATTTTTAATATTTGAAATGAAATATGGAATTGGAAGAAGTGTGAAATTCAGTAGAGATTGAAAAGAAATTAAGTATTCTTCAATATGACTTCAGTGGAAAACATATAAATTGTAAAACAACCAGAATAAGGTGTTCTAATTAACATATCCTATTCATCACAGTTTCTGTTATACTATTAATATTTTTAAGATTTACTGAGATAAGAAAGACAATGAAATAACACAGTTACAGAAGAAGAACTTCACCAGTGAATACACCACATGAATCCTGTAATAAGTCCTTGTATTATTGATGCTCGAGCAAACTTGAAAATCACAATGCTCAGTAGGAAAAATATACTCAGAAATAAACCTATAATACTTCGAAGAGTGCTAAATTTTACAAAACTGATTACATTTAGGCTATCTCGACGGACAATGTATTATTAGAAAAAATTGAAAAATAAACTATAAATATGACAAAAAATAGGCTTGGTGGAGATGATCTGGAACACTCGCACTGTTTTAGAGGAAACAATTGTTGAGTGGACCTATTTCTGGGCTGCGCTGGTTGGTGTGCTCGCTGATGTGCTGGATGCATCTGACTATTCTCAATTAATATTTACTCTTGTAGCTCACATAGTTTATCCCATCGATCTTCATACGGGATAGTCAATTTTATTACCTTTCGGTAAATGTCATCAACTTCAGTATATTTGGCAAAGGTGGGCTTTACCACGAAGATGTGATTTACCTCATGTTGAATGAAAATTTCATTACTGACTGCCTCCAGGAATGCTCTACCTGTCATACTACCTCGACACTAGAGAATTTGGTGTTGTCCTTGGCAATTTCTTTTAATTTATTCACATAATCTTCGTGAGATATTAACTTATCATTAATAACAAATAGAGATCGCATACCCTTCTATGTCAAAGGCTCTATCCTGTTGAAAAACCTATTCACTGCTATCTCCAAGCCATGGAATTTCTCTTCCAACTGAACAACTAGATTCTTCTTAGTAAGAATCATCTTTACTTCTAATATGGTCTCTATTATATCATCCACTCCCAAGTCATCTAACTCACATATGTTCTCGGATTTCAGGAAATTGATAATGTTATTTGCTATAGTAGGAATATCCCTGAGCTCCTCTTTGATATCTGTGATAACATCATTAGCTTTATTAATCCATTCCTTTTGTTCAAAAATAATTTGGATGCAGGTTCAGATTTCATTGATGGAATTCATAATATCTACCTAGATGATTTCCTTAGCTTGGGCCAAGGTCTGTCCAATGGCCGATTCTCTCTCTGACTTCTGAAATATCTATATTAATTTCCGAGCTCTCTGTGTTTGTGTTGAATGTGAGGCTTTAGTCCTTGATCTCTGGTCTTGCAACACTTTGACTTGATCCTGCAACTTCTTGATTTCCTTTGTCTGGATAGACAAATTCTTCACTGCCTTTGTCAACTGCTCTGCACCATATGTTGTCTATGTTGTAGAGGCTGTAACTGTGGGGATGGCTATAAGAGGTACAACATCCAAAGGAACCATGGAAATTTTTGCAACCTTCTCCCTTTCTTTAATCATATTTTCCATTTTTTCCTCAATTTGTCTCAACTATGCATTTTGCTCCATGATGAGCTTCATCATATCAGTCTTTTGGGACTCTGTTTCTTTATTGTATTTTGTGAGAGGGTCTTCTGTGTCTGACAACTTCAAATCTTTCCTCAATGCTGCTATGTCAGCATTCTTCTTATTTATTATCTCCTCTACAACATTCATGTTAGAGGGATCATATCCCATGTTAACTATCAAGTATTCTAAGGATTTTATTCTTGTATCCTTAGTAAGAGAGGATATTTTCTCCATTTTTAGTTGTGACTGGATGTTGGCCAAGGAAACCTGCAACTTAGAGAGACTCATTGTTGTGTTAGTCAAGGTAGAGGAGATCATTTCACATGTTTTCTTGTGCATCTCCATTTGATCAATGGGATGAATGTCTTTTATGTAGAACTCAAACGAAGTCTTCTTGTAATCAGTTGATGTCTTTGGATGTGAAATATGTGCCTCAAGAAATACCATTTTCATTTTACCTTTCTCAGAGTCAAATGCCGAAAACAACCTACTTTGAGAAGTAGAAGTCTACTTCTAGAATTGACTATATGTGTTGTTCTTCAAAATTTCATTCTTCAATTTTATTTCCCTGAATATATCGACTGTCTTCTATTTCTCCCCTGGGACAACCTTAGTTGTCTGAATAACCTATTGCTGGTCTTGTGAAGTTGTAGGATAAAGGGTGGATTGGCCACCAACTTGAGAAGATGTAGGTGTCTCCTTAGTGCCAATAAAAACCTCCTGTTCTGAATCTTTATCTCTATTAGCTTTAGGATTAATCTTGGTATTTTTTCTATACATTATCTTGAACTCCTTACTTGTAGTGTCAGTCATTGAAGGTGACTCTTATTCTCTTAGCCCTTTTCTTGCCTTTTCCTGTGGGACAGGAGTCTATGATGTTGATGTCGAGACTAGCTGCTCCTCAGCTTCCTGCAAATTTTTCTCAACCCATTCCAATTGGTTCATTTACTTCTCTATCTCTGGCCTATGGGTGTGTATATAAGGAGTAGTCTTGTTTTCTACCCTCAGCTTTGAAATACTTCCCAAGGTATCATAGGACTAGGTAAAGCTTAGGTTGAAGTTCATTTCCTACAAGATCTTGTCTGCTTCCTCACCTGCTGATATGCTATTACAAATAAATGGCCCAATTTGTGTTTTAACCCTAAACTGGGACTTCTTCTTTGCTGATACAAAATGGATTTCATCATCATTCAACATCTGTCTAATGTATTCTAAAGCAAAAATCCTCATTGCGAGGAATTTTGGAAGCTTGTAAGGAGCAAGCTCACAACCATATACTCTCAATTTTGTGTAGTTCTGGTATAAATACCAGTCCCCTGTATTGGCTCGATCTGATAGGTGAAAAATCATTTTGACGTCTTCATTTATCCTTGGTTTAGCTGTACTGCTCAGAAGGCTCATAACTGGATGTACAAACAGTTCAATGAACTTTTTGTATGAATACTCTTTCTGCTCTTTCATTACCAATGTGGTCCAGAAGATGATTGACTGTTGATTTCCATCTTCATCCAATTTCTGCATAGAAAATTTAAACATATCTGTCTGATAATATAGAAACATGTAAAATAAAGTAGAGGAGTATTTTAACACCTCTTCTGTCTGATATTTAACAAACTGGTCATGAATCCTATCTGCCAAGAATTGGTTGAAATTGAAGATGATAGATGGTTTATAATATGTGGAAAATATGGAGAGGAAACCTATAATGGGCTCATCTATCCACTGGTAAGAATTGTAGCCAAGGAGGTATGCAATGACTGTTATAATTTTCTTGGCTCTATCAAGGAAGATGGAGGAAGGGTATGGAGGGTTTTTATTAGGTAGCTGAGTGTCTTCAGCTAGGAAAATGTCAAAGGTTTTATCCCTTTTTGAAAAATCTAGCTTCTGGTATAATTCATTGAGGGCTTCTAGGGAGAAAGGGGTGCTATTTTCCATAGAAGGGGATTGCATCATCTGATCGATGGATTATGTAGTGATGGTGAAAATAATTTCACCTGTGGGGGAAATTATGGCTCTTTGACTGGGTATATAGTAGGCTTGACATTTCCGGATGAATTCAAGGGAAATGAAAGTGCGAGGGATAATATAATGAGGAAATTTTGACTCCCAGAGTCCAATATCATCTGAATTATCTATGTATTTATCATCTAACCGACAATACATATCGAACAGTTCGAATTCACAAAGAGTTTCATTAAATTATAGTCTCTGTCAACTCGGGGGGCATTGTCTAAATCTATAGGCGGGTGGATCAAAGGTTAAATGGCTCCTCTTGGTTTTTCTTCTTAGGTGGCATTTTTTAATTTGTTTCATAGGAATTGAAGGGATTTAGTTGGGAACACGTTTACCAGGATTGTCCAAAGCTCTAAAAATGGTTGAAAGAGGTGCAGTGAACACAGTTGCTTTGGTTGACGATGAACATAAGAGTTGAACTAGAGCTCTGTAAACCTGTCAAAACAATGGAATTTCCAGAGAAATGAGCAGAGTAAATGTCAAACTGGTTTACAATGCATGGTTTTATAAGAAATTGTGTTTTTCCATTGATTACGTCGCATATGTGTTATATTAACGGTCATTAGTTTAATTGAATGCACTAACGGATCCATTACCGTGGGAAGGGATGTGATTGGAAACATATATGTGATCCGATGCGACGGGACTGTCTTGTATAATAGATAAGTAAGTGGTTTTGGTATTGCGAAGAAAGGTAGTTTTAGGGGGAGGGGGGTTATGAAGTGGTAAGTGGTATGAGCGGAGGGGGGTTATGAAGTGGTAAGTGGTATGAGCGGAGGGGGGTGTGAACTATGGATAATCCACCATGTAGTCGTGGGCTAGAAACCTAAAACAATTTTTTTCGGACCCCCACCCCCGTGGCGGTAAAGCTCAGATGGAGAGGGGGGGCCGAAAGTTAATGTGGACCGTAGATCTGGATGCAGAGGAAATGGATGATAGATAGATGAATGGAATTTAAAGTGAAGTGATTTGATAGATTGTCGGGTAGCGACATGTTTAATGAAAGTAAAAACTTTGGATAGTATGGTAAATGTGCCAATATAAAGTGCTTTAACCACTTTTTCCTTCTTATGTGCATAAATACATTTTAAAACCAAACTTAGGATAACCATTTTAATTATTTTCAAGCCCCAAAAACACTTCTACCTACCCATTGAATTTTATTTCTTTTGCTAGACTAAAATTTTTTCTTCTTTCTTCTAAGGGTACATTTAGGCTAGCAAACCCACATCACTTTTTTTTTTAATGAAAAAATCTAATCTACTCTATCACTTATTTCTCCTATTGATTCAGATTAAGCAGTTGAATCAATTTCGTTTTCTACCTAACTATTGATTTACCAAGATTAAATTGTTTGGAAAATCTTTATTCACTAATCTAATTGACAAAAAATCACAATTGTTCAATCATGATTAAGCTGTATGATTTGAACAAATATCATTTTTAAACAAGCAACACAAAATCTTATTTGATTTTTACATAAAGAAAACTAATCTATTAGTAGTGGCATTTGAATTTACAGCACTTTCAGTATTATTTTTCTATTTTTTCTTTTGTGGGGTTCTTATTTTCTTTTTTATTCTTTTCAACTTTTCTTTCTTTTTTGTCTTTTTGTCTTTATTCATTTTTAGATATACCCTCTTTTCATTTTATTTTATATATAATTTTTTGGAAATCATTTGCATATTGAAAATTATTTACAATATAAGATTAATGAAACAAAATACTCAATCACTTTGAGATCCTATAATTTATAGGACCCTAACAACATGCAAGTAAGAGAAAGAAGTAAATCAATCGCACAACACAAGATTTTCCTGGGGAAAGTAACTACTAAAAAACCCTCTATATTTATTGTATAATCAACCAAGGAATCATGAAACAATACAATGCATGTGTGCTCACCACAAGCTCATACACTCTACCAATTGTCTCACACTAATCTAGGAAAAACTGGACCAATACATAGCCAATTTCCTGCCCACCTTCACCCTGCCTTGCTCATGCAATCCATAGGAAAAATAATTCATATTAAATATGAATTCCAACCTTCTTTGAATGTGCACTCGATCATGGGATTCTTGTGGCTTTATAACTGCACCTAGGCAGTTTGCTAAAAATACAACTGATAGTTTACTTGCCTTTAACCTTTGTCTCAACTAGGTCTCCATCAGAATTGACATGCATGCAACTACTAATAGTGAATCATCAGTTACTTGGTACATAATTACTTGTGAATTAATATATTTTAATTCACATGATCTTCCACTAGCTCATCAATCAATTAGAACTAGTTAAACTGATTTTAACTCGATTAATTTGGGTTAACTGATTGCACTCACACCGCACTAGTGCTATAACTGCAACTGGACCCTGTAAATAATATAATCACTCTACATGCCTACTCTTTGACCCTTAACTCTAAATTCTTGAGCTAACTAAGTCTATCACACTTAGTTAACTATTACAAGTTGTTATGAGATAATATTACAGTTTATTTTAAAATTGGTTGCCCACATTCTCACTAATGTGCCATTGAATTCCTCATTCATGTGTGACCTGGAATCCCACACTAGTATGTGGTGCATTTTCTTGTTGAATTTCAACACGCATATGACAATGATGTTTGGAAATATCCTTGTACGCCAGTTCCTTTATGACAATATGGCAGATCCCTTATGACAGTATGACAATGATACATGCGAATGGTAGTGACCCTTGCGATGATGACAATGATATGTGACAAGGACATTAGTGATAAATGTTAGTTATCCAAATGAAAGTGGCCTTGATGTATGACAATGATCCATATGATAGTGGTCTTGATGTATGAAAATGATCCATATGACAATTGTGACAATGCCTCTATGGCAATGATTTGTGATAGTGCCTCAATGATAAATGCGACAATGTATATGAAAATGATGTGTATGACAGTTATGTCTATGACTATAATTTTCATGACAATGATACTTACGAGAACGTTAACAATAATTCTTGTGACAAGGATAGGAGGGCTTGTGAATACCTCCTTGAGAGGTATGTCTGCTGCTATCTTATGAGAATCTAGTATGATCTAGGATTGGCCCTAGGTAGCATTATGTGGTTGGTGATGAAATAATTATGTCTCATGATATTTTTATGTTGTATCTCAACTAAACATTTGATGAATAATTAATAAAAATTTGGTTGGGTTTTTCTCCTTGTGGGGTTTTGCCCTGGTCTCTGACCTAAATCCAAATCTCTCTATTGTGTATGCTTTCATTCTATTTATCCTTACTGTTTTGTTGCATTGTTGAGGTTATTATTCTCTCTGCATAATTGCTAATTATGATATGATATTAAGGGGTAAATGTAATCTAAAAATGTTGAAAAAGTTTAGGTTGAAGAGAAAGCATTGAGATCACCCCTGTGAAGACACCAATGAAAAAGAGAAGAGGGAAAGGGATGAAGATGCTGGAGACATAAAATAATGATGGGGTTTTGAGGAAACACTAGGGAGCCCTTTGTTCGTACAAATAAAGGTTAGGGTCTCATAGAAACCCTTGGAGTGACCTTGGATATTGAAAAGGCCTAAGTTCTATAACTAGTGTGATTCAAAATATTCATGATATGATATGATTAGGGTGAAGCCATTGAGTTACTTAAGTACCTATGATAGATTCAGAGTAATCCTAGATGGGCCTGTCGCTCAAGAGGAGATAATATAATGCATATCCAATGTTCATCTTGTATGTTGGGTTTGGCTGTTAACGAGGGATATTAAGGATATGGAATGAGGACACAACTGATGCTCAAGAGGATGCATTTATTTTGAAGAAAATATTGACATATGGTTGATCCAAAATAGTGAATCATGGAGGCAAGATCAAGAGGGAGTTGATAGCTCCCTACAACCCTCATTAAAGATATGTACTTTCAAGAATTACATTATTTATTTATCACACCATTCTTGTTTAAGTTGATTTATGTTTATTCTTCATGCATGAGTGAATGTCTAATTAAATGCTTCTTTCCTTGAATTATTGATTGGTAATGTGATCAAGGAGAGATGATTCATCTTGAGGGCCATCAAGACATACAGAAATGCAGGAAGAGTTAGCTCCAAGAAGCAGCTAGCGCAAGAAAATGGAGAAGGCACTTTCATATTTAGAGAAGAAAGATAGTGTTGTAAACTTTGATTATGTTTATTTACCTTGCTATTATTGCTCTTGCTTTTCAGTCTACAAGTAAATCAAATGGATGTAAGGAACTAATACTCAAAATCGAGATTGAGGAGGATGCAAAAACTATTGGAAAACTGATTAGGGAAACATGCGAGTAATTTTTGTTTTGATTTTTCCTTATCTTGACAATTCCTTGTGACTTTATGAATTCTTCTTCTTCTTCTTATTATGTTCTTATCATCAAGAAAATTTCCAAAACAATGAAGATCACAACTATACAAATATGAACACCAGATATAGGCATAACTCACACGTGTGATTTGTAGCAGAGATATTTCAGAGATCCAAATAGATTAGGGCTTGATTCCTTATTCACTAGGCTCTTCTATCCTTTTATGAACTTCACATGCCTAATTTCAATCGTAGACTGAATCTAAAGAAGAGTGTTGATGTGTCAAAAATCAGGTTGAAGTTTTGCGTTTTTATATCCTTTTAAGAGGCTCCATAAACCCTCTCAAGTCAAGGGAGGCATTTTATCATAAACTTAACAAGATGAATTACACTAAAGTAGTTGAGAGACTCCTCTTCAGATACAAATTTCATGGATCCTGTTAGCACTCCGCCAAATTCCCAAGGCTGAAGAAGGAATGCCAATAGAGGTAACCATACACCAAGCTATTGACTTGATAGCTAGTCCTATCAAGTCGGAGAGGGCTCTCTCCAAAAGGGTCACAACAAGGAGGGATGGATAAATTAGGGTTTTTAGTCTAGATATTGAGTGGAGGGGGTTGCTTTGATTTGATTTGGTTGGGGAATCACTGGATGAATAAATTAGGTCAATGGAGCTAGGTCAGTGCAAATGAGATAGGGTTGCAGGGATCAATGGGGAAAGGTAGGCACAAGGCTTATCACTTGAAGAATATTGTGATGGAATGGTGTTGAGATTGAAAGAAATATAGGAAGAGTATGGGAGATGTTTCTTCTTAGACAAATGAAAATGGAAAAACTATGATCAATTCCCCAAAACATAGCATGTGCAAGCATGTATTCTGAATATCAAACTTGAAAGAGATCATAACATAGAAATGAAGTGAACATGAATACACTAAATTACAACATATAATATTGAATAAAAAAACAATGATAGACATCAATACCACAAGTATCCCATAAAATAGCTGCAACTCCTCTTTATTAGCTTTCCAAACTAAGTACAAAAGTTCCTTGATCAATTAGAAAACATACAAACTGATTCTAACCCTTGATTAGTGTGAAGATAGGGACTAAATATACATCAAAATAAGCTTCACTCATCCTTAGGGTTCGAATCCATGAGGTGAGGAAGAGATCCACAAAATACTGAACTACAAATTGAAGTGTAGGATGGTCTAAGTGACTCACTTCTCATTACATTCAACTGATTCATTATGACTCAATGATGACTTTTACCCGATAAATCTACCCTAGGTAACTCATCTCAAACATAATTAAATTAACCATAATTAATTACATGAGTAGAAACATGATTTTATGAAGAAAAGTCAAAATTTTAGGGTAACTTGGAAAAAATCAGCAAATTTGTCATTTGCGCCCTCCACTGTGCATTTGCGCCCTCTCAGTGTCATTTGTGCCCTTTGTGTTCAGGGCCACTTTTGGATGACCTACATGTGTCCAAATTAGGCCCACGATGGTTTGTTCGAAAGCCTTATCTGTCCTCTTTCTGAATATGCCTCAAGTTCTTAAAATGGAGGTAATTTTCCCCCTCAAAAAGTCATTCTCCCAAGACTGGTATTTATGCAACGCCTAGGTAAAAAAAGGGGTAGAAAGGTGATTTTTTGATGTTTTTTGAGCTTTTCACGCATCAAAACTACAAACCAAGGCTGGAAAAATGGTTTTATGAGATGCATGAGTTATTAGGAATCTAGTGATTCCTTTCTTCTTCTCAAAAAGTGTCCCAATTATTTGCGTAGCACCTAGGGCACTACACAAATGCCCAATTTTCTACTAAGAGTCTGTCTCAAAAGACACAGAGATTTCCAGATTTTTTCAAAAAGTTAGAAAACACCTCAAAATTGTTGGAATGGCTGATGATGACGTGTTTAAGCTTAGAGGGAAGCCTTAGTAAGGATTTCCAACTTCTTTTTCTCCTTCATGGTCAAATCTTCAATTTTGGCATTGGCTCTTTTGAGTTTGGCCAATGCAATTTTCTCCTTCCATGCCTGATGTTTGACTTTCCTCCTCAAAAAGTCATTGTCCTTATTTTCCTTTGTTAGCAGCTTCTCCAAGTGTTAATTGGCTCTATCAAGCCATGGCTCTCTGTTCTCATTGAACACAATAGTAAGCTGCTCGTTTAGGGTTAGCTGATCAACAAGCTCAACTTCCCTTAGCCTCTCTAGAGCTAGAGCTCTTTTCAGCCCTCTAGTTCTAGGTCTATGTCTTGGTACCTGTTCTTCTTTATCATCAAGTAAACCATAATTCTACAGTGTTTCGTCTAGCATGACTTTGGCCTTTTGAGCCTCCCTTTGAGCAGTGAAATACTTAACCTCATCAATGATTTTTTTGGTTTTCAATTGTTCATTTTCTTGCTCAAGGAAGTGTATAACATATCTAGCCCTCTGAAGATTAGTCTAGAGCTCACTAATCTTGGCATCCTTTGCTTTGATAGCACCATTTTTTATTTTTTCATCTTCATCCTCATTTAGGTTAACCAACTGAAATTCCTGCACTGTTTCATGACCGTCCTCCTCATCATGAATGACTAGCTCAATGACCTTCTATTTACCCTTGTCCACTTGTTGTGATGATGTAGAAGACATGGCCCCTTCCACTCTATGTGGAGCTACATGCTTGTGGCCTCTCTGGTAGGTTTTTGGCAATGGCTTAACCTCAACCATACTAGCCCACTTAGGCTCAATGTCCTCAATCCTGCTAGGTGACCCAAAATCATGATGAGATGGAGATGAAGGATCATAATGAGATGGAGATGAAGGAGGTGAAGGTGACTAAAATGATGAGTGATTCATGGGTTGAGAAGATTAAGGGACATTTTTTGCATGCTGAATGTATGGGTCAATGAAAATATCATTGGCTATGAAGGTGCTCCATGCAATGTTTAGCTGATTGAGATGGTGGAGGACTATGATTTTTATGAGGGAATGATGAAATAGGCTTTTAATTTTATGTTCATAGTCCTTTTTCTTGGAAATTTATGCCATCTTCTCTATACTCTGGAAAATATAATAAGGTATGTTAATCATCCTTACCCTAGTGAAATGCATTAGGGGCCGGATGTGATAGGAATAGAGCCTTGAAAATATGCCTTCACATGAAAAATATTTCATGATTATATTCATCATTGGTGCATATCTGTCCAAGAGGTGTGAAAAAGGGAAAAACCTCTTTGTTTGATTTTAGTGTCTTGGTTTTAGGAATAAGTCAAAATCCTGTTTCTTCAACCTACCTTTCTTGAACCATTTCTCCCCAACATTTGGGATCCCTGTAACATCTAAAATGACAGAAATGGGTAAGGTAAAAGTGACCCCAACTAATTTAACTTGGTTATCATGGAGTCTAGATATGAAAAGTCTAGTTAGCATGGGGTGGTGTTTAACCCTCTAAATTTTCTCACAAAAAACATAACAACCAACATGTTTGAAGCATGTGACAGTCAATGGAGAAGCTAAGAGTTCCCTAGTGTTGGCAGGTTCAAGTCTGAGCACTCTTCCTCCTTTATGTGGCCTCCTTATTTTTGTTTCCTCTCCTTCACTGAATGATGTGTTTTCCTCTTCTGTTGCCATGGTGTTTTTGTTAAAACCCTAGGGATTAGGAAAGGGAAATGGGAAAGGGATATGGGAAAGGAAAAATGAGGGAGATGTTTGATAGGGACATGTGAAATGGGGATGGGATAGGGAGTAATGATATGGTAGATTTAGGGTAGGGATTTAGGAATTGGGAGCCTAGGTAGATATAACACCTAGGACTTGATGTTTTGGGAGAAATTTGTAGGAAAAGGTAATTTTTCAAATGAGGGGTTTCAGAATGGTTTTTTTTAACTGTGGGAAGGATGCAAAGGGTAAGGGAGTTAATTTTAAGAGTTTTCACAAGTGTAATGGGATACTAGTGTTTTTCTTCAATTTAAACACCAAATTACAACTTAAACTTGCAAAAATTCAACACATAAACTTAAGAAGATGTTTTTTCATGAAATGTGCCTCTTACTGGTTTGCTGGAGGTCAATCACAGAGTTGTTGGAGCTTTGAATGAAATTTCTGATCACTTGGAAACTTTGTAGAGCTTGCTGGTCATTTGCACCATGAACAATGCATTTGCGCCCTTGACAGGAAATTTGTGCCATCCTCTACACATTTGCGCCATTAACTACACATTTGCGCCCTCCTCTACACATTTGTGCCCTGCCTTCAATATTTGCGCCCTTGTTTCAGAGTTTGCCAATTTCGCTCAAATTTCGAAAATTTGGTCTCTTGGAGTGCTTGCTTGATGTTTGGAGGAGGCAAATGAATTTGAATTGATGTCAATGAATCATAAAAAGCTAAGTGAATTTAAATTTGAATTGAAAACCCACTCTTCTATTGTCTCATTTCACTTTTTTGAAACATTTGCTGATTATCCTTTCATCTGATTTTTTCTTCTTTGCAGGATGATGTTGCTGAAGTTTGACACTTTTCTCTTTCAGTTTGGCATGTGTGTTTTGAGTTGGAAGCTAGGGACTAAACTTATTACATATAGGAAGCATTAAATTACATAAAAAGTCAAAAATAAATTACATATCTGTTTTCATATCAAAATTACAATTTTGATATGAAAATCAAACTTTAAAATCAAATTACAATAAAAATGATATTTACATGCTGATAATCCTCTACAGCTGATGATGAAATGTTTATTGAGTCACCCTCACACCTTTTTCTGACCTTATTGAGATGAAATGATGCATTTTTTGACCTTGAACATTGAGACCTAATGACCTAATGGGACCTTGAATGACCTGATTTCCATGATTGAATTTGACTCACATGAGACATAGTGAAATGAGCTTTTCAAAAGTGTTTTATGCTCAACAAGAGATGAAGGTGGGCCAGAAAATGAAATTTTTTGAGAGAGAATGATATTTTATGATTAGGACTACCATTAGTGAAACAATTTTTAGCATGACCTAATGGAATGATATAAAAATTTCAGAGTGGGAGACCTAAAATGAGAATGAAAAGAGTGATTTTGATCACCGATGGCAGTATGAAAAAACTAACACTAAAATTGGCCTTATTGAGGATGATAGCTCTGAAAGAGGTGTCAAGAACCACAAAACTCTGAATTTTGTAGATCAATGCCTCTTCCATTGGGCCAATATGGTAAAAAAACTCAAACTAAAAACGCATGACTGAATACTGACAACTTAATGACAAAAACTGACTTTGAAACTAACTGAAATTGACTCGAACAATGACTTCAAAACTTAAATTATTTTCCTAAAAACTAAATCTTGAATATGGTATAAACTCAATGAAGCTTCATGGCCTTCACTTCAACCTCCGAACTCCAGTTCTTTTCCAATTCATACTTGCAGAAATATCAAACTGATATATACAATGAGGATGCATTTTTTTTTCTTCATAATTTCAGATCAAATAAGATAGTTCTTCAAGAGCCTACCATTAACTGGCCCTCCTAAGAAACTTTACCCATCCATTTCTTCAAATAGATATGCATTTTTTCCACGAGAAATTGCAATCTTAAAAGGACCTTTCCATAAATTATTGAACTTCCCGTGCTTACCCTTATCTTCATTCCTGGCATCCCAGCGTAGTACTACATCATCGATCTGTAGAAATTTGAATAATTGATATATTATTCACCGAGATTCTCCTGATCACACACTATTTTAACTTCATGCACAATACATAATCTCTTCTACCATTGATCATTAATTGCGGAAATAAAAACAATCGCATGCGCACATTAAAACCATAAACAATCACACATATGAACACAGTATTTTATGGGAAAGCTTAAAGCTGAAAACCCCCAACTATCTATATATTATATGTCATAGAGATCATGTAACAATAATTATACAAAGCTCCTCACAAGCTCTCAGTATAATCTCCAATTGCTACACACTAATCAAGCCCGATCTAGCAAATCACATGCTCCAATCTCTGCCACCTGATAGCCTGCCTCTACTGTGCAATCAATGCTGAAGAATGGTTCTGAATGAACTTGAATTGGTCCAGCCTTGCTCACACAATCCTCATTGGCATCTCCAATCACTGGTTGTTGCAAATCATGCAACAATATTGTCACAACTGATAGTCACATTGCTCTTTCGCCTACCTCTTCACTGGTCTCCACTGAAACTGTCCATGCACTGTAGTTAACTGATGTATTCTTTAGTTGATTAATGAGTTAATAATTATTGAATTAATTAATAATTAATTCACACCACTCCCACTAGTGTATCAATCAGTTAGACTAGATACAACTAGCTCAACTATGTTTAACTCAGTTAAACTGAACACAACTCCATCAACTACCTCAATAACTCCACCAAACTCTGTCGCATGAGTTATAACTGAAGTATCCATGCAATAGCTCCACTTAACCCTCATGAATAGCATAATTCCTTCTATCATCTCTTGTGCCACATCTGTGCACTTAACTGAAGTGCTCCAAGAGAATAAGATAATGTTTATAGTCCAAATATTATTAAGAGCTAATAATATTCGACATATCTATTTTTAGACTGGCAATATAAAAATAGATTCCACCCAATATGTCTAAAAATATCAGTCCATCTATTTTTCCAACTTGACCAACCATCCAAAAATAACATCCTGCAACTCATAGAATATGATCGACATGTCTAAAAGTATACATAGTCTAAAAATAGACTTGCGCCAAAAAGAGCCTGCGGGCCCACTTAGTGAAGGCGACTTCTTTCCACTAAGCTCATCATATTGTTGAAATCTCAACACTCCCTCTCAACAAGATAAGGATTATCTTCCACCCCTATCCTGCCCCTATGGTATTCGAATTTTCTCCTGGTGAGCGCCTTCGTCAAGATATCAACATCCTGATCCTCCATGGGAATGTATGAAAGTAACATGATCTTCCGCTGCACACAATATCTGATATGATGATACCGGATGTCAATGTGTTTAGATATATCATGAAATACTGGATTAACTGAGAGTTTTATATAACTCTGATTATCACAATATATCACAGTAGGATCTAAGTGTGAACCGAACAACCCGACCAGGATCTTCCTCATCCATATAGCCTCGCATGCAGCCAAACTTGATGCCATATACTCGACCTCTGCTGAACTGAGTGCCATAGATCTCTGTTTCCTGCTGTACCAAGAAACTGTTGTCGAACCGATATTGAAAATCCCTCCAGATGTGCTCTTTCTGTCTGTTGGGCTCCCTACCCAACCGTGGACCTAGAAGCCACATAGCTTCACCTCATCCGACTGTCTGTACCATAATCCATATCCTGATGTGCCTCTGAGATATCTCAATACATGCTTGCCTGCCTTCCAAAAGAGCTTGGTAGGCTTAACCATAGTTTGTGAAAGTTAGTTAACAGCGTAGCATATGTCAGGTCATGTATTGACTAGATACATAAGTGACCCCACCAACTGTCGGTAAATAGTGGCATCCACTACCTCTGTCGATGTAGCATCCTCTTCCTCCATCCACCAGGAAGAGGAGTGTCGATAGGCTTGCAGCCATGCATGTTGAACTTCTCCAGTATCTCCCGGGCATACTTTCCTTGAGACACAACAAACAGTTCACCTTTCCGCCGCCAAATTTCCAATCCCAGGAAATAATGAAGGAGGCCCAAGTCCTTCATCTCGAACTCCTTTGCAAGATCTGCCTTGCATGAGTGTATCAATAGTTCATCACCCGTTAGTATTAAATCATCTACATAAAGCACAATGATCAAAAGCTTACCCTCCACCACAATCTGGTATAGGTTCGGATTTGCCTCACTCTTGGAGAATCCAAGTCCGGTGAAATAACTGTCTATCCATGTGTACCAAGCATGAGGTGCTTGTTTCAACCCATACAGTGCTCTCTTGAGCCTGCACACATGTGAATCACTGCTAAAGATATCGAAACCTTCGGGCTGCTCTATGTACACCTCCTCCTTAATCACTCCGTTGAGGAACACAGTCTTCACATCCATCTGATGAATGTGCCACCCCATCTGCACTGAGAGAGCAAGAATTGTCAAGAGGGAAGAAGCCACTCTCATGACAAAGTAAAAGTGTTTCTCATAATCGATCCCCCAACCGTGAGAAGCCTCTTGGAAACAACATTGCCTTAGGCCTTCCCACACTCCTGCGCCCATCGCTTCACTTTGTAGATCCATCTCGAATCCCACCATTGATTTCCTCTTCCTGCCTTGGGACAATCTCCCATGCACTTTTCTCGATACAATCGAATCATACTCTTCCACTATGGCATCTACCCAAGGCATGAAATCCACAACTTCCCGGAAAGAGGATGGTCATTAATGATACACTTGCTCATAAGAGCCATGTATCCAAAGTGGTACCGCTAGGTGACCGTATCTCCGTCATACCGTGATGTAGGTGCTCCTACAACCTTCTCTGCATCTTGAGCCAGTCGCTCAGCTTCTGTAGTGCGCTTCCGCCCTCTGATGGTTGGCACTGCATGAGTGGTCTCTTCCACTCCATGAACCTCCTCTTGTGGTTGATCCACATCCTGAGGCTCATCTTTAGGAACTAATAGCTCCTCATCTGCATGCAAGTGTGGCTCCCTCTAAAGCGAACACTTCATGGCTTTCTCCTCATGAAATTTGATATCCCATCGCACAACAGTCTTGCGACTATCTAGAAAATACACACGATAGTTGTGGGGTGTATCAGTGTACCCCACAAATATTCCAACCTCTGCAGTCAGCTCCAGCTTCTTCCTGGCATCCTTCGTCACATGAATGTAAACATGTGAACCAAAAATCCTCAAATGGGAAATATCAGGCCTCTTACCAGAAAATGCCTCCTCGGGTGTACTCATTCCAAGTATCCTGTGAGGACAACGGTTCTGCACATATATCGTGCATTGCATGCCTCAGCTCCACAGCGTGTATGGGAAGGCCCCGATCATGCAAATATCGCCCGTGGCAACACCCCACGTACTGTTCTATTCTTCTACTCAACAACCCCATTCCCGTCTGTGGGTTATGAGGTGCTATGAGCTCTCTTCGAATTCCTTCTGTGCTGCAAAATTCCTTGAATTCACCAGAGATGAATTCACCACCATTGTCACTCCTAAGAGCCTTCACCTGCTTCCCCGATTCTTTCTCAACTAGTGCCTTGAACTCACAGAACTTTGAGTATGTCTCGCTCTTCTTCTGCATGAAGAAGATCCAGCACTTACGAGAAAAATCACCAACAAATATCACATAGTACCTGTGCTTTGTCATGAAGCCATCGAGAAAGGTCCACACATCGTCCGTGTGAATTCTTCTCAAGGATCGTCGTGGCACGACTATCATTCTCGGTGGAAAGGTGGCTTTCTACAAATTTTCCCAAGGTACATCCCTGCACTCACTTGACCAGGCAAGAGTACCCTTAGGAAGCCCAAGAGCAGTCTGTCAAAAGATCTTCAAAACTCTATGGTGAAGGTGGCCCAATCTCCGGTGCCACAACTTGCCATCATCCTGGCTCACCACTCCTTCTTCCTTGCCTACCATTGCTGCACATTCATCTACCTGCAATTGATAAAGGTTATTAACTCGAACCCCTATCCTCCGTGTCTCACCAGTTGCCTTACTGCGCAGGAAAGCCTTTCCCTCGCTAAAGACAACATCATATCCCTTGTCTTCTAACATCGCCACAGAGATAAGATTCTTCTTCAATCCTGAAACATGCATCACTTCCTTCAATATGAAGGGTTTACCAGACTCCCTCTCAAAGGAAATGGTGCAATCTGCAGATGCAATGTATCTACCATCATGCGCCCATCTCGATGTGCACTCCAAGATCTTTCTCATCCGAGATCGGTAAAAAATATTTATCTTCAAATCATGTAGAAAAGACGCACCTTGTCAAGAAACCACATGAGCCCCATGCTAATTGCAGGACCAAGCATGTGATGAAAAAAATATAGATAAAGTACCACGAGGCTAAGGCCTCTCAGTGCATATCCGACGGCTTTGCTTATTTTCTTCTTTTGTGGACAATTAGTGGCGTAATGTCCCATGTTGCCACCCCCGGTGAAAGCACTTCACTTTTGGACATGTCACCGCCCTTGCCTTTCACACCGGATTGAGAACCATTCTTCTTGCTCTTCCTCTTCCTTGCTTTGGCAGCCAAAGCACAATTTTCTTCATTTGAGTTCTTTGATGAAGATCCATCCCTGGTACTTTGCCTTATCTCCTCTTGCACAAGATCCGACCAAAGTCGCTCCCATCCTGGCAATTTCTCTCGACCATTGACAGAGTCTTGATAGGAATACCAACTCTTCGGAAGCCCAAGGAGAGCCAAGCTCACCAAGTCCTCATCATCTATAGTCACCCCCACACTTCCCATCTCATCCCTGCATTGGATGAACTTCGTGAGGTACTTGGGCATACTGTCGCCTTTCTCCATTTTTATGTTCCTGAGTTTATCCTTGAGCGCCAACTTCCTCTGGTCGCTCTTGCTTTGGAATAAGTCTGTCAACGCTTTCCACATCAATAATGGAGAAGCCTTACCATGAAGGCTAGATAGTATGCGATCCTTTACACCTTCCAACAGAATTCTTCGACACTTTTTTGTCTTCTTTTGCCATGCGTCAAGTGCGGCAGCATCGCTAGAAGCAGGTTTTGGAATTTCTGCATCTATGAACTCCTTCAACCCATTGTCATCCAACACCACCTCCATCCTGTCCTTCCATGCAATATAATTCGAGCTGCCCTCAAGGGCATACTCCAATCACAATCCATTGAAAGACATCTCAACTTCGACACCAAGAAAACACTGCTGCAAATTCGAATTCCACCAGCACAAAACTCAACCACTTCAATGTTTTGCAATTGCTCCAATGATCAATATCGCTTTGATACCATGTAGAAATTTGAATAACTGATATATTATTCACCGAGATTCTCCTGATCACACACTATTTTAACTTCATGCACAATACAGAATCTCTTCTACCATTGATCATTAATTGTGGAAATAAAAACAATCGCATGCGCACATTAAAACCATAAACAATCACACATATGAACACAATATTTTATGGGAAAGCTTAAAGCTGAAAACCCCCAACTATATGTATATTATATGTCATAGAGATCATGTAAAAATCATTATACAAAGCTCCTCACAAGCTCTCAGTACAATCTCCAATTGCTACACACTAATCAAGCCCGATCTAGCAAATCACATGCTCCAATCTCTGCCACCTGATAGCCTGCCTCTACTGCGCAATCACTGCTGAAGAATGGCTCTGAATGAACTCGAATTGGTCCAACCTTGCTCACGCAATCCTCATTGGCATCTCCAATCACTGGTTGTTGCAAATCATGCAACACTATAGTCACAAATGATAGTCACATTGCTCTTTCACCTACCTTGCCACTGGTCTCCACTGAAACTATCCATTAACTGTAGTTAACTAATGTATTCTTTAGTTGATTAATGATTTAATGATTAGTGAATTAATTAATAATTAATTCACACCACTCTCACTAATTTTATCAATTAGTTAAACTAGATACAAATAGTTCAATTATGTTTAGATTAGTTAAACTGAATACAACTCCACTAACTTCCTCAATCAACTCCACCAAACTCTGTCACATGAGTTCTAACTGAAGTATCCATGCAATAGCTCCACATAACCCTCAGGAATAAGTAGCTCAATTCCTTACAGTGATATCTGTCACCTTGTGCACTAACAGGGAAATTACTCCCGAGAGAATAAGATAATGTTTATAGTCCAAATATTATTAAGAGCTAATAATATTCGACATATCTATTTTTAGACTGGCAATCTAAAAATAGATTCCTCCCAATATGTTTAAAAATAGAAGTCCATATATTTTTACAACTTGACCAACCATCCACAAATAGCATCCTGCAACTCATAGAATATGATCGACATGTCTAAAAATAGACTTGCGCCAAAAAGAGCCTGCGGGCCCACTTAGTGAAGGCGACTTCTTTCCACTAAGCTCATCATCTTGTTGCAATCTAAACACGATATTGAAATCATCTTTCTTGGTTTTTCTGTCATATGTTTTCTTGATCTTATCATGGAGCTTAGAAGTGTTCTGAAACACTTCTTCTCTTGTCTGCTATAGGTGAATCATTTGGTTTATCCGACACTAAATGTCATTTTCTTCACTTCCCGCTTCTTGTAAAAGTTTCATGACTGGGACAACCAATGAAGAGGGGAAAAATGTATCCACACTATAAACTACCTGAAATGAAGACATTCCAATGGATTTCTTGTTGCTTACCCAATCTGCCCACAGTGCATTAATTAGATTCTTGTGTCAATTCTTCTTGTTCGCCTCCAACATATTTTTGATTATGTTGATCAAAGAATTGTTGGAGGACTCTGCCAATCCGTTGCAATGTGGATAATATGCTGTAGAATGACCCAAATTAATGTTATACCTGTCACATAATTTCGTCATCTTCTTTGATTTGAAAGCTGCTCCGTTATCCATAATGATTTTTATAGGACAACCAAACCGGGACAAGCTGTTAGTTTCTAGAAACTAAATTATAACTGAGTCTCTAGGTTTCCTGGTTGGGATCGCTTTGATCCACTTTCTGAAATAGTCTGTTGTAATGTTCCAAATTTTTCAATAAAGTATTTGGAACATTAATTTTTCTTTTATTTTAATAAAAGGAATAAAATGGGTGAGGGAACCCATTGTAGCAACTTAATAAACACTCCTAAGGTGAAAAAGTCACTTAAGTGGCTTAAGTTAGCAGCCCAAGTGTGAAAAAGGACCAAAAGCAAGTGAGCTAAACCATGGTTGACCAAAGTCAACAATGTACCCAAGAGGGGAAGCTTGCACAATAAGATTGCGTAGTTGGATGGAGGGAAATTCGAAATGGGAGAAACCCTAATGTGAGTGGGGTCCATGGAAAGGAAGCATTCCTTGTATAAAAGATGAAGGAGAGCCATCATTGGGGTTTCATCTCTGGGGAAAGAATTTGGATGTTGAAGCTCTCTTCAACTTTGTGCTACTTAGCACAAGAGGGATTTCTATTTAGGAATGCCCTTTTGTTCCATGGGAGGCCATGGGGAGATTTTTCTTCATATTCCTCACATCTTGGCTTGAGGCCAAAGCAGTCATTTGTAGCTATTGCGTTATTCTTGCAGCAAGAGAACGCTGGAGTTGTTGGTGTTGCAGTGAGGGACCTTCATCATCACATTTACGAAGTTGTTCTGTAGAGGAGGGGCCATCTCTTTCTCTAGGAGATCAGCGAAGGAGATTCCAGAGCTCATATTGCAGATTTGGCATCAGGCCATATGTTTTCTCTCATGCCCAATGCAGTCCCTTTCTCCTATAGCGTTATTCCTTGAGAGGGTTTGCAGGTGGAGTTCATTTTGTGCACTAGAGAGTGCAATATTTAGTAAGGGGATCAGCCCCTTCAATTGGAGACTGTTGGAGGAGGTATCATTATTCATTGTAGCATCTAGTTCCTTCTCTGATGTTGTATTATATTTGAGTTGCAGCAGCTACACTGCAACTCCGACATTTTTCTATTTTATGTATTTTAGCCAATGCCTTGGAGAATTGATGTAATAATGTTTTTGGGGTTGAGATATTGCTTCCCCATCTTTATTTGAGCTCATAATGTCATATCATCTCATGTATATCAGTTTGCAGTCATTTTCCCTCATGGACTGCACAATTATAGAGTAGCTGGATCATGTAGCAGTGTGTTTCCTTCATTGCATGTACATTTCCCTTTGAGGCTGATTTGAGCTCACCTTGAGAGGCATTTTCCTCAAGGAATTTGTATTACATTTGCTGCTGCATATTATATATCAGATTTGTACTCTTATTACATTGCATGAGGCATTATTTCACTGCTGTTACATATTGAAGTTTTAATACTGCTGAAGGGTTTCTCCTTGAGCATTATTTCAGTACACTTGTGGTGGGAGATCTGAATAACCTACTTAGGGTTATTTATTTGGGCTTATATTTTGCAGGGAGTTTGTACCAGACATATTATAAGGCATCCCAACATTGGATTGCCTTACTTCCACAATGGCTTCCTTATACATCATCCTCATGGGCAGCTGTTGTAGAAATTTCTTCAAGGGAATTATTAGCTCTTGACAAGTTCTATTGGAAGAGTCTGCTAGAGGGCCAGGTAGCCTCTGGATCTCATCCTTCCTTGTGAAGGTGACATATCCAGTAAATGCCCCTAACATTCCATCTCTAAAATAATTCAGTGTTGATTTTTAATACTCCCGGAGTTGGAAAATAGGAATATCTCAGATATTCCCGGCATTGTAGAAATTTTCCCATTTGGGATATTACAGTGGTATCAGAGCTTCGAACTTGGCTTAGCCTGTGAAGTTCAAATTTCAAATAAGAAGAGGCCAGGATGATGCAGAGGATGAGATTGATCTCATCATTTTTGGGTCCAGCAAGAACCTCTCCAAGGAGTTTGAGGAGATAGAAGAAGGAGAAGAGGAAGGACCATGCACTTGCTATTCTCACAGAGAAATAGAGCAGAAGCATGGAGAACACTTGGAATTCGAATTATAAGTGAGTATATTTCTGAATATGGAGAAAACCCTAGAGTCTTCCAAAAGAATCTATATTCTTCACACTTGTTCAGCAGGAAGAAGAAAGAACTTGGTGGTTCAGCCATGGGAGGCATGCACGGGTTTCTACTCTTGCTGATTTTTATCAGATCTTTATCAGAAGATTTGGCCAAAGGAGGGAGGAGCCCTCACCACCAGAGGCACATTCCAGCACTGTCACATTCATGGAGGAGCAGCCTCCACCTTCATCTATTGAGGCAGCTAGCACACTTGAGGAGGAGACTCTTGCAGCAACACAAGATTCTTCCAAATCTCTCCAAGTTATGCATGAGTTTGCATCTATCATGGAGGATTGTACATTATTGCATGCTGATTGTCTAGAGCAGGAGACCTTCATTGCGCTGTGAAATTTTGAGGAAATAAACCCTCATCATCCTCATGCACTATTGATGAGCCATGCATTACATGTGAGGGTGGGGTTTTGAAATTTTGTCATGAAGGAGATTGCATTTCAATGTTCCATGAAATGCAAAAGGATACATATGTTTTGTGACAATGGTATCTCTTGTGAGAGAGGTACCAAGTGGCAGGATACTTACACCAAAGAGCAGAGCCTTATGTATGGAGTGTGCCTAGCGGAAATGTGGAGGATCCATAACCCACAGGTCCCAGGATCATTTCACAATTATTGCTCTTGATGGACAAAGAGGAGAGCATGGGTGCATCATGATGGGATGGAATTTCTCTTACCACTCATTATGTTCCCATTTCAGATTGAGTATGGTGGAAGTATGGAGGAGCAACAAACATTCTTGTTGCTCAGATTTTGTTTGAATGTTGCGGGAGCAAGAGGAGGCACTAGCATAGTGCAAGAGGATTTCTCTTTGATCTTGGATGCCAAGTAGCACCTTCTTAATGGGCAGAGCTCTAAGTTTGCAACAACATGATGGGAGGAGTCTTTGGCAATATTCATGTCAAATAGGGGAGCTTTGAGATGACAGTGGCCCTACTCCAAAGGCCAGCAGCAAGAAGAAAGGTCTACATGCAGAAATTTTGGGTTCTCTTTTCATGCATGCTACTGCATATTATTCAGTGATGGATGAATCAACTTGGGAGGGCATCCTAATGGAGGTATATCAGATTATGAGCAGATGCATAGCCCAAGAGATGAAGAGAGGATTGGCACAACCACTTCCCTACTATGTTGCAGTAAAGGGGAACTTTCACTTGAGCCACTTTTAGCTCAAAGACCAAAGTGCATGATGAGGGAGGTAACCATTTGTTTTATGACTTATACTCTCTTATTTTTATGATCAGCATGTTATATCAAGGAGGATCCTTCCTTATTGCACATTATGTCTGGTTATACTTATGGTCTATTGCAGCAAGATGATGGCCATCTTATGGGTGGTTTATGGGGGAAAGCCACATAGTTTGGTGTGCACCTTTGGCACCAAAATGTGTTTTCATGATCACACCATGTAGGACAGATGTGGAAGCAAAAAATTGGCTGCAAAGACACTTGTTGCATCATATATTGAGGCAGGAAAATAATGCCCTGCGCTGGTTCCATGCATGGGACCAAATTTCACCTCCTTGCTCTCATAAGTTTATGCTTCCATATGTTGCTGGTGGAACGTTGATCAGAGGAAGCACTGTTTTGAAGGAGGGAAATAAATTGAAGATGCCCATTGGGAGTATGATTCTCCCTAATTTGCATGTTGTATGTTTCAGGAGGAGCTATGGGCAGCCCATGATTGCCAAACTTCATCTCTTTCCTTCATGTGGGAGGAGCTATTTGGAGAGTTGAATTTTTGAAGGAGGAACTTCATGGTTTTATGTTTGATGGGGTGGCTTGGGTCTCTTTTGAAGACCATTTCATTTCAGCCATATATCAGCAGCAACCCCATATGTATCTTGAGGAGGGAGAGACTCATTGGGTGGGTGTGCCCTTTGGGAGAGAAGACCTCCATTCTTTTTGCAGCACATGCTCCAAGGGGAGTATGAGAGATGATGTGGTCACCATGTTCAGCCATGTGTTCTTCCATGAGGTGAACCATATGATTGTTGGATGCCTTATGTTGATGAATTCCAACTCATCAGATATGAGATAATTTGGGCTAGATTGATTTGCAGCGTTGGAGGAGAGGTCCTTGGGGATCTAGACTTCATCTTGCCTCTTGAAGGAAACACTATTGCAACCCAAGTTCAAATTTCACTCCACATTCATCATAGGTGGAGAATAGGACAACATGGGGTAGGCTATGAGGCTTGCCAAGTTCAGAAATTCAGCCCACCTATTTCTCATGAGCACAAGGTGGAGGAGTACTCTCAGGAGTTGCCTAGTTGGAGGGTGACTCATTTTTTTGGTTGATTGCTTGAGGATGGAGTATCTACATGAGGATATTTCAGACTCCATGCCTTGAGTGGAGGACTTTTTGCAGTTCATCCTTGCTCTTGCTTGAGGACAAGCAACTTTTGGGAGGGGAGGACTGTAATGTTCCAAATTTTGCAATAAAGTATTTGGAAAATTAATTTTGCCTTTATTTTAATAAAAGGAATAAAATGGGTGAGGGAACCCATTGTAGCAAATTAATAAACACTCCTAAGGTGCAAAAGTCACTTAAGTGGCTTAAGTTAGCAGCCCAAGTGTGAAAAAGGGCCAAAATCAAGTGAGCTAAACCATGGTTGACCAAAGTCAACAACGTACCCAAGAGGGGAAGCTTGCACAAGAAGATTGCGTAGTTGGATGGAGGGAAATTCGAAATGGGAGAAACCCTAATGTGAGTGGGGTCCATGGCAAGGAAGCATTCCTTGTATAAAATATGAAGGAGAGCCATTATTGGGGTTTCATCTTTGGGGAAAGAATTTGGAGGTTGAAGCTCTCTTCAACTTTGTGATGCTTAGCACAAGAGGGATTCCTGTTTAGGAATTCCCTTCTCTTCCATGGGAGGCCATGGGGAGATTTTTCTTCATCTTCCTCACATCTTGGCTTGAGGCCAAAGTAGTCATTTGCAGCTACTGCATTATTCTTGTAGCAAGAGAACACTGGAGTTGCTGGTGTTGCAGTGAGGGACCTTCATCATCACATTTCCGGAGTTGTTCTGTAGAGGAGGGGCTGTATCTTTCTCTAGGAGATCAGAAAAGGAGATTCCAGAGCTCATATTGCAGATTTGGCATCAAGCCATATGTTTTCTCTGATGCCCAGCGCAGTCCCTTTCTCTTACAGCGTTTTTCCCTGAGAGGGTTTGCAGGTGGAGTTCATTTTGTGCACTAGACAGTGCAATATTCAGTAAGGGGACCAACCCCTTCACTTGGAGACCATTGGAGGAGGTATCATTATTCATTGCAGCATCTACTTTCTTCTCTGATGTTGTATTATATTTGAGTTGCAGCAGCTACACTGCAACTCCAACATTTTTCTATTTTATGTATTTTAGCCAATCCCTTGGAGGATTGATGTAATAATGTTTTTTGAGGTTGAGATCTTGCTCCCCCATCTTTATTTGAGCTCATAATGTCATATCATCTCGTGTATATCAGTTTGTAGTCATTTTCCCTCATGGAATGCGTAGTTATAGAGTAGCTGGATCATGTAGCAGTGTGTTTCCTTCATTGCATGTACATTTCCCTTTGAGGCTGATTTGAGCTCACCTTGAGAGGAATTTTCCTCAAGGAATTTGTATTACATTTGCTGCTGCATATTAAATATAAAATTTTTACTCTTCTTACATTGTATGAGGCATTATTTCACTGCTGTTACATATTGAAGTTTTAATACTGCTAAAGGGTTTCTCATTGAGCATTATTTCAGTACACTTGTGGTGGGAGATCTGAATAACCTGCTTAGGGTTATTTCTTTGGGCTTATATTCTGCAGGGAGTTTGTACCAGACATATTCTAAGGCATCCCAACATTGGATTGCCTTACTTCCACAATGGATTCCTTATACAACGTCCTCATGGGTAGCTGTTGCAGAAATTCCTTGAAGGGAATTATTAGCTCTTGACAAGTTCTATTGGCAGAGTCTGCTAGAGGGCCAGGTAGCCTCTGGATCTCATCCTTCCTTGTGAAGGTGAAATATCCAGTAAATTCCCCTAACATTCCATCTCTGAAATAGTTCAGTGTTGATTGTTAATACTCCCGAAGTTGGAAAATAGGAATATCTCAGATATTCCCGGCATTGAAGAAATTTTCCCATTTGGGATATTACATATGTGGAGGTAAGTATCCATCTGTGTTGAGCGGATGAAGGTGGATATATTTCACCAATAAAATCTAAGCCCCATTATTGGAAAGCAGCTTCAACTAAAATGGGATGTGATGGTAAAGGAAGAAGCTTAAGTTTACCCTAGAAAAGTTGGCATTCATGGTAGCTCATGACCGTCTTGTACAAATTTGCAAACAATGTCGGCCAATAGTAACTTTCTCTCGGTACTTTTTTGGTCATGGTCTTCCAATACAAATGACCTCCACAATCTCCCTTGTGGAAATCCTTCATCACTTCTTTGGACTCATCTTCAACTAAGCCGCATTGAGTAACACTCCTCCAGGATCCTTCCAGTAGAGTGCACTATCTAGTATGCAATATTTTGAAGCCTTAAGATTCAAGGACCTACTCTTACTCTTTGAAATACCCGGAGGAGGGTTCAAATGTTGTAAAACATAAATGATATCAACGTATTGTGGAGATGATGAAAAGAGATCTGATACCTAAACAAGACTTACACCTTCTTCGTCATCGAGCAGTGCTGATATGAGATTGATGTCAAGTGCATGTGGATTTTACTTAGGCATGAGTTCGACTAAGCCTTTCCCTTTGATCAACTTGATCGATTTTATCTCAAGTTCATACTCTAAGAGCACTGCTATCCATCTACCTTTTCTTCCTTCTAGATCTGTTTGCATGAGTACTTCTTTAACCATTGCATTTGGAATATATTCCAAAATATGTGAGTGAAAAATATAAACATGGAAGTCCTTGAGTGCTTTGACCAAAGCCAAGGCCTATTTCTTGATTATTTTGTATTAGAGGGATACATCCCTTATTGTGCGACTGAAGAATGCTATTGATAGCTTTGTCCCATATTTTTTCTGCATAAGCGTTGCTGCCAAAGTATGCTTAGAAGCAAAAGAAAATATAATGAAATCTAGTGAATAATCGAGACTTGTCAAAACTGGAGCAGTGGTCAAAGAAAATTTCACCAAATTGAATGACTTATGAGCATCTTCAGACGATTTTACATCATTCTCCTTCTTTAATATGTTAGTTAACTCTCTAAGATGTTCTGCTAAGTTGGGAATGAACCTACGTAGGAAATTCGTCCTATCGTTGAATGCATGGATTTCCTTCTTATTTATAGGGAAATCAATTTGATGTATCGCTTCAACTCTAGTACGATATATCTGGATCCAATATTTTGATATGATTTGACCCAATAGTTTTCCTTCTTCCATAGAAATTAGGCACCTTTTAGGATTTAGAGAAATCCCAAATTTTCTACATCGTTGGAACACAACTCTCAAATGGTGTAAATTTTAATCATTTGAATTTGAATAAATAGTCATATCATCTAAATAAACAACAAGGAATACATCTTTCTCATTACCAAAAGCTATGTCCATGGCACGCTGGAAAGTGGCCACGACATTCTTCAAACCGAACGACATCTTGGCATATTTGAAGGTACCCCATGGTGTAGTGAACGCTGTCTTATCTTGATCATCTTCATGCACAAGGATCTGATTGTACCTTGAGTAACCATCCAACAATGACATCCTTCTGGATCTGAAAATTCACTGAAGTATGTGGTCCATTTTTGGCAGCGGGTAATTGTCTTTCAACGACACTTTGTTCAGATTTCTGAAATCTATACATAATCGAATTTCATCGGTCTTCTTCTGCATTGGAACCAAATTGGAAATCCAATCTGAAAATCTGACTGGAACAATAATACCTTCCTTATAGAGCTTGTTTACCTCCTTCTCAATGGATGACAAAAAATTTGGGTTTATTCTCCTAGGATTTTTCCTAAAAGGCTTTTGGTTTGGCTTTATCGGGATAATGTGTTGAATGATATCTTTATTGTACACCTTTATATCTGAGTAATCCCAAGAAAAAACGTAAAAAAAATCAGTAAAAAAATCAACATATTTAGGCTTTACCTCTAGAGGCAAAGATTTTGAAATCTTGATTAACTTTGGCTGCTCTACTGTTCCAATATTAACATCTTCTATGCCTTTTTATGTGGGGAACAAAGTAGGTTTTCTTTCCACATCATCTTGATCAAATAACTCTTCCAAAGGTATGAAACCTTTTAGACTGTTATTATCCTTTTGCTGAAGTATGTCAATTTGATCCGCTTCAATGACTTGGTCATATTTGTTGTACACTTCGTCCATAGAACAGTTCTCAAACTCACCTTCACTTTGAAGGAAATTGTTCACTTGTTTATCGTCCCAGAAAACTTGCCAAAATTTCAAGTTATCCACAATGGTGGGCCTATGCTTTATATGAATCTCAAAATTTTTATTTGAAAACATTGTGCATCGAAAATTTCTTGCAGTAGTGGCTAATGAATCAACCATCAAGTTTTGCAATCTTGGCACTACTTTAAGTGTATATTCTAAAAACATTCTCAAAATGTCAAGTGCTCCATTTCTATATTGCCTCATCCTTGGGTTATTAGCTTGATAATCACCTTTGATTTGTTTAATTACCAGCTTTGAATCATCGTAGTCTGCAATTATTAGAGCTCCCATTTTTTTCAAAATTTTCAAACCGGTAATGAATGCTTCATATTTAGCCTCATCATTCGTACAATCGAATGCTAGTTTGTAGGAACACAACCTAACATTATTTGGGACCTTGTTTTTCTGTTGAAATGGGTTGCAGATCCATAAACCATTTCCAAACCCATATTTTCCAATGGAACCATCAAATTCCATGCTCAAAAGACCATCTTCTTCTTCAAGGTGCTGAAATTCTTGACTTTGATTTGACACAATTTTCTGTTCTAATTCTTTATGTTGTTCTGAACTTTCATTTGCCTTCTTTGATGGCTGTTCGGATATAGTAGGCATATTCTCTTTCTCTTTTTCTAGCACTGTTCTAATGAAATCAGAAACTTCGGGAACATCCTCTATTTCTACTAATTGAAAATCTACATCATTTAATCTAGAATCATTGTACAAAATGAAGGATTCTAAGTCTGTATGTACAATGTTTAGAGGATGATTATTTGGCCTTTCCTTTTTTGTGATCATGTATTTCATTTTAGTCTCATGATATAGTTTTCTCATTTGACCAAAGAAAAGAATTGTTGCGTAGGAAAATTCCAACTGCAGTGTACCTCTCAATTTAGTCCCCCAAGATCTTGATAACAACATACCGAAACGTGGTGGAATATCAACAATTACCATGTCCATAAGGACATTTTTGGCTGGGATTTTCTCTAGGGATTCAACTAGATCTTTGATTAGACCCAAACAACGGACACAAATGGAATCGAAAGAATATAAATCATGATATGGGCGGGTTATGTCAAGGCCAATATTATCCATGATATCTTTGGGCATGAGATTGTGGGAGTCCCCAGAGTCTAACATAGTGCTATGAAGGATGAATTGGTGAACTTTGAGAATCAAGTAAAATGATGGGACCTCATTATCTTCAGACTGACCATCGATTGCGTGACCAAATATTAACTTGGGCTGATCATCCTCTATATTAACCATGTCGGATAAAGGGTCAACTTTCAAGGTTTTGACTACATAGGATTTATATTTATCAACTTTGACCAATTCAGTAAGAGGACTAGACACGTTTAACTTAGAAATTTCTGACTCTAAATTAAAAGGTATAGTTATGTCTACCTCTTTTATGACAACATGCCTTTTCTCAACATGATCTCTCGATGCAACTTCTTTTCTCTGAATATCTCTTTCTTTGACAGGTGCACTTGTAGAAGGTTGATTGATTTTATTCTGATTTGGAGCTGCAATCTCTTTACCTTTATTTTGATTAGATTGAGAAACTTGCTTATGTGATACTTCTTTATGCTGAATCGTCTTCTTCGGAGGTGGATTGATTGGAGCATCACGACCTCTCAAAGTATACTGCCTTTGCTGGGAACTCAATGCATTCATGTATCCTCTTTGATAATCATTAGATTCTACTTCTAACTCATGATAATTCACCATTATGTAGTCTTTATCACTATGTGAAGTTGTTTTTTCCACATATTCTTCATCCTCGGTGACAAAGATAGGCTGACCATCAGATGTAAGAAGAAGGTTCTCCTATACTATTGGTTCTTCTTCTTCATCACTCTGAGCATAGTTTTGCTGTAGTGGTGTCTTAATTGGCTGCTCTTGCTACGTTTCGAGAGCTCTTTTCTCTCTTTGATTTATATGGAATTGAGGCTACTGCTGCTACTGAGTAAAATAATTTGCATTAGATTACTAACATAAATTATCAATCCGGTATCCGTAGGACCTGTGAGACATACGTGCATAATGTATGCTAGGGTTTAGTTTATCAAAAACTGAAAAAATAAAATAATCTAATCACACCATTCCTAATTGCTATTCCATGGATTGAAACATAAATCTTATGGCTAATAATTGAAATGACAATGCTAATCTAAACGAAAGCAAATTCAAAGGATTTGAAAAGCAACTATTGTATGACCAACTACTCAAGCATCCAATTTCAGAAGAATAACAAAGTCACCTTCTTGGCATGATTTACAAGCAATTGATTATACTTTCGTTTTAAAAATTTAATATAAGAAAGCTTTTAAATAACATGTAAAGGAAAACTCAATTACTGTATAGGTTAAATACTCAAGCATCCAATTTGGAAGTATGACAGAGTCATCTTCTTGGCATGATTTACAAGCATCCAATTATACATTTAACTGAGGATCTAATTTAGGAAAACAATGTAAAGGCATGTAAAGGAAAAATCAATTATTGTATAGGTTAAATACTCAAGCATCCAATTTGGAAGTATGACAGAGTCATCTTCTTGGCATGATTTACAAGGATCGAATTATACACATAATTGAGGATCCGATCTAGGAAAGCAGTGGAAAAACATGTAAAGAAACTAAACAACTGTGAGCTCTAATGCCTCAAACATAATCCAATTGGAAAATAGAAGAATCTAATTTCTTTAGATGTTCTAGGAAAGCAAAAGATTACACAGTCATTCTAAAAATAATACTAAGAAAGAAAATAAATCTTAATCTATGAAAGAAAATAAATCTCACACATTGTAGATGGCCAATCCAAAAGTATGAGAGATGGTAAGTCTAGATTCTCTATATGTAAGCAAAACCAAGTCAAAGTGAAAGAACAATCTTGAGTAAGGTGCCAAATTCTAATTCTTAATTCAAAGCTTGAACATAACTCCAACTTTACACATGACATGATAGGATAAATCTTCCCCTATTTATACAAAAATTAGGGATATCTATTCAATAAATGTATATCCCTTAAATATATACTAGATCCATACTTGTCTCAACTTATCCCTATATTCTAGATGCAAATTCTATGACACATCAAGATCTCCATGGTCTTTCTCCTTGGAATATGGTCCACCTCTTGAGTTGAAATTCGAATTCAATCTTGGGAGGCCAAGGAAGACCCTTCTAGAATCTCCAAAATAGGCCTACACATGTCACAAAACTCATAACACATATATAAATATATGAAACTATGTTAATTTTCTAATTTTTAATCATAAATTCACTTTAAATACATAAAATAAATAACTTTGGAAAACAAGGATCCTAACCCATATATTGATGAAAATGGTTACTTGATGTAGGGTTTTAGGCTAGATAGTTATGAAATGAGAGCTGAATGGTTATGAGATAATGGAAATATATATGAATATGGAAGACAATTTTGAGACTCAACATACCCCCCAACTGAATTTGTTGCATGTCCTCATGCAACTATTTCATTGATTCATTTGTCCATGAGTTGATGAGTTTTGACTTGTATAGATTCTTTCCAAAATTTTCTTCATGAAAATTTCTTTTGGCAAAGTATAATACATTTGATTGCAACATTTATTTATTTATTATTATTATTATTTTTTATGGTTAGTTCTTGTGTGATAACCGATTTTTGAGCAATGGTTCTTGTGTAACAATGCTTTATTTTCTTTGTTGCATCAAAGTTCATGAAGCCGTTTAGAATAAAATACTATAATAACTCATCAATGAATTGATAATTTGAAAAGCATATAGTATTTTGGAATCATTTGCAACAATAGTTGGCTGGGAAGTATATGCGGGTTGGAATGAAATGAAAATGTGTGATAGTGTATGACGTGTGAATATGAAATGATGTCCCTTCCCCCCAACTAAAGATATGAAAATGTGAAAAAGGGAGAGGATTTTTTCCAAAGTTACAATTTTAGCATTCTAAGGAATGTGACATGACTAAAAATTAGAAAACCAAATACCTTCACTTACCTTAAATGTGGATGAGTTGTGTATACTGAAGAGTGTGGCTATTAATGATGTTGGATCATGAGGTATGTAACAAAGGAATTTGATCTGATTCTTTGTTATCTTTGTGTTAATGACAATATTGGGATATTTATTGCTGCTGATACAAATTGATTCCTGTTGCAAACTGCTGAAACGAGGTAGTCTTCAATCGTTACAAAATACGATGGTACAATTCTAGTCATGCGAATAAATGTCTTGATGTCGAGCATGAAGAGAAGTCATTGGATTACCGACCATTGATGAATGTCATTAAACAATGCGAGGAAAATTCACCATTAATGTCAATGAGTGCCAAGGTACCTAAGTACATCTTGCGAAGTGTGAATAGATGAGTTGATGTCGAGCCACTTGCAAGATCTGGAGATCAAGGGACATTGATGTATTCCCATGATTTTCAGATAGAGAAATTGTCATTAATGCATGCAAGCCTCAAGGTACTAATAAGGACTCTAGTCTTGGACCTATATAATGTGCTGATGTTGATAGGCCAAGACTTGTTAGAAGGGAGGCCTTGAGGAATCCTCCATCATCTAACGCGAGCTTGAAAGAATAATTTTTAAAGGACTATGGATGAATTTTTTTGCAGTGGATCAAGGTTTATTTAAAAAAATGAAAATGGAAATGGAATGAATCAAATTTGTAGGGAATCTGAATGGTTTTATTGTTGGGATACAGGTTAGTGAAAGAAGGGAAGGAAAATATAATGAATGTGAAAAAAAAATGAAGAGTGAGGGAAAATTAGACAAGGATTTTATTGAATGACTAAGTAGAAATGAAATAGCGAATGTAAAGGGGAATGAGTTGAATGTTTTATTGACTGAGGAAGCATGGATGCAATGTAGACGCTGGCATCAGAATGGCTTACAAGTGATGGATATGATCTAAATTAGCATGTGTTCATGCATTGATGTTTCTTCTTTGTTGCTGATCATCTATTTGTAAAAGAAATGTGGTCTCTGAGAGAGACACTGTTCGCTTGTAGTCATTTGTCCTTCCTCTTGGAACCTGCAAAAAAAACTAGTACTTCTTGTGCAATGGAATGTAATATTATCAAAAGAGAGAGGTGATCAATCTCTTTGGTTATGACATTTACAAAAAAAAAAAAAAAACTAAGAATTGGTACTAATAAGACAAGTTCACGAAGAAAAACCAATAGAATTTATACTTGTGTCGAAATTAATGCCTCAAGTTCCCTGTTGTGTCTTTTCAGCAATTTATTCATTTTTTTACTATTTCAAACTCTGATGATATCTTTCTCATTGTGTATATATCATCGAGATTATTCCAATGATGCTTGAATTGTTGAAATTCGATATCGTATGGGAAAGTTAGGCTGGTTTGAAATTTGAGTGAAACAATGAGGTTTCTCAACTGCAGAATTGCTGTTTAGTTGCAGAATTGCACAGTTTCTGTAGCTAAAAAACTTGAACATAAAGTTAAGTACATACAACTATGCATATTTTATGATAAGTCCAATATTTTAATTAATCAGTACCTCCCAAAAAATGAGCAAATTCTACTTGTTTTATTGATTCAGTAAATTTTTGTTTTTTGTTTTGTTTTTAATGACGGAATGATGAGATCCAATGTATAAGCATTGCCAAATTTTATTATTATTATTTTTTGTATATATATTTTTTTTACAAATACATTTTAATGCATTTTCATCAAACTCAATACCAAAAATTGTCGTGTTGTATTTACTCTTCAACTCATAATTTGAACATGCTTTTCTGATAGACTCGTGCTCTTCTCAACGCACCATCAATGATGACTTCCTTTCATCACTTTGATCACTTTTGGATCAAAACCTGTTGCTGGAGTTAAATATGAAAATACACAACCTAGAAACCCAATTCCATTATTTCATAAATTAAATTAGATTTAATCTTCAAATATAGTTCAGTTTTCTCAGATTTTTTTTTTTTTTTAAATGATGTTTTTTAACAGCTACACATTATATTACAAAATTTTGAATGCCACCGAGACAAAAAATTGAATTGAAATTCTTTAGCTTTCCTGCAAAAATGGATTTGGCTTTTGCTTGCCTCTCTGGTTGATATCAATGCCACTATTTGCATTTGTTTATTGAGTGCTAACGCCAGCTGCTACAGTGTAGTCCCTTGAAAATACAAAGGACTTTAAAATGTCTATAATTGTTTTCACAACTATTTTATAAACAGTTGGGTTGTTAGAATGAGGATCTTGAGATACAATGGAACAACGACATAGAAAACCTCCTCATTCTTGTTGCCGTTGAGGAAAAGTTCAGAAAATGCAGCTACAACTCTTTTAAGTGCTGTTACTTGAGAATGAATTGAACTAAGAGATGAAAATTTCCATATTTCATAAAAAATCCCCAACCCATGAATAAGAGAATTGTAGAGTTCTTGCATTTTTTTTCTTTCTCGCTGTCATGCTCTAATGAACACCCATGGCTTCAACAATAGACATTGAGATCTAATAATTGCATAGAGGATGAAGAAATCAAATTGGACTCTTAGATCACATGCCATGTGGATCAAATGCTACAACAGAGTTTGTTATTAACTTGAATTCTTCCCCCTTCAATGTGCCATGTTCAAAAATTTCACTATGAAATTAGAGTTTTTAGGCTATATATTGAATCACTGGATAAAGAAATTAGGTCAAGGGAGCTAGGTCAAGGAAAATGAGATAGGGTTGCAGGGATCAATGGGGAAAGGTAGGCACAATTATTATCACTTGAAGAATATTGTGATGGAATGGTGTTGAGACTGAAAGAAATCTAGGAAGATAATGGAAGATTTATACTTCTTAGACAGATGAAAATGGACAAACTATGATCAATTCCCCAAAACAGAGCATGTGCAAGCATGTATTCTGAATATCAAACTTGAAAAAGATCATAACATAGAAATGAAGTGAACATGAATACAATACATTCTAACATATGATACTGAAGAAAAAAATAATTATAGACATCAATACCACAAGCATCCCATAAAATAGCTGCAACTCCTCTTTATTAGCTCGCCAAACTAAGTACAAAAGTTCCTTGATCAAATAGAAAACATACAAACTGATTCCAACCCTTTATTAGTGTGAATATAGGGACTAAATAGACATCAAAATAAACTTCAATCATCCTCAGGGGTCGAACCCATGAGGTGAGGAAGAGATCCAAAAAATAATTAACTGCAAACTGAAGTGTAGGATGGTCCAAGTGACTCACTCCTCATTACATTCAACTAATTCATTATGACTCAATGATGAATTTTACCTAATGAATATACCCTAGGTAACTAATCTCAAACATAATTACATTTATCAGCATTAATTACATGAGTAGAAACATGATTTTCTGAAGAAAATTTAAAATTTTAGAGTAACTTGGAAAAAATCAGTAAATTTGTCATTTGCGCTCTCCACTATGCATTTGCACCCTCTTAGTGTCATTTGCGCCCTATGTGTTCAGGGCCACTTTTGGATGACCTACAAATGTGAAAATCAGGCCTAGGATGGCTTGTTGGAAAGCCTTTCCTATCCTCTTTCTAAATATGCCTCAATTTCCAAAAATGGAGGTCATTTGCCCTGTCACAAAGTCATTCTCCCAATATTGGTATTTTCACAACGCCTAGGTCAAAAAAAGGGCAGAAAGGTGATTTTTTGATGGTTTTTTGAGCTTTTCACCCATCAAAATTGCAAACCAAGGCTGGAAACATGGTTTTATAAGATACATGGGTCATTAGGAATCCAATGATGCCTTTATTCTCCTAAAAATTGTCGCAATTATTTGCGTAGCACCTAGGGCGCTATGCAAATGCCCAATTTTCTGCTAAAAGTCTCTCTAAAAAAACACAGATTTCTAGATTTTTTCAAATTGTTAGAAAATGCCTCAAAATTGTTGGAATGGCTGATGATGATGTGCATAATATTGGAGGGAAGCCTTAGCAAGGATGTCCAACTTATTTTTCTCCTTCATGGTCAAATCTTCAATTTTGGCATTGGCTCTTTTGAGCTTGGCCAATGCAATTTTCTCCTTCCGTGGCTGATATTTGACTTTCCTCCTTAACATGTCATTATCCTTATTTTCCTTTATTGGCAACTTCTCCAAGTTTTGATTGGCTCTATCAAGCCATGGCTCCGTGTTCTCATTGACCACAATCGTAATATTCTCATTTAGGGTTAGCTGATCAGCAAGCTCAGCTTCCCTTTTTCTCTCTAGAGCTAGAGCTCTTTTCAACCCTCTAGTTCTAGGTCTCTGTCTTGGTACCTGTTCTTATTTATCATCAAGTAAGCCATACTTCTCCAATGTTACATCTAACATGAATTTGGCCTTTTGAGCAGTGAAATACTTAAAATCATCAATGATTTGTTTGGTTTTCAATCGTTCATTTTCTTGCTCAAGGAAGTGTATAACATATCTAGCCCTCTCAAGATTAGTATGGAGCTCACTAATCTTGGAATCCTTTGCTTTGATAGCAAAATTTGTGATTTTTTCATCTTCATCCTCATCTAGGTCAACCAGCTGAAATTCTTGCTCTATTTCATGACTGTCCTCCTCATCATGAAGGAATGGCTCAATGACCTTTTCTTTACCCTTGTCCACCTGTTGTGCTGATGTAGAAGGCATGCACCCTTCCACTGTATGTGGAGCAAACACATGCCCGTGGCCTCTCTGGTAGGTTTTTGGCAATGGCTCAACCTCAACCATACTAGCCCACTTAGGCTCAATGTCCTCAATCCTACTAGGTGACCCAAAATCATGATGATATGGAGATGAAGGAGGTGAAGGGGATTGGTATGATGATGATGATTGAGTCATGGGCTGAGATGATGAAGGGAAATTTTGCGCATGCTGAATGGATGGATCATTGAAAATATCATTGGCCATGAAGGTGCTCCATGCAATGTTTAGCTGATTGAGATGGTGGAGGACTATGATTTTTATGAGGGAATGATGAAATAGGCTTTTCATTTGTTGTTCATAGTCCTTTTCTGGGTAATGTATGCCATCTTCTCTATACCATGGAAAATTGATCTCCCCTATTTTCGAAGATATAGGGTTTGGAAAATCTTTACCATAGTGGTAAATTTATCTCCCTTATTATATGGAGCGATTTTCGATCAGCTGGTTGGACATAAGGTTTGGAAGACCTTTGTCACTTATGGAAAATCGATATCCCATATTGTCTTTGATATAGGGTTGGAATATATTTACCATAGTGGAAAATTGATCTCCCTATGATGATTCTTATTCTTTATATCGATACATCATTGTTCAACTGAGATGAGGTCATGAAGCTTGACCTAAAGACCAATAGGGTTTGGGTGATCTTTACCCTTGTGGTAAATTGATCTCTCCTATCGTCGGTTGTGGATTATATGAGACAAGATGAGATGATATGAACTGTTAGGTCCCTATAATAATAGTGTATCCCCTTATTGTTGTTAGTGTAGCCTCTTTATTGTTATTTTTGTACCCCTGTAGCCCCAATATTGTTATTATTGTGCCCTTACATTATTATTGTTAGGCTGGCTAGGATTATATTGTGACCCTGTGGACTCCTATATATAGAAAGGAGGTTTTTTCATTTGTATCATCCAAGAATTGTTCATTTATGTAATGTAAAGGAGGTTTCCCCCTCGAAGTGGCTTATTTCTAAGGCATTGATAACTCTTTTCTTCTATTTTTGGAGCTAGTTTCATAACATTTGGTATCAAAGCTTTGGATTCTAGGGTTTCGCTGCTCCAAACAGGCCATCGTGGAATTTTCGCTATAATTTTTTTTTCTACGAAGGTTTAGAAGCTAAAATTTTTACCACATGAAGCCAAGATCATAAGGAACTTCGTGTAAAAATTTCAGATCTTGGTTCACAATATTGTCAGAGATATGATATGTGGAATTTAGGGTTTTTTTAGGCTCTCGAATTTGATATAAAAGAGGTGACCTTGGGAAAATCGTCATAACTCTCTCTCTGAGTATCCGATTGGAATTTTGTAAAAATTTTCTGAAAGTAAAATTATGTGAGTTTCCTGTATATGAATTTCAGAGCCAAAGGAGGAAGTAGGGACACATGGAATTCCGTACAAGTTCGCTCTATTGAATCAGTCCATAATTAGGTCATTGTGAGAGATTGGGGATAACTTTGTATTGAAGAATCCAAATTAGATCTAACCTATGGCATTGGAAAGAAGCTTCAGAGGGCTACTACATGACCGAATTTCAGATATTTAAGATCCAAAATCATTGAGACAATTCAGGTTTAATATCGACCTCCTAAAAATCAAGAAAAAGGTGTGTATTTGTTTTTTAAAATTGCATAATGTTTGTTTAAAAAATCAGTTTGAAGTGATTCCAAGGGTATATTGAAGCATTTTTATCAGTATTGGGTTCTATAATTCCTCCCAAAAATAATTCCACAACCATTAAGCCTTCAGAAAGCTCTACTATGATGCATGAAGACGAAGAATTGCATTATGATGTATCAAAATTATGGTACCAACTGCAACAAATTTCGATCTTACAATGATCCAGGTGGATATCGGTGGCCACCCACCTATTCCATTTGGACCCGCACCATCAATTCTTGCAGCTTTTCACTTTCAGCACAGCTTACTATTTTTAGTAGGTTGTCAGTTCCTGAACTTTCGGAGTCGTTTGGAGGCCTTAATGAGCCACGTGGATATTGGTGGCCACCCACGTATTCCATTTGGACCCGCACCATCAGTTCTTTCAGTTTTTCAGTTTCGGCACAACTTACTATTTTTAGCAGTTTTTTGGGTCCTGAACTTTCGAAGCTGTTTTGAGGCCTTAAATGACATTTTTTGGGAAAACTGGGAGCAACATGGATTCATGGACCAATGTTTCTCACACCAAAAGTTATACTCCTTGGATAGATCTTTCTAAAGAGGTATGATGCACATAAAATGGAAATCATATGCCAAAGTTACGTCCCTGGGAAGTTGAAACATTTTGGCGCTTCATCTCCTATGGTTAGGTTTTTGGATGTTTAGGGTTTTGCATTGTTTCTCAACAATAAATAGGCCTTCGAGACTCATTGTAACATAGTTCAGAGGCATGTAGCCACCGCATCTCTTCTCAGAGATAAGCTACCAGCGCCCTAGATATTTTATTTCCATTATGTCTGTAAGCATATTTCTGTGATATTAATGAAATGAAGCATTATTTCTGCTGCATCTCTGTGTTTATGTATATTTCTGTATTTTATTGCATTCCTGCATAAATATGGATTAGTGGTATCAGAGTGGTCTACTCTTTATCTGTTTTTCTTTTCATTTCCCCAACGTAGTCAGGGTATAAGGAGTTAGGGCTCGATCTGGTTGAACCCTTGCAAGATCAGCCTCGCAAACCCCGATGACCTCCCATGGCGGAAGAAAAAAAGATGAGGGAGCAGGAGATCCTATCAAAATATTGCTCAAGGAGGCCCTCAAGAAACAAAGTAACGCGATGATGGATAACTTTGCTAAGATCCTTCAACAACTGCCCACCTACGATGCATCTGCATCCAATAGCCACTCTGGAGGCGCCACTCCCTTCAAGGTACAGGTAAAATTTACATTCCTGTATTTGAAGGACAAATATATGCGGACGCCGTCGATAGATGGTTGAATTTTATAGAAGGGTATTTTTCAGTCCATGATTTCTCCGACCGAGAAATTATTATTTTTGCACTCCTCAAAGCTGCCCTCCATGTCAAGGACTGGTGGGAAACGTATTGTGAGAAGAAGGACGAGGGAGAACCCTCTTTTTTCTTGGATGCACCCACTTGGAATTTGTTCTTAGATGGAATCAAGGAATAATATTACCCCGTGGGGATCTATGAGGAAAATTACATCCAATTTACCATGCTCGGTCAGCAAAGGGATCAAGATGTGCACGAATTGACAAATTTTTTCCATATCCCGCGCACAAAGTTGGGTATTAAAGATTCAGAGAGATATTTGGTGCTCAAGTACTGAAACTGTATGCATAGATAAATTCAGGAGGAAATGGAGTTCTTCGACATTAAATTGCTTGGCACGGCATATCCCTATGTCGGAAAGATCGAGCAAAAATTTAAGCAGAAGAAGCAAGACTTTGGATCCATGAATCCAAAGCCAGGGAAAAGCACCCCCGAACCGCAAAACAAGGGGCAAGGGAAAAAGCGGGGAAACTTAGAACAACACCTCAAATCCAAATAAGGACACAGGGAAGTGGTGTGAATTTCATACCAGCCCCACTCACAGCACAAACTAGTGTCGGGCCAAACAGTCATTGGTGGCCGAACTAAATGCACCTGAATCAGATACATGTTTTGATCATGAGTCAGAACCAGACAGAGGCAATGAAAAAGGGAAGTAGATCATTGATGTGGATCCTAGTTCCATTGTTTCCACCACCAAGATCCAGAGGGAGGATCCCGAGGATCCAGAGGAGGGGGAGCATCTCTTCCATTCACAAATGTGGGTGAAGGGTTCTCCATTGCAATTACATGTTGATAGAAAAAGCCAAAAGAACCTCATTTCAGCAGAGGTCATGAAGCAGCTCGGCCTATCGACCATAGCACACCCGCAACTGTATACAATCGGGTGGCTTCACCCAGGGAGAGATCTCCGCGTTCGCCAGCAGTGCCGCCTTCTGTACAGTATCAAGCCATTCATGGATGAGGTATTGTGTGATGTTGCTCCTCTTGATATAGATAATGTATTATTTGGCCAACCATACTTATTTAGGTGACATGTTTTGTATGATTCTAGGCCTTGTGCTGTTATTATTACTTTAGGAAATAACTTGTACAAGATACTGCCTCCTGTCATCTCTTTGAATACTGCAAAAAAACACAGTAAGATTGTTTCCAGGAAATTTATTTTCCTTACAATTCGCTCACAGGGAAAGAAGAATATTGTGGCCACAACCTCAAAACAGGACTCCCTTGCACGGCTGCAGCAGATGGACAAAGTCATGGAGGAATACGAGGACATTTTCTCCTCACTCACAGAGGTTTCTCTACACTGTCAGGACAAGAACTCCATTGATCTGACCCCCGATGCACCACCGCCTGATGTTTCCATACCTCATATGAATACATAGGCAGAATCCACACATGTACAGTCTGAGGCTGATAAAGAAACAAAATTTACTAAATGCATCCAGCATGTCCACCCGTATGTCCATGACATCTTCGACAAATCTAATACCCAGTTCAACAGAATTTGCCTCATCTCATGGAGGATCTCAACGCAATGGGGACCATTGCTTCCTAAGGAGGGAGGAATTATTTAGGTGGATATCGGTGGCCATCCACCTATTCCATTTGGACCCGCACCATCAATTCTTGAAGCTTTTCACTTTCAGCACAACTTACTATTTTTAGTAGGTTATCAATTCCTGAACTTTCAGAGATGTTTGGAGGCCCTAATGAGCCATGTGGATATTGGTGGCCACCCACCTATTCCATTTGGACCCACACCATCAGTTCTTTTAGTTTTTCAGTTTCAACACACCTTACTATTTTTAGTAGTTTTTCGTGTCTTGAACTTTCGGAGCCATTTTCAGGCCCTAAACGACGTTTTTTGGGAAAATCGGTAGCTGTTTATTTCAGTGTTGCTCACACCAAAATTTATACTCCTCATATAGATATTTCTAACAAGGTATGATGCATGTCAAACGAAGATCGTATGCCAAAGTTACGTCCCCGGGAAGTTGAAATACCAATTTACCTAAACGAGGCCCATAGTTTTGGCTCTTCATCTCCTACGGTTATGTTTTTAGATTTTTAGGGTTTTGCATTGTTTCTCAACAATAAATAGGCCTTCGAGCCTCATTTTAACATAGTTGAGAGGCATCTAGCCACCACATATCTTCTCAGAGATAAGCTACCAGCGCCCTAGCTATTTTATTTCCATTATGTCTATAAGCATATTTATGTTATTTTGATATTAATGAAATGAAGCATTATTTTCGATGCATCTTTGTGTTTATGTATATTTTTGTATTTTATTGTGTTCCTGCATAAATCTGAATCATACAAAGAGTAATCAAAGATGACATAGATGGTTTAAAAGCAAAAATGGAGGCTAAGTTGGACAATTTGAAGGATCAAATAAAATTTAATATGGATGATAAAGTAGTGGAAGATCACATCGAGCATCAACAACAAGTTCTCCAACTCTCAAAGGATAACCTAACTTTGGTGCATAATCAAATGAAACAACAGGAAGATCAACATCGCAGTGAAATAATTTCTAAAGCAATCATAGAAACAAGAACTCGAAAACTACCAAATCGATCAATTTCAGAGTATCTCAGCAAGTGGAAGAACTTACCCGTTGAAGATTCCACATGGTAGGATGAAAATTTTATACAAGAGCATCCAAAAATAATCAAGCGTTGAGGGAAACACTTGTTTGAAGAAGAGGGGCATGCTAGGTCCCTATAATACTAGTGTATCCCCTTATTGCTGTTAGTGTATCCCCTTTGTTATTATTGTTTTACCCCTGTAGCCCCAATATTGTTATTATTGTGCCCTTACATTATATTGTTAGGTCGGCTAGGATTATATTGTGACCCTCTGGACTCCTCTATATAGAAAGGATGTTTTTTCATTTGTATCATCCAAGAATTGTTCATTTATGTAGTGTAAAGGAGTTTTCCCCCTCGGAGTGGCTTATTTCTAAGGCGTTGATCTCTCTTTTCTTCTATTTTTGGAGCTAGTTTCATAACATGAACTTATCTTATGTTGAGACATGTACATCCGAGATGAGACACATGGTGCGACTAGAAATTCATCCTTAGCTGAGAGAGAGTGTTGAAATTTGGGGCAGCTCTGGAATGAATTTCCGCATAGGAACCCAACTACCCCAAAAGAATCCCATATTGTCCCAAAATAAGAATTCAAATTGTACAAAAGAAATATGATTATAAATATGTTTGTAAATCTTCTAATTATTATTGAATGTGGCACAAATTTGGGCAATAAATTAGTAAGGGAAATATATTTAAATATGATTATGAGCAAATTTGAATTTAAGATTTCCCTCCATTCACAGGTCGGTCTCTCCAATATGAAGGGTCACATTGACACCCCTTGGCTCCTTAATGATTTATATAAATAACGAGTCTTGGAGCTCATTTTCATACAAAGTTCCAAGACATATTTTGAGATACCGTAGGCCTAGAAGAGGACGAGTCAAAAGAAGACAAGGACTTGGGATTGTTCTTGTTTATATGTTCTTGTACAAGTCAAATTCAGGGTAGCTAGACACAATTGTTGTTATAATATTCTATGGTTAATATCTAAGGGAAAATTTTGTTCATACCTTTGGTTAAGGGTCGTCCAATATTATAAATTTATGGAAGGAAACATACCCAAATAAGTTGCCGTAAAGAGGGTTAGAAGTGGTGATTAATAGCCAACAAAAGGGGTTGAGTCTTCTTAGGTTCTAATGAAAGGGTTCGAATTTAAGACAAATGGTCATGGTTAACACTGGAAAATTGTACAGCAGAAAACGACATCAATTAATGTCAAGCCTAAGAATTTACAGGACAGAGATTGAATGCGCACTTTTTCCTTCGAAAAGAGCACCTTCTGCACACACTGGAGCCCGATAAGCGCGCATTTCTGGAAGTGGAAAAAAGTCACTTTCCGGGACCACAAGCAAGAAAAAGACAATTTCTCCTTATGTGAAAGCCACCTAAGGATAGCACCAGGGCCTCCTTATGCCTTGTGTGAGCACACAAAACCATATTTCAACTCACAATGGAATATTTCCCCTCCTTGGGTCACCATCCACCATGTACCAAGGGAGGGAAGGAGATTTGAAGGCTCACCTATATAAACCCTCAAAGAGATGAACAATGTGTGAGCACAAAGTTATGTTGGCCAAAGTTGTCTAAGAAACATCAGTGTCTTGTGTGAACCAAGAAGCAGGAGCTGAAGAAGAGGACTTGATTGTCGGCCACCCAAAAATCTTAGCCCATTGCAGCAAAGAGAGAGAGTTAGACTGCGTCAAAAGGCAGAAATTGAAGGACAAACATCCTTGAATCAGGTCCTAGAGCCTCTGCCTAGGCCCTTTGGCAAGTGGGTAAGATTTTTGTTTTCATTCCAAGCATTCAATGAGAAGAAGGCTATCGAGCCGTTGTTTACCTTGTTATTGTTTGGAACTCTCTATATAGCTTCTTTTTGTGTTTTTAGTTTTAGATTTTTAACAGAGCATACTTTAGTGTATTACTTCATTTAAGTTCTATACTTCTGAGCTCCCCCCAGATACTTCCTGTTACTTATGGTTTAAAGAAAAGACCACATTCTCTAAACGCGTGCGATTTCGTACACCCATGTGTCAAATCCACCACAACAGGATTGGCGACTCCAATGACATGTTTCAAGTTTATGTGGTTGTGCCATTGTATGCAGGAGACCCTTAGTCTATGATGGAGTGGAGCTGATAGTCCTCTGACCCATCTTGCAGTCCTTAGAATCACTAAAGCAACAGACTGAAGAAGGCAGCTCCTATTTTTTTTTTACTTGCAGGAATTTTGCACGCTGTTTTTTCACACAGACGCGTAGTGCTCGCGTTTAGAGGTGACCTGCGCTCAAGAAGGCACACCTGTCAGAGGGTTTTGCGCACAATTTGCAGAGATAATTTTTCTCCCTATCTGCTGCATTTTTTTTGCTTGTAAGTGTGTTGGGCAACCCCTAATGTATCTGCCAACACCTGTGTTGATACCCCACAGCTTCTGAAAACTGATTTTTGCTGCTTGTTGTAGGCATTTAGTTAGTTTTCATTTAAGTTGGTTTTTTGCAAAAAGTGTTCACATAGTTTAAGTAGGGGGCGAATTAACCATTTCTTTCCAAACAATTTATGTTTTTTGAAAATTCTGGTATGAAAAATTAGTTTAACTAGTCCAAGTAAGTGGCTCATGACCACACATGCATAAGCTAGTGTAGAAATTGTTTAGTTTAAATTTCAATTTTTGCATTTAGGAAATTGCGGGACTAGGATTGAATCGCAAGTTAGAGCAAGTAATATTTGTTGTCTTTGCGCCATTGGGTGACCCTAGAAAAACATATGAACACTCTACATTTGTGATTCACCATCTCCCTTTAGTCACTCACATAGACTAATTAGGAGGTTTTGGAAGCGGCCCATTATCCGAAAATGCTTTTTATTTGAGCAAGGAACAACATCACATAGTTTAACTAGGGGAATTTTGTAAAGGATCACCGATATCCATATGTTAAAATTATGAGATTTTTCACCATACACTCACACACATTCACCCACTAAGAAAAGAAAGCCATATAAAAATAACTTAAACCAACGCAGTAAATTCTCCCCACAGTGGCCACAAGAGAAATTATAGTTTAAGTTAGGATCAAGGGGGTAGGCATCCAATAAGCCGCCTTGATCACGCTTCACATTTGAAACATAGAAGTTTCATTTTTAGGGAAATTAAAATCCACCTATCAGCCCACGGAAAAGAAAGCCCGAGCACGACAGAGACCCGATTTAGAGGGGGTTAGGCTTAAGCGCAGTGTGTGCGGTATCAGTTGGGGCTACCTGACCTGTCTGATACTCGGTACTGTTAGCTGACTACCAAGAAGCCCAAGACTTGAACGCTCACGTGGGAAGGTGGTTCTTAGTGGCCAAATCTAGGGCATCCTTTACCCTATAGGTGACGGTGCAGGCAAGCGCCAGGCCCTCTACCCTTACCTTGGTTGATTCTCTTCAGCTGACTGGGGGCGTCGCCAGTTATTTCGGGACATTGTGCCAGCACTCGCAAGAAATACTCTCAAGGCCCAGTTACTTTTGAGAGTGTGAGGACGTTATTAGGTCTTCTATGATTTTTGAGTATCACGCGCAAACAAACAAAACCATTTTTTTCTTGATTGATCACATAGATTAAATTAAAGGAAAAATCATTTATTTTTTACTTTGTTTTATGTATGTGGCCATAAAATTGTCGTGATCATAGACTCAATCCCCTTAGAATTTTTTTCAAGAACCTAACCTGGACGACCCTCAAACGATACCAACAGAACCTCGTCGATCCAGGCATCTTTTGCACCTCCCCCCATTAACGGGAGGGGTTCCAGGTCTTTCGCCGTTTAGGTGTCAAAGATGGAACGTTGCCTCAGTGGTTGGTTCCTCCTTTATTGGAGCAACCTTAGTTGGGAACCCTAGCCGGTTTCCCAACACCACACCACACATCATTCCCCTCTCGTCCCCTAGGGGGCAGAAGAGTGCATCCCATATGGGAAGTCAGCTGAATTCACAACTGAGTAAGTTACAGACTAACCCTCGTTCTAACCAGAACTTTGTGTCTTCACACGTTGCCAAGGCGTCAACCTCTCAGTCACCCTTCTTAGCAGTGTTAAATCTATCGGATTTAACCAAGCTCACCAATGACCCAATTGCACATGACCCCAATTGGCCTCCCATGCCCACGAAGCTCCCTTCAGACATACCAAAGTTTGAGGGCAAGCAAGCGGAAGACCCAGGGAATCATATAATGACCTTCCACCTGTGGTTCTCATAGAATATAATCATTGACGATACTATTGGATTGAGGCTATTTCAACGCACTCTCACGGGAGTGGCCGCGAAATGGTACATCGAGCAACATCCTACTTCGCATAGAACATTTAGCGCCATCACTACTGCGTTCCTCACTTAATTTCAGTTACCCATTCACCATGATTCGGGAATGGAATTACTGACCCATTTCAGACAATCTCCCTCTACCCACATTTCTGAACATCTTCATGAGTGGAGACGACATCGTAGCTTATGCAAAGCTCAACTCGACGACTGAGTCCTTTTAGATTTATTCTTGAAAACTTTGACAGCGGAGATTTCAAAGGATGTGGCGCAACGTAACCCCACATCTGAAGAGGATGCAATCAGTAAAGCCCAACAACTTGAACTGATTTATATGAAATCGGGATACATATAAAATATCCTGCTTAACGCCCCGCGCCTACAATCTTATCAAGAATTTCCAGGCGCGTCGAACTCTACAGATGGGACTTATTGGGTCAATGACCCAAGGGTACCTAGGCGGTAGTAGTCAGAATCCCGGTTACACACATGGGTCTACCTAGTTCATGTCTCAACCCATATTTCAAAGTCATCATATGTAGCAGCAAAATTTGACTAATAGGGTGCCAACGTATCACCAAGGAGAACCTTACCCTCCGGCCGGGGGGACCCAGTACGCAGGAAGAAAAACTGACGGAAGAACTCCCTCCCAATGGCCAGGTGCAAACATGGTATAGCAGCATGCTCAGTCCCAAGCACATAACCCACCAACACAAAAAAATGCACAGGTGAACTTTGTGCAACCGTCCCAAAATCAACCACACTAGTATGATCAGGAGAATTACCCTCCTAACGTGGTCAAACGAAAGGTAAAAAACAAACTCAAAGGGAAACTTGGACAAGGGGGCAACAACCCACAATTCCCACCGCAATCCTGGCCTGGAGATAACTTCAACCGGAACCAAAAATAGGAGCCAAGCAATGCTCAAAAGAAAGGCAAAAGGCCACCTCTATGAACAAACCATTCTTGTTCAATATGTGGTGAGTACAGGTACTATACTCACCACTGTCCTGAACTCCCTGAGCTTAAAAAGCTTCAGAGTAATTGAGGACAAGGAGGATATTCCCAGACAACTACAGTTATGCAAGAACCCTTCCCCCATCAAGGAATGGTCAGCACTCAACAGCAAAACCCCAACGATTCCGAGAAAAAAACCATGAAATTTACATGGCTGGGGAAGAAATGTTTTTCCAAATTCTGAATCGCAACTACGACACCCCACCAGACACCGGTACGTCAGGGGCTAGTACGTCCGCACCGACTGCAATTTTGACCATTCCAAAGATTCCTTTGGAACCATTGCCAAAAATGGTTAAAGGGCCTAATAGGCGAGCATATAACTACTCTAAAGCAGCCCCCAATTACAACATCTTTGATGATTTAGCCCAGTCACCTGTTGCTATGTCTGCTTTGGAGGTACTGCAGTCATGCCCAAAACAACGGAAAGCCCTACTTTCTGCCTTAGGTGCTGTCGATCCTGCTGAAACGCGCATTATGGATTTTGATTTAGACAAAGCCACCCCCAGGCTTCCCTCCATGGTCGCCTTCCAAATACCAGTATCGGTATAAAATATCACTATTCACCGATGTGTCATTGATGAGGGTGCATCCACATGCATCATGTCAAAGAATGTATGGCAGAAGTTAGGAGGTCCAGAACTCAAACCTTCTGTCATCACACTCAGGGCATACGACGGTCGGCCCTTGACCCCCGTCGGTCTCTTCCAAAATGTACCGGTCTGCTTAGCCGGAAAAACGGTCCACATAGACATTGAAGTCTTGGACGCTTACTTGGATTATAATATACTCCTTGGACGGAGTTACATGTATGCCATGTCTTCCATAGCATTCTCCGTTTTCCACATCATGATGTTCCCCCATGAGGATCAAATCATTACAGTAGACTAGCTGACACACACTGAAAATCATCCTTTGACCAATACAGATATGGTTCTACCTTATGTAGACACATCCACTGATGGTCTTTCACTGTATCAAGAATATGGCCCTGGCCAATTCAAACTGTCGTCTGTCTTAGAATCCTTCCTAGGAGATCCTCCTATTATCCCTGAGGTATCGCCCGATGCCACAACGGCCCCAGTATGCATTATGTCCACATCAAGCACTGAGGTTAGTCAGGACACGGACTCAAGCAGTAACGACATCGAGGCATCAGCTACTGCAGCCTCCCTGGTCTATGCTGCCTCCGAAATTACTTTCCTATACCCACCTCTTGGCTTCACCTCCTAGCAGGTCTTGGCAACATTAGTACTACCCAATATATCATTTGGATTCCTAGTGTGGTACCTCATTCCCCCTCTAGGAACGCTAACTACCAACTTTGCTATGTTTGGGTTACAACCCCCCGGTCTCGAGGGGTCCCAACCTACCCAAGCAGTAGTCGAAACCGCCCCCGCAAGGGAGATCCCCACTGTGAAACCGGTGACCACGATAAAGAAAATTTACAAGAAAGGAAAGAAAGTGGTGACCCCCACCATACAACGGGAGTTATCAGCCTACGCTGTATGTGATGTCACTGGACACCCTATTCACATATGCCCAGAGTTGGACGAATTAAAACCACTCCTCAGCTGCGAGGCAGGCACCTCAAAACGACATTCCCATAAAAATGAACTTGCCACCAAAAGTACAAGAAAACCGCTGCGTACTCATCAGGAATGCGCTATCTGTGGCATCTATCGGCACTACACCTATCGTTGCCCAAAGGTCCTGTGATATAGGGACACCTTACATGCGGTCGAGTGATCCTATCAAAAGGATCCCTCCATCCAGGCATATGGAAATGAACCGCGTACCATCCAGTACCTACAGGAGGAACGAAGGTCACCAGATCGACAACCATTTGTCCCTCCTAGCGCCAAGCCACCATACACCAACCAGGGAAAAGGAAACCTAGTTGCCTCATCCTCTTGAGTTATCAGGCACATCGATTACTGCAAACGGCTTGGTCAGGTCCTTGACCTAAGGTCACCTAGGTAGCAGTAATATGTATTCGGGGAGATCCTAGATGGGGGGCAGTAACCAACAACGCCCTCCCCCGCTATCTCAGTCTAGGGGCAACCACAACTGAAATCAAAACTAGGAGCCAAGTAACATCTCCCAACAAACAAAGGTGACGCCACACATTCGCACTCCTGAAAAATAATTTTTTCAGCGCCGGCAGGTATGCACCCTCCCATCTTCCTTTCCAAAATTCACGTTTTTCAATAATATTGGATGAAAAGAAGATGCTTTCACTTGAGGTAGTTATTTTTTGCAGGAAGAACCCGCAAACCATTCACAACACTGACCACCGAAAGTTTCGGAGCAGGTATCATTCTACCCTCAGCATGATAGAGTCCCAGAAAACTTTTCATATCCTGACATCATTTCTCCATCAGAAATAAACCATAGGGTCCTCATACCCGACCACGTTTATCATCACCTCACCTTGCATATGATAAACATCTGCGATGTTCGGTAGAGCCTACCCTCCATGGCGATCGTCATCTCAAGTAGACCACACATCCCACAAGTGATGCCATGGCCACATCATTTTAGTTCGGGAAGCACCTCATGCCTATCCATATATCATGCACAAGGTCAAGTTTATCATTTAAACTAACCCCCTTCCCAGATGACCAGGTTGTACAAGCAAAATGAAAGCGCTCCTCCGCGCATCGCATTTGGCCCACCATACCTCCATCAACATTAATCCATCTGCGACATCTTTTGCTTCATCAACCCCACACATGAGACCAGCCAATGGGACCCCTACCCCCAGCAAAACACTGTCCTAACACCATCAAGTGAGAAACCCTCTTTCATGTTTTTGGGTACCTGTCTCTGTGTTTTGTACAAACCAAACCCCATTATTTTATTCTTTTTGTACAAAAAGAACAAACAACGCCCTTCGCCTCTTTGCCCTCATATTTCACATTTCCTCCCATGGCAGCAGTCCCCCATGTCCCTTGGTCAAAGTATTTCATATCCCCCATGCATGCACCATCACGCCAATCATAGCCGGTTCATACCCGCCCTGGAAGTCCTACCGACTCCAGGAATTTTTTTTTTTTCCCTTCAGAAAATACCTATGTCTGCCGCCAAGCTACTCAAATATACTTCGACCTCGGGCCACTGAATCCCCATCATCCATTTTCAACCACCGCTCACCAAAATGCCTATGTTAAACCCATTATGGTTCGGTTAGGGCTTCCTTTTTGTCGACATCAACACCTCTTTTCCAAAAAGGAAGTGGTACTTTGGATGACCCCTCCCCATGCAAAGGGGTATCCTCGAGTGGCACTATGTGAGACATCATTGTCCATAGATGTCATTGATCCTCTTGACATTCGACTACAGCAAAATATTTCATGTCACGATGGTATCATACCTTACAACCATTGCACTTTGATCAAGATCCGTCGAAGACCTGTGCCTTTATAAGCGTCTCTAAAAGCAATGCTTACACGGGAAGGTCCCAGCCAGTACATATGCGTACATTGCGCAATGACATTCCATACCAAGATTACGCATATGGGTACCACATTACACCTATCTTCAAATAAAAAATGCCCCTGAGGGCATCAGTAGTCGTCGTCAACAACCACCAACATCAATACCACAGTAGTGACACAAACATCACATCTATCTGCCAATTTTGTTTAACTAGCCATAGCATCACAAGCATGGGACATGCCCGCCTCATTGAAATTTTGCAAATATGTTGTATATTTTATCTGCTTGCAGGGGGTCCCTTAGGCCATGGTTATCTCGGACCTGGTGCATCATGTTGTCCTTCGACATGCAAGCCTCGCTCTCTCTCTCTCTCTCTCTTTCTCTGCGTACGATACAAAAAATAAACTATAATGTATTTCGACTATACAATTCTTCCTAGACCTCTGGCAACTGTTAACACAAGAAAATTGTACAGAAAAAAAAAAATGACATCAATTAATGTCGAGCCTAAGGATTTACAGGACAGAGATACATTATGGAATCAAGAATGTCTAAGGTTTTGAGAAATTCAAGATTAAACTAGTCATAAATGCTCGAATGCGCGCTTTTTCCTTCGAAAGAGCGCCTTCTGCGCGCACTGGAGCCCGATAAGCGCACATTTCTGGAAGTGGAAAAAAGTCACTTTCCGGGACCACAAGCAAGCAAAAGACAATTTCTCCTTATGTGAAAGCCGCCTAAGGACAACAATAGCACCTCCTTAGGCCTTGTGTGAGCACACAAAAGCATATTTTAGCCCACTATGGAATATCGTCCCTCCCTTGGGTCACCATCCACCATGTACCAAGGGAGGGAAGGAGATTTGAAGGCTCACCTATATAAACCGTCAAAGAGATGAACAATGTGTGAGCACAAAGTTATGCTGGCCAAAGTTGCCCAAGCAACACCAGTGTCTTGTGTGAACCAAGAAGCAGGAGCTGAAGAAGAGGACTCGATTGTTGGCCACCCAACAATCTTAGCCCATTGCAACAATGAGAGAGAGTTAGACTGCGTCAAAAGGCAGAACTTGAAGGAAAAAAATCCTTGCATTGGGTCCTAGAGCCTCTGCCTAGGCCCTTTGGCAAGTGGGTAAGATTTTTTTTTTCATTCCAAGCATTCAATGAGAAGAAGGCCATCGAGCCGTTGTTTACTTTGTTATTGTTTGGAACTCTCTATATAGCTTCTTTTTGTGTTTTTAGTTTTAGATTTTTAACAGAGCATACTTTAGTGTATTACTTCATTTAAGTTCTTACTTCTGATCTCCCCCCAGATACTTCCTGTTACTTATGGTTTAGAGAAAATACCACATTATCTAAATGCATGCGATTTCATACACCCGTGTGTCAAATCCACCACAACAGTCACAAAAGGGTTTCCATAGGGCCGATATTTTTCAGAGATATGTCTACCTTAGGTTTGATTTTCTTCTACACTAAGCCATGCAATTGTAGAGGAGAAAAGGTAGTGTTTTAAGTGCTAATGATGGCTCAGTATATGGTTAGACCCTTTTAGGGCATGAGCTCAATCTTGTCGAGTTTCTTTTTTTATGGATTGAAGTTGACATCCTAAAATATGATGATTGGCAGTGTATGTCTATGCCAATCCTTATATGAAAGTTAGGTTTGGAAATATCGTTGTATGCCAATTCCTTTATGATAATATGGCTTCCTTATGACAATATAGCAATGATACATGTGGATGGTAGTGACTCTTGTGATGATGAAAATGATATGTGATAAGGAAAAAATGATAAATGTCAATGATTCGTATGACAATGCCCTTGATGTATGACAACGATCCAAATGACAATTGTGACAATGCCTCTATGACAATGATGTGTGACAATGCCTCAATGACATATGCCACAATGTATATGATAGTGATGTGTATGACAACAATGTATATGATTATTATGTTCATGACAATGATGCTTGTAACATTGTTGACAATATTTCTTGTGACAACGATAGGAGTGCTTGTGAATACCTCCTTAAGGGAGATGTTTGCAACTATCTTATGAGGATCTAGTATGATCCAAGATTGGCCCTAGGTGGCCTTATGTGGTTGATGATGAAAGAATTATGCCTCATAATATTTGTACATTGTATCTCAGTTGAGTATTTTATGAATATCCAAGAAGAAGAATTTGGTTGGATTTTTATCCTTGTGGGGTTTTTCCCTAGTCTCTGACCTAAATCCCGGTGTCTTTATTGTGATTTATTTTCTTCTATTGTTGATGTTATTTTTATCTCTACATAATTGTTAATAATGATATGATGTTATGGGGTAAATGTAATGTAAAAATGTTGAAAAAGTTTAGAAATAAAATTATCTACAATAGAGAACAAACTAGCCCTAAAAATTAACAAGACTTCTATGGGATGTTAGGACCCTCAGGTGCATAAGAAACTTGTGAAAATCTATGAGTGAAATTCCAAATCCATACTAAAATTGAAAGTTATAGACTAAATGAGAAAAATAAAAAGAAGTTAATTTTAATTCCATAATTTTCCAATTTTATTTTTACATAAAATATTCAATCCATAAATTTATGTTATTAATTACATTTGACCAAATTTGACACATTCAAACTAATTCCATTTGATTATTATAATTTACCACCATTTTTGTTCTAATTTAACCTTATATGAACATTCTTTCTCCATCTCTTTATTCAAATCTATTCTAGTTTAACACTATTCTATGTTAATCCAATACAATATTGATATTAATATTATTTGTTTCTAAATTAAAAAACTTAATTTTCGATTCTAAATAAATAAAAATAGATAAATAATTTTAATTCAATATAAATATTTACCCTTTCTCTTTATATCATTGATAGTGTTTTTACCAAAATAAAATAAATTTATTATGCTAGTAATTTTTTTTTAATAGAATTTTATTCCAAAAGCTTCATTTTCTTTTCACCATCCCTAAGAGTGACATTTTTCCTCCATTCTCCTTTCTTAATGATCATATTTTTCTCAATTTATTTATGGTATGACAATTTTTGTATTATTAAAATTAAGCTTTTTGTCCCTGAAGATGATTGAAATGTTCTTTTGAAATGTCAAACCCCCATTGAAAACACACAATTTTCTAGAAATCTTTATCATCATCAAGTTTTCAACTATGAAAATCTACATGCTAATATACTTGCTTATTCTTTAGTTAGGGAGTTGATGCAGGAGCATTCTACATGTGAACAACACTTCCGATATTTTTCCACATTTCCTAAAGGGAGTAGGGTTCCTTAATTTAATTTAAGCCAAATTAATATAATTAAAAGATGATAACTAGTTTTATTAATGAAATAGGTCCATATGATGAGGAGGTAATTCCTCATCTACATGTGATACACTATTTAAGGAGAGTTGTTGAAGAGTAGTTTTAAGGATTAGGTTTGATGAATATATCCATCTTTAGTGGATATCAACAAAATCACTTCATTGTATAAAGATCTTTTTTGTTTGTTTGTCAAGTGGTCTGAGTTCATCATAGATTAAATCAGACTTGGCCTATGCGACTTGGGGGCATCTAAGCCATCAAAATCACCCAGGGATCGCACTCGGCCTGGGCCACACCAACCCTTAACATGATTAGATTATTGCCCACAAAGTTTCGAATTGGTGATCTTCACATCACGAAGTGACTTAACAGTACACCCCATCACTATTTGGGCTCATTGTGTAAAGATCTTAGGAAAAAGATCTTGAGACGATTTTTAGGATCTAACAATGTAAACTTTGAAACGGGAACAAAAACGAGTACCCGTTTTTTTTAGGTAGCAAAAAATGGTCTGATTTTGAAAAGTGTTGATTCAAAACACTCTTAATTTTTTTTAGCATGTTTTTTACACATTAAATTTTCTTATGTACCAAGTATAGACATTAGTTTCAAGATGTTTGTGTTTTTATGTTAATTTTGAAAAGTGTTGATGCCACCATCATCTCCTTTTCTTAGAAGACTTATTTTTGACTTAAAATTTTTCTAATCTATTAAATGCTAATAATTATTTTCTAAATTTAACAAATTTTGAGGTACTCGACTTCTTCCTCTTCACTTACATATTTTGTTTAAGTGTTTTTCAGGTATTTGTTTTTTTGTTTTTCTTTTAATTTTTTTTTGGTAGTGCCAATATATTTGATTTTTTGCAGTGTCAAAAAACAAAAAAGGTCAAAATTTTAAAGTGTCAATCCTCTATCTAATTATATATTGTTAAATAATATTTCATTGCACGTGAAATAATTTCCACTAAAAAAGCAAGAATTTTTAACAATTTACATTAAAAAACACATTTTGAATATAGAAATAACTGAAAATATACACATTTTGCTTTTTTTATACTAAAACTAACATGTCAAATAAACCATTTTTATAGGAAAAAATTAACAAAAAAAAGTATAAAAATTAACAATTTCTATATTCATATATTTTTACGTCCCAAAGTATGCCTTTCCAATCATTCCATCTAATGGTGGTTGAGGTTCTTTTCCTTTTTTTTCCATACGAGATTCATTAAAATCCCCTTTTCTCAAACATAATTCTTGCATTGCATCTGGAAGAAATTGAAGAGCATTGATTCTTTGATGAATAAATTTGCATTGTATTGAGTCTTTTTCAATGGAAATGCAAGAAGCTTCAATGTTTCTGACCATACTGACTTTCTAAAGGGGAAGTGGAAAAATATATGGGAGACTGATTCTGACTCTAATTTGCAGAGAGAAAACCAACTCGGCCCCTATTTCTTCCCTTTTTGAATATTATCCCATGCTGGGACTTTGTTCCTCAATATGCACCAAAATAATTTCCTAGCTTTCGCCAGAAATTTCAATTTCTAGAGTGATTTTACCCACCATTCTGGGGCCTCCCACCCCTTCCTGGACATTATATAAGAGTATACAAACTTTGGAGAATATATGCCTGATGGGGCATGCACCCATCACAGTTCATCTGGCTGATCTTTGAGATAGACATTTGAGTGCACAAGTTCATTCGTGTAGATTTTCCATGCCTCGTTCCATTGGGGGTCTAATTGCATGTCCTCTCCTAACTTCCATGTTTGTTGCCAGATCGACGAGAACCTAATATTTTCAATTTTACTTAAGAAATTATACCCTTTAGAGGATAAATGAGCTCTTAGATATTCTGATAGCGATAAGCCCTCTTGCATCCTACCCAAGGGTCCAATCCAATACTCACCTGGTCACCATTCCTTATCTTCCACACCAACCCCTCCTCAATTATTTTCAATGATCCAAGGGTGGCTTTCCATACCACCGATGCTCGAGAAAGTTTTTTTTCAGGGAGCCTCATCCATTCAATCAAAGGCTTTGGGTTAATGTATTTCCTTTTTATAACCATTTTCCAAATGTTTGCATTTGATAGAATTCTACAGGCCAATTTAGCTGCCAGGGATGACAAAAAATAAGGAAGGTATTTTATCCCCCATCCCCCCAAGTCCTTTGGTCTATATATCTTGTCCCATGCCACCCATGGAAGCATCGCCTCATCCTTTGATCCTGCCCATAGGAATTTGCTACAAATTTTCCTTATCCTCTCTAGAATTCCTTTTGGCATCCATGTTAGTGCAACCCAAAAAACTGGGATAGCCATTAGCACTAACTTGATTAACACCATCTTGCCTGCTCTGGAAATCCATTTATAACTCCAATGTTTTACCCTTTTTTCATTTTTTTTCCTCCATCCACATCTAATCTAGAGCTTTGTAAGATTCAGGCTTCAAGAAAAAACCTGGATATTTGAAGCTTTCGTTCATCCAATTAATCTCAAAGGGGAGATCCCCTGAAATCCTTCTGGTGTCCTCTCCTGAGAAGCCTTCCAATATAATTGTGGATTTCTGTACATTGATGCTTTTACTCGTGGTCGTGAGGAATTTTTCAAGAATTGATTTTTTCTGCTTAATGTCCCTCCTAATTCCACTAAAGAACAGGATGTTATTGACGAAAAAAAAATGAGTGATATGGAGATTTATCGCTACTTCAATGCCCTAGATGTTCCCACTTATTTTGGCTTCCACCAACATATGAATTAATCCTTCTACTTCTAGAAGAAAAAATAGCGACGATAAAGGGAACCCCTGCCTAAGTCCTCTTTGGCTTTTGAAAAAAGGAGATGCTGCCACATTTATCAGCACCGCAAAGCTAACATCAGTGATACATCGAATCACCTAGTTGGCGAAGTCAATATTGAAGCCCAGATGAGTCAACAACATCCTGATGTACAACCAACTTATCTTGTCATAGGAATTAGAAAAATCAATTTGAACAATCATCCATTTTTCCTGCTTCTTTTGATACTGCGCAGTGCTTCTTGAGAAAATTAAATCGCTTCATGTATCTGCCTTCCATCCAGGAAACCAAACTATTCTTTTAAGATATTCCTTGACAAAATCGGCTTTAATCTTAATGTTATGACTTTTGCAATGATTTTGTATATGCAGTTACATAATGAGATAGGTCTGAAATCATCAAAAGAGCGTGGCTCTTTCAACTTGAGGATAAGGGACAAAAAGGTCGAATTGAAAGGTTTAAAAACTGTTCCTTTTATCCTTGATTCTTCCACTACCCCAGTTAGGTCCTCCCCCATTAATTCAAAAAAATGTTGAAAAAATTCTACTGTCCACCCATCCGGCCCACGACTCTTGTCCTTTTGCATTTATTTAAGGACACCTTCCACCTCCACCTTTGTGTTGGAAATACTGAGAGGGGGGTGAATCATTATTTCTTTTCAATTGTTAATTTTACCAGTTAGATCACTTATATTTAGAACACAAAATGAACAATGATAGAATAAATACTTTTATTAATTTCTTCTTTACAATAAATCAATTAGAATATATGTAGGGCTACAACCCTAGATGAAAACACCAATCTTCAATCTCCCAGGCTCCAACCTGTATTTTCCAAGCATCAACTTGGAATTCCAAGGCCCCAACCTTGTCAATTCTTAGGCACCATCCTCAAGGGCTCCAACCCTATAGCTGGTACAGGCTCCAACCTGGTCTATTAAGGACTCTTATCCTCTAGGGCTCCGACCCTATCTTCCAAGGCACCAACCTTTTCTCTATGAGGCTCCAACCCTCAACTTAAATTCGTCAAGATAAGTTTGATGTTTGTTCACAAATCCAAATATCGTCTTCAACGAGCCATGCCTATCTTCAACAATGCCTTCTCCAAATTACTTCATCAATGACAACCTTGTCTTCTCGTGAAGGTGTCACTGCTCTTCTTCATGTCACCCAAGCACTTTCTCCAAGGTCACCTCATGGTGACATCAACAATGCATCATGATCTCCAAGGGTGTCTTCAAGATCAGCGACTGAAAGGTGTCTTCAACAATGCTTTCCCAATAAGATATTTCTCCACAAGAACTTCAATAGGTGCTCCAAAATGACTACAATAATTGCTCCAATGGACTAATACAATTAGTCCCTAAATACACCAAATGTTCTTCAAGGCTACTTCAAAATCAATGCTCCTTGAAGAGTACTTTAGGCTTGTTTAAACCCAAGGTCTGCTCCACTATAGTTCCTCAACAAGGTTCTTCGAAATCTACCATGACTTAACAAGGCTTCCAATATCCTCTGTCCAAAACACCTCCAAGGCTCTAAATATTTCACTGCTCCTCCACAAATCGAAGCACCTTCAATATTCTTTATCAATGTTCATTCATTATTTGTCATAGGACTGCAATCTAAGTATAACAACAAGTCTAAGTTGTTCTTCAACAAGGGCAGCAACAAGCTCTGGTCCAACCCTCCTTAATTCTCCATAAATTAGCTATCCAAACTTGTTGGTGCTTCTTCTTCAGCTCTTCAAATTATAACTGAAATAGATGTAACTTCATTGAGTTCCAAATAAGGTTACTGTTCTCCACTACAACCCCATTGTTGACTAGGTCCAAAACATTATGGTGAGGTATTTATAGTCCTGGTCTGAGCCTTGACACAACAGTGATCAATAATACTAAAATGTAATGGAGGCAATCAAAGGTTCTGAGCTCCTAAAAAAATGTATGATTATCCCTCTGTTCAATCCTTTTATTTGGTGACTGTTCAAGCATTTCCAATAATCAAGAGACTGTCCAATCTTAACATAGATAGCACTGTTCCTGAACTGTTGGTCTGAATATGTGGTTTGGGCAGTTTGAAGCATAAGTCCGAGACCTAGCAGTGGGCTGTAACACAGGTCTGAATTCTGTGTTAGAGTTCTGTCACTCCAACAAGTAATCCGAGCCACCAGAGGTGTAGATATATCACCACAAAACTAATGCTGAACTATAGTAAGGTCACAAAACCCAAATCTGAAGTACTGTAAAAAATATGAGATATATACAGTTGTTCCTTGCTGAAATCTAACCCAAACAGTGCTTAAAAACATTCTCTTCGGTCTCCTACCTGTTATGTATCTTATCTTTGAGAAATCACCAAAATTTTTGGTGCTAAAATGAGGTGTTCGAACTCATATTAATATTGGTTTGATGTTAGAATGAATTCACACATCTTTCTAGATGTAGGCCGACATGAAGGAGCTAGGACAAGTCAGCTCAAAAAAATAATTATTGCACAACTTCAAAAATCAATATCTTTCTAACCACGGGGATTTTTGGGGCATATGAGGGCTCGTTGGAAAGAGGAAGGAGTCCTCTTTAATATGGATGAAGGCACATGTTTATATCCTTCCTTCAAGGTCCCCAAAAAATCATTTTTCTTGCTGACTGTCCTTGTATTCCTGTGCATAAAAATGATGGACAGTGAGCCTTCATTTAGAGAGATCTTCTTAAGTATTTTCTTGGTGACTGTCTTTGTATTTATTGTGCATGAAGGGATGAATAGTAGGCTCAACAATGAGCTCCTTAAGGGGATATGGATAGCTTCATCAAGTATATATACTTTCATCAATGATATTTCCATGAATGCTAATTAAGTGATCTCCAAGTCACTTCATTTCATGTCCTCAAATGGTCGTCCATGCCAACATATAGAGTCCAACCATGTCATCAAGACCTTCATCAAGTGTCATAACGTATAACATAGTCATTAATGACATCCTAAATAGCCAAGAGGGACTTGTCATCATGAGCAAGGACATCATCATATTATGCATCACAAGAATATTTTTCATCCCAATAATGCCTTATTGACATCAATGAAAACCTTGATTAACAATCTCCCCCTTTGTCATTGATGGCAATATTCTCGCCCTTCCAAAATTCTCCCCCCCTTTGACATCAATGGAAAACGGGGTGCCGAAGTACTCCCCTTGTCAAGTTGCTTCTTTTCTTCATCAATAGTAGTTCTTCATAGGTATGTTACTCCCCCTGTAATGGTGCTCTTCCTTCTGGCAATGTGGTCCATTATTTCTTCATATGATGAACCAACTCCCCCTCCCTGCATAAACTAATCTAGCTTATTTAGATAAGAAAGATTTCTACCTTGTGATCATGTGGAAGAAATCTTCAACAATAGTCCATCAGATAAGTAAGGAATCATGTTCTTAAATCGAGTTTCTCCCAAGAGATGATCTATCAAAAGATGATTGTCCATGTGACTCATCAAGAATTTCATAGGGCCTATTCACGAATAGCTTCTGCAAGAATTATTAAGAATCGTAAGCTCCCCCTAACAATATGCATGATCTCCTTTCTGGCAGAGTCTCATCATCAAACACTTGCACATCAATGATTTCTTCATCAAATCAACAACATGGGTTGTTGGCTGGAGTGTTCAAGAAACTTTCAGTTTGCTTCCTTCTCCATACTTGTGCAACTTTCTTTTCTGGCTTGGCTGTCATGGTTATAGCTTGTGTAGGGACCCAAGTCAAGTTACAATCACGCTCCATATGTCCAATGTTATGGAAATTTAAGCACTCCATCTTGTTCATGAATGAGAAATCATGACTTCTTCTTGCAAAATTGCTTCTAGGATGTTGACGGGGACCATTATATTTATCTTTGTGATTTGCCCTACAATCTTTTGCCATGTGCCCAAAGTTTGTACAAGAATAGTAATAACCAAGAAATATACTTTGGTACCTGGGAGATGGGGTTTTCCTTGATGGAATTATAAAGTCTTTTTGCCTTGGGATTCTTTGATGATATTCATTGCCTTTTGTATTCTTGACACCATTTGCAAGCGTCCTTGGAGTAGAATTTCTTCTGTTGTTGTCTTGATTCTTCTCCTTGCCTTTGCTGGAACTGGGAGCATCAACATTTCTTTCTAGGTTCCTCACATATTTTTTGTTTGAAGCATTATCATTCTTGCTTGAGGATTCACCTACATAGCCAAGACCTGATTTATCAAGGGGAGACCTTTGATGACTTAGGATGTCATCTAGGGTTTGAGAACTTTTCAAGTTATTATTCAGCAAGTCAACTTCCTTTTTAAGAAATACAATTTATTCCTTCATTTTTTTGCATTCTTCATCCTTCTCTAATAGAATGGTCTCCATTTCTTCCTTCATCTTGGTTGCTTCACATGATTGGGCCTTATGAGAACTGATTTCTGATCTTAACTTGATGATGTCATTATACTTTTCTTCTAGTTGGCATGTCATGGTGTTTCTCTCCTTTTATGCTTCATCAACTTGTCCTTCTATGAATGCCAAAGCTTCCATCACCTTCTCAGCTCCTTATGCTTGTTTCCTTGCTTCTTCTAGTTGAGATTTAAGGGAGGAGATATCTTCCTTGTATTGACCAATCTCTGCTTCAAGTTTTTTCAAGCTCTTAAGTCTTTGTTCAAGGTGGCTTGACACAGTTTCTTCCATTTTCTTTGCCTTATCCAATTGATTTGTCATAGATATAACTTCTTCATGATGATTTCTTTTGTTTTGATGAAATTCCTCTTTAATTTTGGTGAGCTCCCCATATCTTTCTTGTACTTGAAGCTTGACATAGTCAACTTCATTACTTGTCTTTTCTTGGTTACCATATTGCACTTTCTTCTTAAGTTCCTCATTTTCCATTTTCAAACTGTTAATCTCTTCCATGGAAGCCATAAGTTTATTTAGGAGATCTTCTTCAAAGTCTACTTTGTTCTCTTCATCTTCTAGGTCTTCTTTAACTTTCTTGTCATCTCTCTTATCTTCAACTTTCTTGATGGATTATGGACTTATTTCTTGTTTTCCATAATATTCTTGACTAGATATCATTGTCAACGCTCCTTTTGAGTGAATATCATGAAGTTTGTCCCATATGACTTTCGCTGATGAACATTTTTCTAAATTGGCTTTCACAGAATTTGGTAACCCATTCAAAATTTCTTTCATTTCTCTTCTATTGTACACCTTGGATTCTTCATCCATCGTTTCATTAGTAATCACTTCTTTCCAAACTTCTATTCCTTGATTCTTCAAGAAATTTCTCATTCTTGCCTCCCATATATCAAAATTTCCATTGAACAATGGAGCCTTCGCAAATTGATCGACTTCAATTTCGATGGTTGAGGAAGACACATATTTAGGAAGATTGGAGACTTTATTCCTTGGATTTCCCATTTGTGTACTAATGATCAACCTTCAAGCTGTTAGGCTTTGAGTGAAGGTACTGGATTTGATACCAATTGTTGGAAATACTGAGAGGGGGGTGAATCAATATTTATTTTCAATAGTTAATTTTACCAGTTAGATCACTTATATTTAAAACACAAAATGAACAATGATAGAATAAATACTTTTATTAATTTATTATTTACAATAAATCAAGTAAAATATATGAAAGGGCTACAACCCTAGATGAAGACACCAATCTTCAATCTCTCAGGTTCCAACCTGTATTTTCCAAGCACCGACTTGGACTTCCAAGGCTCCAACCTTGTCAATTCTGAGGCACCAACCTCAAGGGTTCCAACCCTATATCTGGTACAGGCTCCAACCTAGTCTATTGAGGACTTCTATACTCTAGGGCTCCAACCCTATCTTCCAAGGCACCAACCTTTTCTCTATGAGGCTCCAACCTCTAAGGCTCCAACCCTCAACTTTAATTCGTCAAGATAAGTTTGATGTTTGTTCACGACTCCCAATATCGTCTTCAACAAGCCATGCCTATCTTTAACAATGCCTTCTCCAAATTACTTCATCAATGACAACATTTTCTTCTCGTGAAGGTGTCACCGCTGCTCTTCATGTCACCCAAGCACTTTCTCCAAGGTCACCTCATGATGACATCAACAATACATCATGATATCCAAGGGTGTCTTAAAGATCATCTACTGAAAGGTGTCTTCAACAATGCTTGCCCAGTAAGATATTTCTCCACAATCTCTTCAATAGGTGCTCCAAAGTGTCTACAATAATTGATCCAATGGACTAATACAATTAGTCCCTAAATACACCAGATGTTCTTCAAGGCTACTTCAAAATCAATGCTCCTTTAAGAGTACTTTAAGCTTTTTTAAACCCAAGGTTTGCTCCACTATAGTTCCTCAACAAGGTTCTTTTAAATCTACCATGACTTAACAAGGCTTCCGGTATCCTCTATCCAAAACACCTCCAAAGCTCTAAATATTTCACTGCTCCTCCACAGATTGAAGCACCTTCAATATTATTTATCAATATTCATTCATTATTCATCATAGGAATGCAATCCAAGTATAAAAACAAGTCTGAGTTGTTCCTCAACAAGGGCAGCAACAAGTTCTGGTCCAACCATCCTTAATTCTCCACAGATTAGCTATCCAAACTTGTTGATGCTTCTTCTCTAGCTCTTCAAATTATAACTGAAACAGATGTAACTTCACTGAGTTCCAAATAAGGTTACTGTTCTGCACTACAACCCCATTGTTGACTAGGTCCAAAACATTGTGGTGAGGTCTTTATAGTCTTGGTCTGAGCCTTGACACAACAGTGATCAATAATAATAATCTGTAATGGAGGCAATCAAAGGTTCTGAGCTCCTAAACAAATGTATGATTGTCCCTCTGTTCAATCCTTTTATTTGGTGACTGTTCAAGCATTTCCAATAATCAAGAGACTGTCCAATCTTAACACATATAGCACTATTCCTGAACTGTTGGTCTTAATCTGTGGTTTGGGCAGTTTGAAGCATAAGTCTGAGACCTAGCAGTGGGTTGTAACACAGGTCCAAATTCTATGTTAGAGTTATGTCACTCCAACAAGTAATCTGAGCCACCAGAGGTGTAGATATATCTCCACAAAACTAAATCTGAACTATATTAAGTTCACAAAAACCAAATCTGAAGTACTATAAAAAATCTGAGATATATACAGTTGTTCCTTGTTGAAATCTAACCCAAACAGTGCTTAAAGACATTCTCCTCGGTCTCCTACCTGTTATGTATCCTATCTCTGAGAAATCATCAAAATTTTTGGTGCTAAAATGAGGTGTCCAAACTCATATTAATATTGGTTTTATGTTAGAATGAATGGACACATATTTCTAGATGTAGGCCGAAATAAAGGAGCTAGGACAAGTCGGCTAAAAAAAAAAATTATTGCACAACTTCAAAAATCAATATATTTCTAACCACGGGGAGTTTTGGGGCATATAAGGCCTTTTTGGAAAGAGGAAGGAGTCCTCTTTAAGATGGATGAGGGATAATTTTGATATCCTTCCTTAAAGGTCCTCAAAAAATCATTTTTCTTGCTGACTGTCCTTGTATTCCTGTGCATAAAAATGATGGACATTGAGCCTTCATTTAGAGAGATATTCTTAAGTATTTTCTTGGTGACTGTCTTTGTATTTCTTGTGCATGAAGGGGTGAATAGTAGGCTCAAAAATGAGCTCCTTAAGTGGATATGGATAGCTTCATCAAGTATATATACTTTCATCAATGATATTTCCATGAATGCTAATTAAGTGATCTCCAAGTCACTTCATGTCATGTCCTCAAATTGTCGTCCATGCCAACATATAGAGTCCAACCATGTCATCAAGACCTTCATCAAGTGTCATAACGTATAACATCATCATTAATGACATCCTAAATAACCAAGAGGGACTTGTCATCATGAGCAAGGACATCATCATATTAGGCATCACAAGAATATTTATCATCCCAATAATGCCTTATTGAAATCAATGACAACCTTGATTAACAATCTCCCCCTTTTTCATTGATGGAAAAATTCTTTCCCTTCCAACATTCTCTCCCCCTTTGACATCAATGGAAAACGGGGTGCCGAAGTACTCCCCTTGTCAAGTTGCTTCTTTTCTTCATCAATAGTAGTTCTTCATAGGTATGTTACTCCCCTTGTAATGGTGCTCTTCCTTCTGGAAATGTGGTCCATTATTTCTTCATATGATGAACCAACTCTCCCTGCCTGCATAAAATACTCTAGCTTCTTTAGATAAGAAATATTTCTGCCTTGTGATCATGTGGAATAAATATTCAACAATAGTCCATCAGATAAGTAAGGAATCATGTTCTTAAATTGAGTTGCTCCCAAGAGATGATCTATCAAAAGATGATTGTCCATGTGACTCATCAAGAATTTCAAAGGGCCTATTCACGAATAGCTTCTGCAAGAATGATTAAGAATTGTAAGCTCCCCCTAACAGTATGCATGATCTCCTTTCTGGCAGAGTCTCATCATCAAACACTTGGAACATCAATGATGTCTTCATCAAATCAAAAACATGGGTTGTTGGTTGGAGTGTTCAAGAAACTTTTAGTTTGCTTCCTTCTCCATACTTGTGCAACTTTCTTTTCAGGCTTGGTTGTCATAGTTCTAGCTTGTGTAGGGACAAGGATAATGACATGAGGGAAATGAATATTTTTCCCTTTTATCCCATTTGTAAATCACATCCTTCTTTACCATATCTTGTATTTGCTTCACGATCTAAGCGTAATCAGAGATGAACTTACAGAGAAAGTTGATTTTCCTCAGGAAGGACTGCATAGATTTCTTGTTCACGGGGAAGGGAATCTGCGTAATTTCTTTGACCCCCTTCAGATCTACTTTATTACCACTTTTGGAAATAATATGGCCCAATAGGTTACCCTAGGACACTACAAAAGTAATCTTCTTGGGATTAAGGCATATCCCGTATTTGCAACATCGCTTGAAGATTTTATTCAAATAGCGCATGTGGTCATATCTCCATTGGAAAACACCGTGACATTGTCGATATACACCACTATGCTCTGTCCGATAAGTTTGGGGAATGTGATGTCTATGGCACGTTGAAATTTCGTACCAACATTGACCAACCCAAATGACATTATTTTAAATGCGAACGTGCCCAACTTCATGCGAAACGTAGTCTTTAGTCTGTTAAGCTTTGACACTAGAAATTGGTTGTAATCGGAATACCCATCCAACAAAGAAAACATCTCTGACCCCAATATTGTTTACAGTATATTTTCCATAGACGACACGGGGTAATTATCTTTGTCCAAGGCATAGTTTAGGTTGTAGAAATAAACACACAGGCAGATTTCCCCAGAATTATTTCCTACTGGGACCAAATTTGATACCTAGGCTGAATTCCGCACTTTATATATGATCCATGCATCCAAAAATTTTCTCAACTCCTTTTGAATCATAGGTTCAAGCGTCGGATGTAACTTCCACATCTTTTGTTGGAAAGGCTTGGCCCCTTCTTTGATTGGAATCACATGCTAGATTATACACATGTCATAATTTTTAAGTTCATCATATGTCCATGCGAATACATCTCTGTATTAATTGAATAAGTGAATGAAATCTTGTCGCTTTGTTGAAAAGTGTAACTAGGCCGGTCTTCATATTGACTATGTAACTATGTATTTTATGAAGATAAATATAATAAAATTTATGATTGGTGCACTTGCTTCATGGGTTTCATGAGCAAGATTTTATCTTAGGTTTAATGGACTTCTTCTTGATGTCCATTTAGGATTTTTCTTTTGTTTATAAGTATAATTAGAGTCATGTATGTGAATAATATTGTCACCATTAAAAGCTCCAAGACCTTGTCATGAACTTCGTTGAAGAAAGGCTCCAATAACCCTCAAGATGCTCCCTTTCAAATGCTTGAATAATATATGATGAAGGTGGTTAATAGTTAGCAATGAAGTCGACCTTCATGTCAGCCTGAATGTTTTATTTGTGGTCGGCCTAAAAGAAGAAACATGTACTCTATATTTATACCTATATCTGCGACCATTTGTGAAGTAGATTTTTGTGGACTCTTCTGTGATATAAGTGCGGATCACTCTGATTCAACATACAGTTACTTCTGTGATTGCCACAAAGTTTCAAGAGCATATAAATGCGGTTCAAGTATAACACTGATACATTTGAGGTAAAGAAAAGTATGATGAAGTCTTTTCAAATGCGGATTACTCTAAGTGCTACAGACTCCAGACAAGAATATCAATGCGTATATTCTAAGCATAGTTGCGGATCGTAGAAGTAAATAAGATGCATATTTTACTTACGCTAAGTGCAGAGTCTAGAAAGGAATATCAATGCAGATATTCTAAGCATAGTTGTGGATCCTAGAAGTAAATAAGATTTAGATTTTATTTACACTAAGTGCAGACACCAAACAATAATACCAATTCAGATATTCTAAGCATAGTTGTGGATCCTAGAAGTAAATAAGATGCGGATTTGATTCTGAGTATAGTTGCAGATTCCAGAAGAGAATAATGTGCAGAGTTAAGGATCAATAACGACATCACTTTTCAGGGAATAATAGTCTGGAACACATCGTATAAACAATGATCTGTTGAAGAAGCTCCATGGAGAGAGATGGTTTCAAATGCGTGGATAAAAACAACAAGGAGTGGATTGTTGTGATATGAATGAGAGATAGTGAAGTATACATATATAGTTGTTATGGTATAGTGCTAACTTGAACAAGAAAGCAGTGAGAAAGTATAAGTAAAAGAGGAAGGTAAATCTATGCTTTACCATCCTGTCTACAACTTCAAGCATATGTCAAGTGAAGATGTTTTTACAGATCAAAGAAGTTAATGTAGAGGAATAGGATCAGTATTGTGAGAAGAAGTGACAAGGTATTGGAAGCATATCTAGGTCAAGGGTCTAACTCTTGGTCATGGTACTTGACATTCAGAGATCTATAAGAAGAATTATTTGCGACTTTTCCTCTCCAAGAGGGAGAAGTTTTTCTCGGGCTATAGGAGCCTAATATCATGTCTTGTATATTTTGATAATTGACTTGATGAAATACTAAATAAGATAATGAAGAGAAGAAATAAGTAAGTCAATTAAGTTCACAAGTAATTATCAAGTAGAGAATTTGAATTAACCATCAACCCTCCAAATTCTCAACATGGTATCAGAGCTAAGGTGCTAAAGACAAAGGGCTATTAGACAAGAAGACACTCAAGGATCAAATTCAGTTCTATGGAAAGCATCAAAGCAAAAGTCAAAGTCTAAATTGAAAATTCAAATCAGTTTGCAAGGAAACGCTCAATCCATCTCAAGAAGACTTTCAAATAATCCACACAACATGTAATATTTGACATCAAATGTTCTTGACATTGTTAGAAGACCAATCATTAAGCACCTCCCAAAACTATTGAAGACATATTCATTATGAATTAATCCTTGATCATCAAGGATCCAATATCACCTACTTTGAAATCAATCTAATAAGGTGTTCCTGCCATCATCCTCAACAAGGAAGCTGATAGAAGAAGAAAAGAATATACTCAAGAATTGGGAGAAGTAATGTCTGACACTGAGATAACTACAGTGGTGCTAAATTCTCTGCCAAAATAATGGAGAAACTTCACTTCAAATTTATACAGGAAGAAGGAAGCCACACCATTCCACGATTTATGGTCTCTATGTAAAATAGAGGAAACAATATTGAGAGGCAAATATGTTACAGGAACAAGTGAAGGGAATCAAAACTTTGCAGCCACGTCAAGGAAGAAAGGAAGATTCAGTAATTTTGGTTGTCAGAATAGTATGGAAAAATCATGATGCTTTGGATGTGATGAACTTGGGCTTTATAAATGAGATTGTCTTAAATTTAGAAAGGACAAGAGGAAAAAGGAAGAAGCCCATGTCTCAGATATAAGAGAAGAACCCGATGCAAAGAAATATAAGAAAGAAGAAGCGGGGGATCTCAACTATGATTAGGAACCTCTTCTCCTTTAAGTGATTTTTTTATATTGTAAAATAGTATGATAGAAAGCAATTTACATTATAGCATCATGATAAAAGTATGGTAAGAGCTCTTCGTGTAGCAACTCCGGGGAAAAACTCTCTGCTAACAATTCTGATGGAAGGAAGTCATCAAGATCAAAGATCATCATGGAAATAGAATTCTAGGATGTGATGAAATATGAATGAAGCAGGTCAAGGGAATTAAGCTCTTCATTCTAGTAAAACTGCTACACGATGACTTAAATGATAAAGGTATGAGGTATGTATATATTTATACGCTGACACTGGATGCTGTGAAGTCAAGTCATATGGTTGCAGGTAATAGACTTCCATATTTAGAAGTATGATATTTGAAGAAGGATCTATCGGAGCACTAAAATATGAAATCAACATAATATGTCCTCATGGAATATGAGGTGGTTGTACATAAACAAGAAATTGGAAAATTTGTAAGATCCTGGGAATGAAGAATGTGAAGAGAGGAAGAGATCATGAAATGCAACCATGTCAAGAGGCAGTTATCATCTGAAGGCTAAGAATATGTGACCAGGAGATATTTTTGGAATATATGTAGACTCTGATGGAAGTCTGGTAAAGAAGAAGACCCTTGGAAAAACATATCATTGGGAGATGTGTCAACCTATAAAAAGGATTCCAACGCCTATAGGAAGATGTCATGGTGAAAGATCATCACTGAGGTAACTTTTGTTTTAAAAGTTCACATGTATATGTCTATATATATGAATTTGTGCAGGGTTGCTAATCATGAGAAAGGATGTATGATCCTTGGAGATGATTCGAAGGAAAGCAACATGGCATAACGGTGGACCAGATGAGAAAGACTAATGAATCACTTTCTGATAGTGGACATGATTCGTGACTGAAAGTGATAGATGATCTGTGCCCTATGAAGCCAAAAGTTGAATATTCCTCAATATCGAAAACTATGACATCAACGGGAAGAATTCTTCATGAGTAGCTAGATTGCTACTGCGAGACCCTCGTTGATAGGGAGCCTGGTGGTAGGTTTCTTGCTTGGAATAAACTTGAAGTATGTACATCCTGTGTTGAGAGGGAGGGATGTATGTGATTCTCTATTACATGTGTTACTTATGTGATTGACAAAAAGTTTCGAGAGAATATAAATGCAGGTCAAGTATAACACAGATACATCTTAGGTAAAGAAAAGTATGATGAAGTCTGGTCAAATGCAGATTACGCTAAGTGCAGACTCCAGAAATGAATATTAATACGGATATTCTAAGCATAGTTTTGGATCCTAGAAGTAAATAAGATGCGAATTTTATTTATGCTGTGTAGACTCCAAACATTAATATCAATGTAGATATTCTAACCATAGTTGCGGATCCTAGAAGTAAATAAGATGCAGATTTTATTTACGCTAAGTGCAGATTCCAAACAGGAATATCAATGCGGATATTATAAGCATAGTTGTGGATCCTAGAGGTAAATAAGATGCTGATTTTATTCTGAGTATAGTTGCAGATTCCAGAAGAGAATAATGTGCAGAGTTAAGGATTAATAACGACATCATTTCTCAGGGAATAATAGTCTAGAACACATCATATAAACAATGATTTTTTGAAGAAGCTTCGTGGACAGAGCTAGTTTCAAGTGCGTGGATAAAAACATGAAGGAGTGGATTGTTGTGATATGAACGAGAGACAGTGAAGTATACATATACAATTTTTATGGTCTAGTGATAACTTGAACAAGAAAGCAGTCAGAAAGTATAAGTAAAAGAGGAAGGTAAATCTATGATTTACCTTCTTGTCTAAAACTTCAAGCATATGTCAAGTTAAGATGTTTTTACAGATCAGAGAAGTTAATGCAGAGGAAGAGGATCAATGTTGTGAGAAGAAGTGATAAGGTCTTGGAAGCGTATCTAGGTCAAGGGTCTAAGTCTTGGTCATGGTACTTGACATTCGAAGATATATAAGAAGAATTATTTGCAAGTTTTCCTCTCCAAGAGGGAGATATTTTTCCTTGGCTCTAGGAGCCTAATCTCTTGTCTTCTGTATTTTGATAATTGACTTGAAGAGAAGACATAAGTAACTCAAGTAAGTTCACAAGTAATTATCAAGTAGAGAATTTGAATTAATCATCAGCCCTCCAAATTCTGAACACTGTGGTGTGTAGAAAGTGCCAAGATTGACAAAATTTAGATCCTTTTATGTCCCAAGATTTATTTTCTAGTGTAAAAACGTTGAACTATGGGTTTTTTCATTGAATGTCCCTCGTAAGTGGTTCTGTAAGTCATACAAATTTTCCAATGATTCTATGCCTTTTAGCACGTGGTTCTCTTTGTTTGTGCAAGATGCATCCTACAATTCTTTCTCGTGCTTGTCTTCATCGATAGTTTCATCCTTTAATACATCAATGTTTGAAGTGAAATATATGCTGGTCATCATTGAAAACACATAAGTTAGTGATGTTGTTAGGGACATATGGTTTATAAATAATTTCTATAGAAAAACCGTCCCTAAGCGGTGATAACCTAGCAACAACATTTTCCAATGCATCTAGAGCTGTGTTGCATAGTATAGGAACATAAATAATATTGAAATATTGGAAATGAGAAATAAAACACCATAATTCTTATTGGTATATTTTGAGATGAGGTGACACACAATGTATAGTATCACGTACCTGTCGTACGACAATTTCCGAGTCACCTACTGCTTTGATAATCCCCACATTGAGGTCAATGGATCTTTGTAAGACTAAGATGAGTGCCTCATATTTTGCGGTGTTGTTTGTGCACTCAAATTCCAAGTGGCTGGAGATCAGATGATTTCCTTGTCACGGGTCTACTAAAACACAACTAGCTCCAGTGCCCTCTTGCGTCTTTGAATAGTAAAAAAACAATGTCCAAACATCATATGTATAAGGACTATGTGCTACTAGTACTACTATTACTAATACTACTAACTGTACATATGAAATTTTCACTAGTTGGAATAGGAAGGAGATCTAATTGTGTGTTTGGTGGGACTGGGGATGGCTAAGCAAGATAACACCCCAGATCAGTTTCCAGGAAGAAATTCACAAAGATAAGATCTGCGAAAGAAATTGGCTCATTTTTTTCTTCAAAGGAAGTAACCATGTGTTTCATATACTGCTCTGAGTTCACCCAGATCTAATTGTTTATGCCCTTGTATGGAAGCCATAAATGTGACCATTCCATAGAAAAATACCCCTGTAAATTGCTGGACTAGTCTCTTCTAAAAAATACATTGTATGCTTCCGAAATATCCATAATCACTATATTTATACATTGGTGAATTCTTTGGTCGAATGATAAGAAAATAAGAACATTTCTAAGTTCACCAATCACATGGACAAGAGTCCTATCCAACTAAATTATCCATGCATATGTTTTATCCTTGATTTTATTTTCTACGGATAAAGACATTACATTTACAGATGCATCAAAATCAACTAAGCAATTGTGCAAATTGTAGTTGAAAATTTCAAATGTTAAGAGAAACATAGGGCAGAGTGTGTTTGCATCTAGCGTTAGATCATTAAGTACAAATTTGAGAGAATCAGAGGATTTATCAGATCCCTTCTGTGAAGAAGCACCGTTACCTGAGGCAGATTGTTTGAGTGTGTCGACAAGCAGTTCTTGTTGGCTCGCGATCTTCATCAGTTCGAAGAGTGAAATATTCTACAAGTTTTCTTCATCTCTTTAACTATGTTATAATCCAAAGCGGGAGACATTGCCGAAGTGTCTGGAGGAGTAACTTGATATACTACTTCTAGAACAATAGACTTTATTTTTGTGTTCACAAAATCACTTTTTGTTGTAGCTGCATTTCCAGACTTGTTCTGAGTGTTTGAGTTGAGTTAACGGGTGGTGTAAGATTTATAAGCAAGTTCTCTTTTAACTTATGCCTCATCAACTATGGATTGAATACCGACCCTTGGATTCTTAACTTGTATTGAATATTCTGCTGTTGGAACGTGGCCTCACTTAGTGGCTGTTCTTCGACACTCTTCTTCTCAGTTGTGAAAACATAACTAAGTGTATTTACTATGTGTCCGACATTCACAATTTCTTCGACTGCGACATCCTATTCCTTCTCTTCAGTTGGCTCAACCTACTCATCTGTAAGTACTATATCCATAAAATTCATTGCAAGAGCATTCATGCTATGGTTCCATTGTGGGCATGTTTTGTCTGTGTGACATTCTTGATGGAACAAGAAAAATTGATCGATGCCCATACTTTCAACATTCAACACGACGTTCAAGCTTTGCACGGACTTGGCTGGCTGGTTGTTGCTACTGCCAGAGTTGGTAACCCTTCTTAGGATGTTGAATCTCAGAGGCTTTCTACTCATGGTGGTTTTGTTTGACCTTTGTTTCAATTCCACCAACTCATTGGACAAAGACTTGACGGTGCTGGTCAAGCTTTCAAGATCGTCAACTTCTTTCTCCTTGGCCTTGCTTATGGAGTCCTGAGACCTTTTTCTTGTGTCTTTGGAGTCTTTATCTAGTTCATCATCTATGATGACCCCAATCACACACAAGTCCTTTTAAACCATGGTTTCTTCTTCATATTTTTCAGCAAGAGTTTCTTTCACAATTCCTTTCATTAACTGTGCAATGATTATGGGTAAGTCAAATGTGTAATAATCGATAGTGATGGAGTCATGAGGTTTTGTATTTTCCGATTTTTTTTTTCAAGATATGGTTAAACCTATGATTAAAATATTTCACCTTATCCTTATTATCCATCTTGAGATTTCCAACTCTTTTAACAACATGGCAGGGGTTTTGTCATCAATGATTTTCTCAAGAAAAAAGTCTTAAATCCCTTCCAATTTTAGATGGAATTCAGAGGAAGACTGTGATACCATAAAACTACTCTGCCATCTAAGGTGCACATAAAAAGTATACATGCAACATCATCATAACGTACTTCTATAATTTGTAGATGTAGGTAGAATTTGTTCAAATGGTCCTCCACTTTCACTACCTTATCAGGCGTCATACTTTGGTAACAACTTTTCTGGGTGTCTTGGCATCTTGTGCAAAACACCCGATAGTGCAAGTGGGCCTTGAGATATCCAGTCCAGATATTGGTTTGCCATTTCTTCATTATTGTCCTCCTCCTCTTTATTAGAATCTATGGATCTTATTCTTCTTCACCACCCAACCCGCAGAAAGTATCGTCTAATATTACACCGTTATCCCCATCACTACTATTGTAAGATGGAGGTATTTCTAAATTCTCTACATTTTCCGCAGAGTCTGCTAATTATTCAAGTGTGGCAAGAACCAAATCTTAGATCGTAGAAACCACTATCCCGACAGGGGTGGTTGGGTTCTTCTTGGGAAAATAAGGAAGATTGTGTACTCCGAAAATCAATCCAATAAGTTTTGAAAACTTACAGGTTATAGGACGGATGGCCCAGATTTGATCGTAAGAGATTTCATAGGTTTTTACAAGCTCGGGCTGAGAAGATTCACCAACTTCAGGAATATGAGTAGGGGAGGCATTGGGAATGTTACTTCCTTGACTGAAATATGTAAGGTTAGGGTGGGTGAGGTTATCAACAATAAAAATATGGTTTCCCTCCTTCTAGTGATAGAAATGTTGATGGTGTTGGACCCACCAAAATTCAAGGGGTATCCTCTATATGTGGTCCCAATTAGACCTCACACCATTTGGGATAAGATCCCCATCCATAATATGGTCTGGTTTCCAAATTATTAAATATTTTCCTGGGCTCTAACTGTCAGCAAGAGAGAGGAATGCAATTGTGCCTTCGAAAATCAAGTAAGTGTGCCTCATGAGTGTTCGGTTGTAGGTGTGTCAAGGTTCTTCTACTGCGGAGGGAGAGAGTAAAGTGATCCCCTAAGAGAGAGGTAATAGTACCACCCTAGTAGAGACACACACAACCAAGAAGGATCCGTCTAACATCAAGCGGAATATTCCACAAAAGATGAATGACCATTGCAACCAATAAACGAGAGATATTTGTCTAGTATCCAATGGAACTGTCCACAAGGATGCAACAACGATAAAAGCAGTTACAACAAACTCTTAATATGATAAGTAATAAAATAACTGAAATAGTTCAACTACCTTAACACATATGAAAGCAAACACGAATCACAAACATCCATATAATAGTCTTACAAATATTCATAATCCATGCATGAAGAACGTGCTGGCCATGAGGCTTCTGTTATACAATGAACACCACGAGCTCTAATAGTGGAGCGTTGGAGCCACTCCTTTCTCCTAAAAATAACTATCTTGTCTCTCTAATGCCTTGTGGGAGGAGCTAAGGTGAAAAGTCCCTTACTCATACAATGAGGGTGTATATATAACCGATGAGGAAGTGATGCTTCACCTTCCTTGTTACTCTTTGACTTCCCTCATGACTATTTGACTTCTTATGACCTTTCAAATTTACATGACTCTTCATATTTTGTACACGGCCTTTGGAATTTCAATTTACAATACATTTTCAAATGATAATTTACATAATCCACAATAAGGGTGTGGCATGTGACAACTCATGACATGACATGACACTGCTGACATGGATTTCTTGATGATGTGTCAATGCCAAGCCACTCTCGCTGCTCCTTGTTATGTGTCTTCCTGAGCATTTTCCTCTATCCACATCCGTATGAATTAGTGGTAAGGAGTATTCAATGATATCAAGTATTAAGATGTGGTCGCAAAATGGTGTTGCTTTTCTTTCTCTTGGTTGATCAACTAGGAAGATGTATTTCAACATGTTTACCTTCTTCATCTCCTTCTCCATCATCATGTCATGGTATGATAAGGTACATGTATCTTCAATTCACTCATGACAAGACAACATCAATCCGATAAAACCCCAGTCTAAGATAATGCATATTGAACCATTGACTGAGTTGAAATTGGGTGATAAGATGAGAGAGAGGCTCATTTAATGTGCAATTACACAACTCATGCAGTCAAGGGTGAAGCTTGAGACTTGAGATTGTGCAATTCACAGTCCAGGTTGGACTGAGGAAGAAAAATTCACAATCTGGGAGCTTAGTGTGACAGGTTGAGGGGATAGGCACTAGGTCAACCTATTGTGCAATTCTGGGATGAACAAGAGGCTAGAAACTACACAATTATGAAAACCAAGAGCTCAAGGGCTGATATTGAGGCTAGAGATTGCACAATGAGAAATTGAGGATAGGATGGAGAGATGGATTACGCAATTCTGGAGGCCAAGGTCTGAGATTGAGCACTGGAACTGCGTAGTGTAGCAGTACTGGGAGGTAGGAATTTCACATTGCATAGTGTCAAGAGGCAGGGTCACAACTAGAGGGCTGATACTGCACAATGCACAGTTTAGGGAGGCCGGATGAGGCTAAGTTGCTTGGTCCGAAATTTTTCAGAAATTGACTAAGTGCGGGATTGGTGAGGCTGATGTGAACAGTGATAAGACTCTAACTGTGATCACACACTTAGAATATCTGATGAAACAAAAAAATAGACCATCCAGGACACTTGAAAAATGCATTTCCCTCAATGCGACAAATTTGCGACAACTTATGACAAGTGCGACGCTGAAGATACAATTTGCAACGACCGTGACAAAACTTGTGTGACAATGCTTACAACTTTGGAAATGAGTGCGAAATATGTTTACATGGGTAGATCAACTCATTTACACAAAGATAACCCCTTGTAACTACAAAAACAAGCTTATACACATTGTGCGACAACTAACATGTGAAAAAATAATTGTTTTCCTTTCTCACCAAAGGGACCAAAATGCTTGAAGAAAACACATGGAATGGGTTTCAATGTTTGCGACGACAATGTACAAGACCAAGGGAGGCTCAAAAATTGAGCATAGGAAAAAAATTTGGAGGATTTTGTAGTGGTGACAACACTTTATAAAGTGGGTTTATTTTGTTTTTAAATTTTAGATTGCTATTAAAAATATGAGTGAATTGATAAATAAACAAACTCCACCTTTTAGTGAGTGTACTATTTAGAAAAGTTTTGCATTGATCCACTTATTTTTTTGAAACTTTGATGATATAGGTCTTCTTAAAATGAACTAAAACCCTTAAGGACAAAGTTATCTTTGGAAATTTTTGACCAATGTTCATATTAGTCATAGTTATTTCATCAAAGTCTTGTATTATTGGTTATAGTAAAAAAACGTGAGTTAAGAAAGTTCCCTATAACTATGATTGATAAGAACTCTCATGAACAAGACCAATGCCAAGATAGGAACTCTGACCAACAATATAAAAAGAGGATCATATCTCATCAAAGTTCTCATTGATCATAGTTTCTTCCTTAAATTTCCTATTGATTAAACATCTTGTTTTGTCAAAGTAGCTTCGTTAATGATCTTGTCAACCATAGTTCATGTCGGTGTAACTTCCTTCATCAAAGTTCCTATTAGTTTGAGTGCATGTTGATAGTTAAATTCTTGATTGAAATGGAATGTAACTACATTAAAAACATTTAAAATATGTCATTAATTGAATTCAAAGTAAAATATATAGCATATCTTTAGAAAACGAGTTCATTTTTTTTTTTTTAAATTTTAATTTGTTATTGACAAAATGAGCGAGTTAAGAAAAGAAAAAACTCTATACTTTATGTGAGTCTACTTTTTCCAACTAAGAAAAAATTTGCATTGATCCACTCATTTTTCTTTGCAATTTTTATGATAAATGTCTTCTTAAAATGGACTAAAACCCCGAAGGACAAAGTTCTCTTTGGATCTTTTTGACCAATGTTTGTATCGGTCATATTTTTTTTGTTAAATTTATTGTATTATTGGTTATGTATAGCAAAAAATTCCTACATTAAGAAAGTTCGTTATAACTAAGAATAAATCTCACTAATAGTACCAACACGAGGATAAGAACTCTGACCAACAAAGAAACAAGAGGATCATAACTCATCAAAGATCCCGTTCATCATAGTTTCTTCCTCAAATTTCCCATCAATCAAACTTATTGTTTGTCATAGTACCTTCTTCAATGTCATTGTTAGCCATAGTGCATGTCAATCTAAAGTGGGTTCATTTTATTTTTTGAATTTTAAATTTCTCATGAGAAAATGAGTGAGATAATAAATGAAAAAACTCCACCTTTTTTGGTGAGTCTACTTTTTCCAACTAAGAAAAGTTTTGCATTGATGCACTCATTTTTTTGAAATTTTTATGATTTAGGCCTTCTTAAAATGGGTTAAAACCAGTAAGGACAAAGTTATCTTTGGAACTTTTACCACCAGGAATTTTGACCTTATTTATTTGGTCAAACTTTTTTTCTTATCATTTACGTATAGTAAAAATTTCTAGGTTAAGAAAATTTCCTCATCATTATGATTGACAAGAACTCTCACTAGTAGGGCCAATGGAAGGACATGTAATCTAACCAAAAAAGGAACACGAGGATTATATCTCATCAAATTTCCTGTTGATCATAGTTTCTTCCTCAAATTTTCTATATGCCAAACTTCTTATTTGTCACAATACCTTCATCAATGCTCTTGTTAACCATAGTTCATGTTAATCAAATTTCATCAAAGTTGCTATTAGTTTTAGTTACTCTCAATTTTAGTTCTTTTTTCAAAGTTCATGTTGGTTAGATTTCATGTTAATCATAGTTCCCATCGATTATAATTCCTTTGTCAAAGTACCTATTGATCAAATTTCCCACCAGTCACAATTCTTGTCGGTCATAATGTCAATCTCAATGTTATTTCGTTAGATTTCTTGCTAAATTTGACTAATAGGATCAATGTTAGAATTGCTACTAAGCATAGTTACTTAGTTAGGAAATTTCCTTGGAACTATTATTAATTGAAACTCTAACCAATGGAGGAACAAGAGGAAATTTTACAAATGAAAAACCCCTGTTCCTTTATTTAGATTTACTTCTTTAGTTAGAGTTATAAAGTTCGTATTTTAGTCAAATATCATCTGGTACAACTTTGAATGTACTACTTTACAATTTTGTCTCTACTTTGAATGGATTTGTCAAATTTGTTGTAATTGGTTATTCTCGGTTGGGTCACAAGTATGCAATTTGGGTCCATAGTGGTGTTAATAGTATTTCTTGGCCCTACGACAGAGTTATTCATGACAATTTTTGAATGGTTGTTGCTTAAATTAAACAACATGAGTTATCTTAGTGCATTGAACATTTCTTCCATAAATCCTTTTGAGTTTATGAAATTTTACTATAATTGCTAACCTATAACTTTGAGTTTTATGCTCCTCCATGGAGCTTCCTTCTTGTCACCATCCTTTTTGGCTCAAATTTATCTTTTGTCTTTGAATTATTTTACGCCATGGTGGAAAAGGATTTATAATTTATTTTTTATGGTGAAATGCTAGTTATTTATTAGAACAAAAATTTCCTTTATTTGCAGTGATCAAAAGATGTTGACAACAACATTGATTTTCTATTTTACTTTTGTGAACTAGGATATACATAATCTCAATTGGTTTAAATTACTAGATTTAGAAGTTATTAATGGAAAATTTTGTTGGGGATGCCCTATAAATTAGCTTTAGACTTTAATTGTGGCTTTGTCAAGTGGATAATTGATGCTCGAAGCTTGTGATAATAGAGCTTTAAACTACCAAGCCTAGAAAAGTTGAAAAGGGGAATTGAAATGGGTGAATTGACCAAGTTACATATGTAGAGGGGAAGAATGAATAACCATGGGAGGGATTTCATGAGTTTTAAATAGATTCATATTAGCCTTTTTAGATTGAGTTTAAATATTTTTAATATGTAGTTTTGAGAAAAAAATGGGAATTTTCTGATTTACAATAATTATCTAGTTGAAATTTATTGTATGCATTTTTTGTACATGATTTGAATGAAACATGTTGTGAATTTCATGCATATTTTTTTCATAATTTTTGATTGAAAAATGCTATTAATTGATGCACATATTTTGCAAAATGTTGATTGAAAACTTCTGTGAATTTATTTTCATTAGGTGAGGTAAAGTTTTGTCATGATCTAATTTTTTTTAAAATATAGTCAATATGAGTTGTCTTAAAATGGTCCAAAACCCCTAATGGAAAAGTTACACCACCAAATATACCTTAAATGTGGAACTATAACTTCCAACAAAATCCTTGCTAGATTTGGGTAAGAACCTCGATTGATTTTTTTTTGAGTTTGACCACTTTTTAATACACGCCATTCATAAATAATTGATATACATTTTGATGACACTTTATATAATGAAATCAATATCAATTTAAGTTTATAGTCATTGTTACAATAAAATCCATGAATGCTCATTAAATGGATCAAACGAAAACCTTTTAAGTGGTTTAGGAGGAGGCAAGAAGAACAAATCTAGTGGGATTTTTTTGAATGTAATATTTTTAAAAAAAGTAGGTGTAAATTCCAATGCATGGTTTAAAAAAATAAATTAGTCCATCATCACAAGTATTTATGTGGCTGATAACAATTTAGAGTAAGATAATTAGTAGATAAACCTGGCCTCTTTTCCATTGAAATTATTTCATTAAAATATGTGAGGAAGTTTGTTATGATCCTTACGCCTTAAAATGATAAGAAACTGATAATTATAGTCCAGTTTGAGGGGGAAACCTCCTTATAATATAAATAAAATGAATAAGACAATATTTGATGATCTAAGAAGACTAGTTCTCCTTGGTGTGTGTGTGTGTGTGTATAGGAGATAAATGATACAATTATAATAAATAGGACCATGAGGGGTTGTAGCCTACATAACTTGATATAACAGTAGAAATGTAATCACTCAATATCTAGGGCTTAATAAGGGGTTTTTTTGTTAACATGGGGCTTATATAGAGCTTAACATGTATCTTCCCTTCAAAGAAGTGTTTTCCTCAACCCTTGACTAGTTGTGGGTGTTTCTACATGAAACATTCATATTCTCATGTCGCTTCTTCCACTACTTAGTCCTTGTTTCCAAAATTATTTTTGATTCTAGTACTATTTTCCCTTCTTCATTAATATTTGGTAGAAGAGTTTGGGCTAGGTTATTATCACCGATGACCTTCTTTAGGAAAGAAACATGGAAGATTGGATGTACATGTAATATGGATATAACTCCACTTTGTAGGCAATGCTTCCAATCCTATGTAATTCCTTATAGGGGCCATAATAACTTGGAGTTAATTTATCGTCCTTATTTTATTGCTTGAGGGACATTTTTTTATATGGTTGTAGTCTCACAAATACACAATCCCCCACTTCAAATTCCCTTTCAATGCAATGTTGATATGCTTCTTGTTTCACAGTATTTTGTGGCATAACCAAGTTGCCCTTCAATAGTTTTAGAACCTCTTGTTGGTGTTGGATGTGGTCCTCTACTACTTGAGCCTTTATAGTCCCTTTCAAGGGTGATGTGATGGATGGAGGATGATATCCATAAAGTGCCATAAATGGTGACATTTTTGATGAAGTATGGAAGGATGTGTTGTACCACCATTCTGCCAAGGGCATCCACTTGACCCATTTTGTCTATTTATCAGATGCAAAGCAACATAGATATCCTTCTAAACATTTATTCACAATCCCATTTTCCCCATAATATTGAGGGTGGTAATATGAGATTTGAGCCAATTGAGTACTCGAACAATAAAATAATTCGACCCAAAAAATTATAGTGAAATTGTATCTCTATCACTCATAATAATCTTTGATATTCCATGTATCTCTTGGATTGTTTCCATGAATGCTTCTGCCATAATAGGTGCGTTAGAGGATGAGAAAGAGAACAAAAATGGGCACAATTTTGTATTTGACCTACAACTACCATAATGACGCTTCTTCCTTCATATTTGGGTAAAATTGTAATAAAATCCATTAGAATGTTAGATGATCCAAATATCATAGTTTAAATCTAGGATAAAATATTTATTAAGTTAGAATATTTAAATTAATATTTGAGACACTTATACATAGAATATTGTTAAAAAAGATATGACTCTAGAAAAGTATCGTTTCTTAGGCTCTAATATAGGAAAAAAGTTATTAGTTTTTTTAGGAGGATATTATTGTAAATGGACACTTGTTGTTTTATCAAGTGTTCCATAACTAAAATAAGTTAGGACATGTAGCTTATAAATATGTCATTTTCCTAATTGCAAGAGCGTTGGAGTCCATGGGTGTAAATTCTTGCAAATTTCTCATGTAATTTCTTTTCCTATTAATAAAATTATGTGTCTGAGGACACTTATTCCATTATTGTGGTATCAGAGCTCCAGTAATGCAGCTAATGGGAGGTGGATATTCCAACTCTACAAGTTTATGGAAAACTCCATTAAATTGTTCATCAATTGAATTGGTATGCAGTCTGTCGAGTTTATTTTTTTTTTGAAGGGAAAAGAAATTTTGTTGTTTTATTGATTTTAGATTATTTTTTTCCCTGAAAATCAATTTATTATTATTATTTTCAAAATACCACCTTGTTGCACAACCTGAAAGCAAAGCTGCTTGTGCATTCTTCTTTCCTTTTACCAGGAAATATTCTATTGCAGCGCGCCAAATCCTTTGTCCTCTTCAATAACTCCAGCAATGTTGGCCAAATTCAACGTTGCCCATCCTCTTGAACTGTGTGCAATGTGTAAAAAAATCTTCCAAAGCTTCTAAGAAGTAAACCCTTCCTAAGGTTAGCAGTTTTACCATGAGAACATATACGAACTGTGTGAGGTATTGAGATCCAAGATCTTGGCAAAGCTACACAGAGGTTTCTGTTTTTCTTATAGGTTTGGCTAAAATTTTTCATTTAACGAATTCAAATTAAAAATCTTTCACTGTTAGATTTCAAACAGTAACAAATTCTCAACTCCAATTTTTATAATATGTTGTGTTTAGTTTCAAAATTCTATTTTCTGCCATTATTGTGGATAGCACTACTTATCAACAGTTGATTGGCAGGCTGATTTATCTGAAAAAATACTCGGCCTGATCTTTCTTATGCCGTTAGAATTCTTTCCCACTTTATGCAGGAACCACGAGACAACCAATGGAATGAAGCCAAACGAGTTCTTCGTTATATCCAAGGAACAAACTATTTTAGTATTTTTGTAAAGAAGACCAAAATATTTTGTTCCTTGGATATAACGAAGAACTCAATTGGCTGCATTCTAGTGGCTGTCTTGTGGTTCCTGCATAAAGCGGGAAGGAATACTGATGGCATAAGAAAGATCAGGTCCAATAGTTTTCAGATAAATCAGGTTGCCTATCAACTGTCGATAAGTAGTGCTATCCACCACTCCCCCCCCTTCAAATTTTGAAAGTTTCAAGTTTTATTCCATGTGGGTAAGAACAGGCTTGCAATCCTGCATTCCAAATTGCTGAAGAACTTCTACTGCATAATTACTCTGAGAAATGATGATATGATGTTGACGTTGGAATAATTCAACTCCAAGATAGTAGTGAAGTAGTCCCAAATATGTCATCTTAAAACCTGCATGTAACTCCGTTTTCACCTGTGTAATGTGATCATCATTGTTTCCAGTGATAATCAAATCATCTACATACATAACCAGAATCACCAGATTTTTACCTTGTTGGTGTACATACAAGGTATTATCAGATTCATTTTGTTGAAAACCAACTTTCCGAAGGCATTCGTCCATTTTGGCACACAAAGCTTGGGGAGATTGTTTTAACCCATATAAAACATTTATCAGTTTGCAGACTTTATGTTCTTGTACCTCAATTTCAAAACCTGGTGGTTGTGTCATATACACTTCTTCCTGTAAATCTCCATTGAGGAAAGCAATTTTTACATCCATCTGATGAAATTTCCATCCTTTCTGGGCTTCTAATGCAAGTGTTAATCAGATGGTGTTCCATTTAGCCATAGGAGAAAACATTTCCTCATAATCAATCCATTCCTTCAATTTCAAAACCTGGTGGTTGTGTCATATACACTTCTTCCTGTAAATATCCGTTGAGGGAAGCACTTTTTACATCCATCTGATGAAATTTCCATCCTTTCTGGGCTGCCAATACAAGTGTTAATCGGATGGTGTTCCATTTAGCCGTAGGAGCAAAAGTTTCCTCATAAAAAATCAACAAGTTTCCAAGTGTTGTTGTTGAGAACTGCCTGATATTCATCAACCATAGCCTGTTGCAATTCTTTATGTTTTACTGCCTCTCTATATGTAGAGGGTTTAGTAAAATTATTTGATATCAAGGAAAAATTTCCTTCACTTCTATGTGATCCCCTTGTTCCTGTTTTATTCTGCTCATTAGGCCTTACATCTTTCAAAATTTGAACTACCCATTTTGGCAATTGATGTTCACTAGCTTGAGATTGTGAAAAATAACCATCATTGTAAAGAGGGTTGATGTAAACAAATGTTCGTTGATCAAATGCAGATTCTGAGGGAAGAGAGTCACTGTCAGAAGAACTGCTACTGCTAGGAGATTTGGATGAACTTCTAGAAGACCCAGATGGTGCTGGTGAAGAAGATGGACTGGATGAAGCATTTTAAGATGAAGGAAACTCAATTTCATACCAATTTGATGAATTTGGTTGAATTTGTATACTTCCTTTTCTTTTATCACCTTTTGTTTCTAACTTTTGAAGAATACTTTCAATTTCTTCAGCACTCTTACTCTCATTTTCATCAAAAATCACATCCCTTCTCACAATAAATTTCCTATTGGACAAAAGTCGGTACCCTTTCTTCTCATCAGAATACCCAACCATTTTGCACTTCAAGCTTCGTGAGTCAAGATTAGTTCATTTTTATTTCGGAAATAAGGCATAACATATTGATCCAAAAAATCTGAGGTGTTTAACTCAAGGTTTGAAACCAAACCATGCTTCATAAGGTGTGATTTAGTCTAAAGAAGTAGTTGGAGATATGTTCCTTAAGCAGACAATTGTATGAATTTCCCCGACCCAATATATAGGACTTAAATTTTTTAAAGTTAACATAGATAGCGCCATTCCTAACAAGGTTTGATTCATTCTTTCTACTACTCCATTTTGCCATGGAGTGTATAAATTGGTAAGATGTCATTTTATGCCATTAGTATTCTTTCTCGCTTTATGCAGGAACCACGAGACAACAACTGGAATGCAACCAAAATATTTATTCGTTATATCCAAGGAACAACCATAGCCTGTTTCCATTCTTTATGTTTTATGCCTCTCTATATGTAGAGGGTTCACTAAAATAATTTTCTATCAAGGAAAAATTTCCTTCACTTTTATGTGATCCCCTTGTTCCTGTTTTATTCTTCTCAATAGGCCTTACATCTTTCAAAAGTTGAGCTGCCCATTTTGGAAATTGATGTTCACTGGTTTAAGGTTGTGAAAAATCACCATCATTGTAAAGAGGGTTGATGTAAACATATGTTCATTGACCAACTGCAGATTTTGGGGGCGGAGAGTCACTGTCAGAACAACTTCTACTACTAGGAGATTTGGATGAATTGCTATAAGACCTAGATGGTGATGGTGAAAAAGATGGGCTGGATGAAACATTTTAGATGAAGGAAACTCAAGTTCATACCAATTTTGTGAATATGGTTGAATTTGTATATTTCATTTTCTTTTATCACTTTTTGTTTCTAACTTTTGAAGAAGACTTTCAATTTCTTCAACACTCTTACTCTCATTTTCATCAAAAATCACATCCCTGCTCACAATAAATTTCCCATTGGACAAAAGTCGATACCCTTTCTTCTCATCAGAATACCCAATCATTGCGCACTTCAAGCTTCGTGAGTCAAGATTAGTTCGTTTTTATTTTGGAACTAATGCATAAAATATTGATCCAAAAACTCTGAGGTGTTTAACTCAAGGTTTGAAACCAAACCATGCTTCATAATGTGTGATTCCGTCTAAAGAAGCATTTGGAGATCTGTTCCTTAAGTAGACAACTGTATGAATTACCTTGGCCCAATATATAGGACTTCACTTTTTGAAATTTAACATAGATCTTGCCATTCCTAAGAAGGCCTGATTCATTGTTTCTATTAATCCATTTTGTTGTGGAGTGTAGAAATTGGTAAGATGTCATTTTATTCCATCATTATTTTTTCTCGCTTTATGCAGGAACCACGAGACAACCACTGGAATGCAACCAAAAGAGTTCTTCATTATATCCTCTTGAACTGTGTGCAATGTGTAAAAAAAATCTTCCAAAGCTTCCGAGAAGTAAACCCTTACTAAGGTTAAAAAATTTACCATGAGAACATATACGAACTATGTGAGGTATCGAGATCCAAGATCTTGGCAAAGCTACATGGAGGTTTCTATTTTTCCTACAGGTTAGGCTGAATTTTTTCATTTAACAAATTCAAATTAAAAATATTTCGCTTTTAGATTTCAAACAGTAACAAATTCTCAACTCCAGTTTTTATAATTTGTTGTGTTTAATTTCAAAAGTCTATTTTCTGCCATTATTGTGGATAACACTACTTATCGACATTTGATTGGCAGCCTGATTTATTTGACATCTAATCGACCTGATCTTTCTTATGCCGTCAATATTCTTTCCCGATTTATGTAGGAACCACGATACAGCCATTGGAATGCAGCCAAACGAGTTCTTCATTATATCCAAGGAACAAAATATTTTATTCTTTTTGTAAAGAAGACCAAAATATTTTGTTCCTTGGATATAATGAAGAACTCTTTTGGCTACATTCTAGTGGCTGTCTCATGGTTCCTGCATAAAGTGGGAAAGAATACTGACAACATAAGAAATATCAGGTCGAGTAGATGCCAGATAAATAAAGTTTCCAATCAACTGTCAATAAGTAGTGATATCCACCATCCCCCCCCCCTTCAAATTTTTAAAGTTTCAAGTTTTTTTCCATGGCGGTAAGAACAGGCTTGCAATCCTACATTCCAAATCGCTAAAGAACTTCTGTTGCATACTTACTCTGAGAAATGAAGATATGATGTGGACATTGGAATACTTCAACTCCAAGATATCAGTGAAGTAGTCCCAAATCTGCCATCTTAAAACCTGCATGTATCTCTATTTTCACCTGTGAAATGTGATCATCATTGTTTATAGTGATAATAAAATCATCTACATACATAACCAGAATCACCAGATTTTTACCTTGTTGGCGTACATACAAGGTATCATTAGATTCGCTTCGTTGAAAGCCAAATTTTCGAAGGTATTCGTCCATTTGGCATACCAAGCTCAGGGCTTGTTTTAACCCATATAGAGCCTTTATCAGTTTGCAGAATTTATGTTCTTGTCCTTCAATTTCAAAACCTGGTGGTTGTGTCATATACACTTCTTCTTGTAAATCTCCATTGAGGAAAGCACTTTTTACATCCATCTGATGAAATTTGTATTATTTTTGGGCTTCTAATGCAATTGTTAATCGGATGGTGTTCCATTTAGTCGTAGGAGAAAAAATTTCCTCATAATCAATTCCTTCCTCATAATCAATCCCTTCCTTCAATTTCAAAATCTGGTGGTTGTGTCATATACACTTCTTCCTATAAAAATCCGTTGAAGAAAGCACTTTTTACATCCATCTGATGAACTTTCCATCCTTTCTAGGTTGCCAATGAAAGTGTTAATAAGATGGTGTTCCATTTAGCCGTAGGAGAAAAATTTTCATCATAAACAATCAACAAGTTTCCAAGTGTTGCTATCGAGAACTACCTGATATTCATCAACCATAGCCCGTTGCCATTCTTTATGTTTTACTGCCTCTCTATATGTAGAGGGTTCAGTAAAATAATTTGCTATTAAGGCAAAATTTCCTTCACTTCTATGTGATCCCCTTGTTCCTGTTTTATTTTTCTCATTAGGCCTTACATATTTCAAAATTTGAACTGCCCATTTTGGAAATTCATGTTCACTGGTTTGAGATTGTGAAAAATCACCATCATTGTAAAGAGGGTTGATGTAAACAGATGTTCATTGATCAATTGTAGATTCTGGGGCTGAAGAGTCACTTTCAGAAGAACTGCTGCTGCTAGGAAATTTGGATGAATTGCTAGAAGGCCCAGACGGTGTTGGTAAAGAAGATGGATTGGATGGAGCATTTTCAAATGAAGGAAACTCAAGTTCATACCAATATTGTGAATTTGGTTGATTTTGTATATCTCCTTTTCTTTTATCACCTTTTGTTTCTAACTTTTGAAGAAGACTCTTACTCTTACTCTCATTTTAAGAAAAAATCACATCCCTGCTCACAATAAATTTCCCATTGGACAAAAGTAGGTACCCTTTCTTCTCATCAGAATACCCAATAATTGTGCACTTCAAGCTTCATGAGTCAAGCTTAGTTCGTTTTTATTTCAGAACTATGTCATAACATATTGATCCAAAAACTCTAAGGTGTTTAAATCAAGGTTTGAAGCCAAACCATGCTTCATAAGGTGTGATTCTGTCTAAAGAAGGATCTGTTCCTTAAGTAGACAACTGCATGAATTGCCTCGGCTCAATATATAGGACTTAACTTTTTGAAAGTTAACATAGATCTCACCATTCCTAACAAGTTCTGATTCATTCTTTCTACTACTCCATTTTGCTGTGGAGTGTATACAATCATAAAATTTTGTTTTATGCCATTATCCATGCGATACAATTTGAATTCATTAGAAGTGAATTCTCCTCCATTGTCTGTTCTAAGAGTGCCAATATTCTCCTTAACTTCATTTTCAATAAGTTGGCGGAAAGTTTTAAACTTTTCAAATGATTTTTACTTTTTCTTCAAAAAATATACCCAAGTCATCCTGCTAAAATCATCAACAAAGAGTAAGAAATATTTGCATCCTCCAACCAAAGTTTGTAAGGGTCCACAAATATCACTATGAACCAATTGCAAACGCCTATTTTATCACCATGAACTTGTGGGAAAAGTCTCTCAATGTTGTTTTCCATAAATGCAAGCTTCACATTTTGCATTTCCCCTTTTGAAGGTTGGCAGTCTCTTAACCATTCCCTGTTTTTGTAACTAAGCGAGACTTTCAAAGTTGAGATAGCCATATCTTACATGCCACAATATGATCGGTGAAATGTATGTATTTGCTGCTTCTGCAAAGTCAGAATTTCTTGGAATAACTATCCCTTTCATCCTTGACAGTTTTCCATCTTCATAACCTATCATCACTGTTTTCATGTGCTATCGTGACTAAAGATATAAAATTTTGCTTAAATGTTGGTACATAACATACATTTGAAATCATTTTTTCTCCAATTCCAGGTAGAAAAACTCTAACTACACCTTTTCCATAAGGAATATGTTTTTTTTTTTAGCAAGATAGATTGAATTGAGATGGAATTGTTGGAAGTTCCAAAATAAGTCATGTCGAAAAGTCATGTGTTGAGTTGCTCCTGTATCCAAAATTCATGCATCTTCATATTCACTTCTAAGAAAGTTTGAAACCTGTAAAGATGTTGATTCTGTGTTTGTGAAGACATATTTTGAACCATCATGATCATCTTAATCATTTGCAAACTGTGCAGTGTTTTGATGAAACTTAGGAATTTTATCAGTGAAAGTTCTACAATCTTCAACATAATGTCCAACTTTGTTACATCTTTTGCAAAAAATTTGACTGAAATCTTTGCCTTTGCCTCCGCTTTGTCCTCTGCTTGGACTTTGTCCTCTTCCTTGATTATATCCTCTGCCTTGATTTTTCCATTTGCCTTGAAAATTTCTCTTGCCTGAACTGTAGCCTATGTTGAATTTGTTTCCTCTGCTTTGACTGCGACCATGACCTTGTACACTGTGTGCTGCTTGACTTTGATTGAAATGTCCTCTTCCTCGGTTTCTAGAACTATCAATTAAGGATTTAATTGTGCTAGCCTCTCTGAAGAAGACATCTTCCCCAATCTGTTTCTTCCTCCCAATTTTTTTTCATTTTGGGCTAACATATCCCTCAACTCATCAAACATAATCTTCTCTAATTTTCCAGTGACTTGCAAAGTTTCCAAAAATTGTGTGTAAGATGATGGAAATCCAACAATTAAAATTGTAGTTAGTAAAATTTCATCAACAACTTGAAAGCCGACATTTATTATTCTTTATTGATGTTTTTAAGCCGTGGAATATATTCAAGAACATCACCACCTTCATTTAATTTTTGTTGGAGAAATTTTAATTGAAGGTCAACCTTTTTTGATTTAGGTTGTGTATCAAAGAGATCTTTGAATGTACGGAAAGAAATCCATGTATCTAAGGTGTTTTCAATATGAACATACATCTCATTGTTAACTAAAGACTTTATAAGAGCTATTGCCTTGGAATTTTTGACTTCTCATTTTGCAAGTAGAGTTTCATCTGTTGTTTTATTAGGCTTAATGTCACCATCACATATTTCATGTCACAGTTCATTATATATGAGAGTGCTTTCAATTAGACGTTTCCAGGTCTTGTAAGATTTTACCCCTTCTAGCTTATCAGAATCAGAAAACAGATTAATTAAATTTGACATGGTAGTGTTTAAGCGGTGCACCAAAAGAATCAAGCATAGGAAAAAATGAGCAACTCGTCACACAAAACACGCCATGCAAAAACGATCTATCGGGGCTTGGCCTCGACCCTTGTATAGTCGTTGAAAAAGGAGAAAAATGACTGAGATTTGCACTTGGCTCTAGTCAATTTTTCTTTGACAGTTTACAATGAAAGTTTTTCAAAATTTGACCGCTTGACAATGGCCTTCCAAATTTCTTTTAAAAAAAATCTAACCCCCCCTCAATGTAAAAAATACTTTGAGTTACAAATAATGACCCTTATTTCTCCAAAATAAAAATTACAAATAACATCTATTTATTACTCCAAAAATTACAAAATTTTCTACTCCAAACATTTACAAATAACCCCTCACACCTTCTTTCTCCAAAAATATTACAAATAATAATAAATTCATTATCTCTCCAAAAAAATTACAAATGACATTCCTTATTGCTCCACAAATTTACAAATTTTATAAAATAATCACCCTAAAAAATTATCCCACTTACATTACAAACATTTTAAAAATAACACTTATCTCCCGAAAATGATCGAAGATGCTGTCCCAATCATTTACAAAATGATCCTTAGCTCTTTGCTTCTGGTTACACTGTTTGCACATCAAAATTACAGTTGCTCCATGTTACACTAAAAATTGTCATCCTGACATTCTGCTATGTGTATGAGCTAATTACTACTCATACTTCCCCCCTTTGGTGTCGCACTTTCTGGCTATCTTACCTGCGGTCCCGCACCCAATGTTCAGCTCTCCTACGTACCTGAACGCACTTTATCTTTGTTATAGGTGCGGACCCCTGTAAGATAAAAAAGGCACAAGTAAATTCCAAAAATCTCAATTAAAGTAAATTCTGGAAGCTTCTAGAATGAACCTTGCGGTGGCAGAACCGCTCTTATGAGGTGCATGAATCCCTTACCTTATGGAGCTAACCCCTTGATGTGAGGAGATTATCCCTTTGAAGGAGGATTCTATCCCTTCATACTTGGAACAGAAAACCTCCTCTTTTCCACTATAAAAAGAGGCATTGGGTAGCCTCAAAGGGAGTTCAAGCTTGAGAATATTTGAGGTTAAGTGCTGTTGAGATTTAGACTTAGTTAACTAAGAATTTTGTGAGGAGAGATTACATACCTCTACTTGTCTTGGTTGGAGGAGTGCAGAGCTTATCAAAGTAGAGGAGACTCCTGCTTCGGACCCCGGGAAGGCCTGTGCAACATCAAGGCTCAGGTTGTAAGGTTTTCATTCTTTTGAAATTAATACAAATATACTCATTTTTATCAATAAGTTGTCAGTTCATGGTTTATTTCATAGATTCCTTGATCACTATGATAATCATGGTTTATGATTATGTCTATACAGGTGCTATGTAATATTTTTCTTGTTTGTGACTGCAGGTTTACGAGGAAAACTCCTTCAAGTGCACGAGGGACAATAATGACTTCAAACAAGAGCTGGACATACGGTAAGTCTTTTACACCTCTATAGAGCTTTTTGTAAACCTTACATGCTTAGAGAAAGATTAGTCTGTTTGGCTGTTTGTTGCTAGATACTTTTAGTACTTGGGAGATCGGTCTTGTCCACAAGACGGATTAATCCACACAACAAATTGGCGACTCCACTGGGGAAAGAACTTGTTGTTTTTGGTTCTCTTTTATTTTGGTTTGAGGAAACGTTTTTACTGGTTTTTGATTGATACAAATCTGCCTGGGTAGCTTAGGTTTTCTCTGTTTTTGAAAATTTTGAAATCTTTTAAGTTTTTCTCTAGTTTTTCCTGGGACTGCACTTCGCCTTGTTTTCACAGTGCGGGCAGTTTCGCACTTTTCCTTGTGTAAACAGTGCGGGACCGCACCTGTGACATCTTGGGGCCTGCGGACCCTGTTAAAATTTTGAAAAATTCCAGATTTCTTTCTTCAGTTTATCTTTATTTTGATTTTGAGTTTTTGGTTTCTACCCAGATTGATGATTGTTTCTGTCAAAAGTCTTCTGTAAATGAATCTCAGTAGTATTGGTGTTTTGATGATTTTCTAGAAGTTTTGCATTTTGAATTGCTTTTCACTTGGTCTTTGTAGCGATTTGAAGTATTTGACATTTTGAAGTACCTCAGATTACATTGGTCTTTTTTGTCTTTTTTTTGAATCTAACCTGATTGTGAAATCATCCTTTATTGAGAAATAGAGTTATTTGTTTCTTTGCAAATCTTCGAAAAAAACTTTGTTCTGGGTTTTTGAATTTAATTTTTTATAAAACAAAAACATATTTGAGTGTTTTGATCTATTTGTTATTCTGAACGAATAGATCCTTAGTTTTCTGAACAACTAAGTAAAAACAATCTTCAAAAAATCTTAAAGCTTTTATTCAATTAGATCATTAAAGTTTGTAGATCTCGAAATTAGTTTTGTAGCTTTGAGTGCTTTTAAAATTTGTAGATTTCTTTCGAAGGAAAATTGTTTTGTAGCTTCAAGTTTTTGGAAAGTGAAAGGATTTTTGTTGTGAGCTTTGATAATTTGTTTCATTTTGAGTTATTGTTGGAAAAGACAAAAATATTTTCTTTCAATTAGTCTTTACGTTCAAAGAAGGAATTGTTTATTAAAAGAATTGCATTCTCCAACTCTTTCTTAGATAGAGTTTCATTGAAAGAAAACGATTTGATTATCATTTTTAGGTGCATTTTTAGTGTTTTTTGGAAGTCGAGTCTTCACACCATCAAAGTTTGATTTCCGCACCCATTGACTTAAGAAATAGCTCTTAAAAGTAACGCTAAATTAAAATTCATCTAGTAATCTTTTTATTTTCTAGGGCTCTTATCACCAACATAGCTTAGGCTAGTATCTTGGAGTAGGGAGTAATTAACTCTCCAAGATAGTAAAAACAAACAAGTAGACAAATCTTGCGGTAGGAAATAAATCCAATTGTAATTTGTATAATCTGGGAAGCTTCTCTTAAAGAAGTCAATCACGAGATCATGTCTGAACCTTTGAGACAATCAATTCTGTTTTATTGGGGAAGATAGAAGATTTTGTGCGCATTACAAATGGTAAACCTCGGATTAACCATTGTCGAGGAGCCTGGGGTCACTTGTCGGTAAACCTCAGATTGACCATGTCGAGGAACCTTCAAGGGGATTGAGATTTGTTACTCTGCCCTTGTGCGTGGGATCGGATCGTAGACTTTTCTCCCAGTTATATTTGTTACTGTTGGTAGCCTTAGTTTCCATTAACTTAAGATTATTTCCTAAGGTGACGGTGAAGGAAAGATCTCACTGTACCTGGAGCAGACATCGACTAGACTCACTTGGACTCTCTGGGGGGTTCTCTTCACACAAGATGGTTTTGTGAGGAAACTTGTGCCAGTCTGTTTCATTAAGCAGGTTGTCGGGTTAACTGTTCCAACCGCCCTTTCTGTATTAAATTTCTACTAAGTTGGATTTTATCACCAACTAGTGTTTTTAGTACGGGAAGTTACTGTTTGTGTGTGGTTTGAACTCTTAGATTTTTTAAGCGTGTGATTCAACTGTTTGTTTCTTTAGAGACTTTAGGTGTTTTCATTGAAATTTTCTTTGATTGCGTGTGATTAGTTAATATTTAATCGTGGCAGAATTGCCGAGACAATCTTGAAGACTACAAGGGAAACCCCTTGAATATACACCAAGTCAGCTTGAAGGGATTCATGCTCTGGTATCATCCAGTAGTGGTAGAATTAGATCAACAGAAATTGGAAGTTCATCTATAGTTTTTCATCATGATCATCAAATACCCACAACAGAACACATTCAAGAACCGATTTCAGTTTCTGAAGTTACTAGTAGTATTTCTCCTTCCAGTGAACTAGCTGACGAACCTGAAATCTCTGAACCTGAAACTGAATCTTCTATTTTGGAAACATCCTCAGGATTTATCACACCAACTTCTAGCGATCCTGGTTCACCTAGGGTAAGAAATATTGTCACTGATGATCTTCCATCCGGACTAATTTCTATTGAAGAACTTACTAATCCAGACGAAGAATTATCTCTTCCCGAATCCCCTCAATATTTAAATCTTAGGGAGCGTGAATCTATTTTCTACAGCCCTATTCGAACTAGTGCTTGGTATCTATAATTAACAAACTTTTTAGAGAATCCGGGTCTTACTTTTTCTCCACCTCGAATTCCATTTCATTCTACACCCAGAGGTTACTATCCGCCATCCATTATGGCAGGAGAGTCATCCATGTTTTCCCAAACACCGGAAGCATTTTTACACGGTGGTCCTTCTGTTCCTTCGGGATATCAGGCTCTGTCTGGTACTTTCTCGGGAGCAGCTCCTCAACCAATTGAACAAGTGTTGTCATCTGGTTTTAATGGTGTTAAATATGAAACGTTAAACGCAGAGCAAATCTTTATGATGTCTGGTAATATTTCGAATCCTCAACCTCAAGGCAGTCAGTTACCACCTAAAGGGCCAACACAGGGAAATCCGTTACCACTTCGGGGGCAACCTCAAGGTAGTTAGTTACCACCTGGGGGGCAACCTTCAGGTAGTCAGTTACCGCCTGGGGGGCAACCTCAAGGTAGTTTTTTTCCAGGACAAACTGTGGAATCATATTATTTTGGGGGACAACCCCAAGGACAGTACACACCTCAAGGATATCAACCTTCAGGACAGTACATGCCCCAAGTTCAACCCCAAGCTCAATATGCTCCTCAGGGTCCTTATCAAACCCAGCTTTAGTATGCGCCTTAGGGTTATCAACCTCAAGGTCAGTACTCAATTCAAGGTTTCCAATAACCTTCTGGTCAGTCATCTATTCAAGGAGCCAGAAATTTACCACTTACTTATCAACCCTACGTTCAACCAGGTTATGGTCCTTACGTTCAACCTTCTACGGGACAATACCCCATAATGAATATGGTGTGGGATCCGTCCCAATATCAACAGCCTATGCCACCTAATGTGCAGTTGCCTTATCAACCTGGATAGCCTTTGGTTTCTGGTCCAACCCAGCAACCTGTCCAGCCTACTATTCAAACTCCTGCACCTAGTCCTGTTCAGCAGTCGACGCATAGTTCACCTCAGACTCCACCTCAATCTGCTGCAACTGCTGCTACGTCTGTTCAACCTGTAACACATGTTTCTGGAGTATCTATAACCCCGAGTTTGTCTATCCCTGCATCCGTGCAAATCCCTCAAGTCTCTGTACCCTTGTCAGGACCTTCAGTTAAGACTTCGGTTCAGATGCCTGCGGGACAAGCCGACACAAGTACAGTTGTCACAAGTCAATCGCAATTCACGTATCAACTGTACCAGGGATAGCCGCAATTCATTCCCTATTCAAAAAATACAAACTATCAGTATCAATCGTACCCTGGCTATACTTATCAACAACCTCAACAACCCCAGTTTGGTCCGGTTAATCCTAGTTTTCCAGGAGGTTACACAATTCCTAATGCAAATCCGATTCCCAATTATCTTGGGTATCCGCCTCCTAGAACTGCTTTGGCTAGTCAAGGTTTTCGCGACCCTAACTGTCAGTTACCATTTATTGCAACTTTGGATTTACCTGATTTGACGCGCCTTACGAATGATCCAATTTTCTATTATCCGTATTGGCCGCCATTGCTGCATAAGTTGCCCAGTGATATACCGAAATTCGATGGTAAGTCAGGAGAGGATCCATCAAATAACGTCATGACTTATCACCTCTGGTGTGCGTCTAATTCTATAATTGATGTTTCGATTCACTTACGTCTTTTCCAAAGAACTCTTATTGGTCTTGCTGCCAAATGGTACATTGAGTTACCGCGCGGCTCGTTTAACAATTTCAGTCAGTTAGCAACTGCCTTCTTGACTCATTTTCAGTTGCCTGTTAGATACGAAAATGGCACGGAACTACAAAATTCACTGAAACAATCCACGTCCACGTATATTTCTGATCATATTCATGAATGGCGACGTAGGAGACGTTTGGTGAAAGTTTACATTCCGGATCAAATTTTGGCGGAATGGTTTGTCAAATCATTGTTACCAAAAATCATTGAAGATGTAGCTAAGGCTGGTGTTGTTACTGAAGAGCAAGTAATTGCTCAAGCTCAGTACCTTGACCTCGTTTATACGCAGTCAGGTACTTTACATGAAAAAATCCCAGACCTTCCAAAACAAGGTCAAATAGCAGCTGCTCCTTCAGGGTCTCATGCCGCTGATGGTATGATTGGTACAATCAATACAAAAATTAAGAAGAAATCTTCAAAGAATTCTTCTCCAATTATAACTTTACCTGATTCCCCGAAAGGAGAATCTTCCCCTGAAATTTCTGCCGACATTCATGTCGTGGAAACATTTATGACTAAATCTAAATCCGATGGTAAAAAGAAAGGGAAGAATAAAAACAAGAAGAATTCGAAAGAGAAAACTGATAAAAATGAATCCAATGACGAAAAGCGCAAACCACGCTATCCGTGTTACATTTGCGACGAAGATCATTTTACTAAGGAATGCCCACATCGGGCCAAGGTTGCAAAATTCGTTAAAGGTTCACAACAACCTGCTGTCTTGAAGGATCCTTTTTCGACTCAAGATAGTAAGATGGTTGGTTCTACCTCAACTACTTCAGAAGAACCTATTTTGATGATGTCTCATGTAAGGATTGCGACGCGATCGCAATATTATGGTACTAAGAATCCTGTTGATGGTAAAAAAGCAGAATCTTCTAATGCAAATACATCAACTACACTTCCTCCTGTTTCTAGTTCGCTACAGATCGAGAAACCGAATCCAAACTTAATAATCAAACCGCTTGCTAAAGGTGTTCTCGTAAATCAACTTTCAATCCACATGCGATAGCTGCTAAGAATTACAACATTGTTGAAGACTTAGCTATTTCTCCTTCAGCAATGTCGGCTTTGGAAGTGCTGAAATCATGCCCAGCATAGCGTAAATCGCTTTTGTCTGCCATAGGAGCTGTCAATGTTCAGGATTCTAACCTTATAATCTTCGATGTAGAAAATAGTACACCTCGCATACCTCACCAAATGGCTTTCCAGATTCCAATGTCAGTCTGAAACAGACCGATCTATGGGACTGTGATTGATGAGGGAGCTTCAATGTGTATTATGTCGATTCAGTGTTGGAAATCGCTTGGTTCTCCTACACTGAACCAATCTCTAACGATTCTTAAGGCTTTCGATGGTCGAGGTTTCCACCCTTTTGGTATTTTGCAGGATTTACGCATAGGGGTCGAAGGTAAAATCGTAAATCTAGATGTGGAAGTGGTTGATGCCCCTCTCGATTACAACCTTCTCCTGGGTCGTAGTTGGACTTATGCTATGACTGCTGTTGTTTCTTCGGTCTTCCGACTCATAAAATTTCCATATCAAGGAAGGATCGTTATAATAGATCAATTAACTTATTTTTCTTCCGACCCAGCCTCTACAGAAATAATCCAGCACGTTGGTAAAGCGGCTGTCCCTTACAAGGATGTTGGAGTAGGTTTGATTAAAGATTTTGGTTTACTAGGAACTTTTTCCTTTCCTCCTCCTAACGTATTGCCTTCTGTTGCAACTATTCACATGATTTCGTCAGACACTGTTATGTTTGATGATCCTTGGATCGTACCTTCCGAATCCGAGTTAGATTCAATTGATGGCATGATGCCTTTGAGTCCATTTGAACTTGCATATCAGGCTGTACAGTCACTTTTCGACCCCTCTTCAACCGAATCTGATCCAATGAATGGGATCCATGAGGAATCACTTTCTATATCTAGTTCAGCCACAACGGCATTTCCTGATCTTGTTCATACTGATGAGCAGATTCGTAAGTTTTTGTCTGTTGACGGTTTACCATGGGAAGATCTACATCACTGATATTCGTTTTTACCTGAACTAGATCATTTTGAAGATGATTTTGCTTCAATTTTTACTGCTGAATATGTCAAGGAACCTCAGAATCCATTGCGAAATCATGATTCTGAGTTAAATTTGGAAAATATTTCTCGAACGATTCCAATTGACATTTCAGTAAAACCAGGAATAATTGAAAACATTCATATAGGTGCTTGCTGTACTGAAGATGAAATTCAAACTTAAAAGCCCTATTTCAAGATTTCTGTGATGTGTTTTCCTGGTCCTATGAAGAAATGCCAGGAATCGATCCATTGATTGTCGTACATGAAATTAAGATTTACCCGGATGCCAAACCTGTATTTCAACGTCTACGTCAAATACATCCTAGAAAAGATGCTGCTATCAAAGCAGAGGTTGAAAATTTACTTTGTGCAGGTTTCATTTATCCAATTCCCTTAACGGATTGGGTATCTAATATTGTTCCTATGACTAAAAAACAAGGAACGATACGAGTATGTATCGATTATAGGGATATTAATCGAGCTTGTCCTAAAGACAATTATCCAACCCCCTATATCGATCAAATAATCGATGATTGTGTTGGCGTGAAATGTTTTCCTTTATGGATGGTTTTTCCAGTTATAATCAAATAAACATACTCCCTGTTGATCAGCCAAAGACAACTTTCATTTGTCCATGGGGACATTTGCTTATTGCAAACTACCCTTTGGATTGAAGAACACTAGAGACGCTTTTCAAAGGGCAATGTCTTACGCATTTCATGACATTAAGCACATTGTGCAGCCTTATCTAGATGATTTACCTGCTCATTCATCACGTAGGGCCAACCATCTCACTCACTTATGAGCTATCTTTATGAGATGTAGGCATTATCGAATTAGGCTGAATCCACACAAATGTGTTTTTTGTGTAGAATCGGGTCGGTTACTGGGATTTGTTGTTTCGAAAATAGGCATTCGCGTCGATCCGTCGAAGGTCGAAGCTATTGTCAACTTGCCTCCTCCTTCGACTTTATGCCAAATCCAAAGTTTGCAGGGGAAAGCAAACTTTTTACGCCGGTTCATTCCTAACTACGTCGAGCTTACAAAGGGTTTTACCAAGTTGCTGAAACAGAACATTCCATTCTTTTGGGATGAGATCGCTGATCGATATTTTGATGCACTTAAACACGCGTTGACCCATGCACCGTTATTGCATCCTCCCAACTACAACCAGGATTACATTTTGTACCTCGCTGCTTCTCATTCCCCCATTGGGATGGTTTTAGTTCAGGAAGACAAATATAACACTGAACATGTGATTTACTATATTAGTCGGAATTTGCATCCGACTGAGATCAAATACACACATGTGGAGAAATTGGCCTTGGCAGCTATTCAAGCTGTCCAAAGATTTAGACACTACATCTTGTTACGTAAAACCACAGTAATTTCTGACTGTAACCCTATGATGTACATTTTAACCAAACAATTGCTAGGGGGCAAGTATTCCAAATGGATAGTCATCCTGCAGGAATTTGACTTGGAATTTGAAAAATCCAAGGCAAAGAAATCTTTGGTATTTACGAAACTAATGTGTGATTTCCCCTCAATTGATACTGAAACTGTGGCAGAGGAGCCCATTGCGGACGAATCTCTATTTCTTATTAGTACGCTCAATCCATGGTATGGAGATATTATCGTTTATCTCCAAACCTAATCTTTTCAGCGTGAAGTCTCACGATCTCAGCGACGGAAAATACGCTTCCAATCCCAACAGTACAATATTATTGGTGATACACTTTATCGTCGTGGAGCGGATTCTGTTTTTTGACGCTATCTTACTCATGAAGAAGCTGAAAAGGTTTTAAATGACTGCCATTCTGGAGCATGTGGCGGTCATATGTCTGGGTATGCCACAACCCAAAAGATATTGCGTGCTAGTTATTTCTAGCCGTCGTTATTCAAAGATTGTATTTATGCAGTCCGGAAATGCCACAATTGTCAACTTTTTGATCATAAGATGCGTGCGCCACCCGCTCCTCTTCACCCTATAATTTCTGTCGGTCCTTTTGCGAAATGGGGTATTGACTTTATTACATGTAACCCTCACTCGGCTGGGGGGCATGCGCATATTATCTTAGCAATAGATTATTTTACTAAGTGGGCCGAGGCGATGCCTACATTTTCGGCTGACGGCAAGGCTGCTGCAACTTTCATATTTAATCACATAATTGCTAGGTTCGGTGTTCCTCAAGCCATTATTACAGATCATGGAAGCCATTTTCGGAATGTCATGATGACTGAACTAACAGATCAGCTTGGCCTGCGCCACGATAGTTCCACTCCATATTATCCGCAAGCCAATGGTCTGGTTGAAGCCATAAATAAAGTTTTAGTCACCATGATTAGACGAATTATTGGTATTCACAAAACGAATTGGCATTCCATGTTATTTTCAGCACTTTGGGCATATCGAACCTCGGTCAAAACATCAACTGGTTTCACTCCCTTTCAACTGGTTTACGGTTTGGAAGCTGTGTTGCTGATTGAATGCGAAATTCCGTCATTGAAATTAGCCATAGAGTTACTCCCAGCTACGTCTGAAGAGGAGAAACGTTTTTTGTACTTGGCTCAGTTGGATGAGAATCGATGAAATGCTGCAATAGAAAACGAGGCTCATGTCAAAAGAATAAAAGCTCAGTATGATAGAAGTGTTACCCCTCGAAATTTTTCAGAAGGAGACCTAGTCTTAGTTTATGATCAAGCTAGCGATAATCTAGGAGTTGGGAAATTCGTGCCTATGTGGCATGGTCCTTTCATTGTTAAGCGAAAGTTGGCAAAAGGGGCCTATGAGCTAATAGATTTTGACGGTGTCCCTTTATTTAAACCCAGAAATGGGCTTTATCTGAAGAGATATTATGCTTAAACTTGGTGTGGAGATTTTTTATTTAGATTATATTTCTTTACTGCTGGTGTGTATTAGATTAGAAAAGCGTGCCTAGTTTAGAAGTGTGTTTTTTATCACTATTCCAGCTTATCTGAGTTTTACTCTTGATATTGCAGATGTCGACGTCTCTTCAAACCTACATTAGTTTTGCTGATGGTGCTTGTCGTAGTACACGGAACATTTCTTCCGCAGCTTGGGTTATCTATTCACCCTCTGATGAGTTAGTATCCATGCATGGGGTAAGCCTTGGTCAAACAACGAATAAAATTGCTGAGTATAGTGCAGTGATTGAGTTATTATCTGAATCCATATCATTTGGGATTCGAAGTTTGATTGTTAGGTTGGATTCTGAACTTGTTGTATTACAGGTTAACAGGGTTTATGCCATTAGAAATCCAATGTTATTACGGTTATTTTTAAGAGTTCGTCTCTTGGAACGTGAATTTGATTACATTGAATATCAACATATTCCAAGACATTTAAATACATTAGTAGACGCAGTTTCTTCTAGTATGATAAATCGACATTTGCAATGATCAAAACAGTAAAACAAAACAACATTCATAACATGTACACAGATAGCCGGTAAATAGTGATATATCATAGTATAGAAGTGTTTTCAAAAAATATACTTTGTCTTCGATCATAGGTTGGAAAAACCTTATGATCGGCAAAATGATAACACAAAAAGTAAAAAATATGAGTCTACAACATGATCATCCCATCACTGATGGTGATCATGATAAGAGACCACTGCGTGGGCCACCCTACACAGGAACCTCCTAAAAGGTCTTGGAACACCAATCACGTATCTCTGCAATTTGAGTGGAATCTCATCTATGTTCGTCTCTGGAATATCTAGAGTCAGACGCTCTAGGTGATGCTCTAAATCAGACAGGATTTCTGCTGATTGGCCTGCTGGGGCTGGTGCGGCTGCAACTGGTTGTCTTCTTTCATAAGGTTGGAGATGGGCTGGTCGCCATGGGCCCACATCTGCATTCAAAAAATTTTTGGTTATTAATTTTCAAGATGATCAAAATACAAAAAAAATTAGAACTTAGAAACCGTTGAAAATGATTTTACCTGAGTCATCCCACTGTTCCCCTGCTGGGAGAGTCATCTCTCGGTCACCGCGGAAATCTATCCCGGCGTATGGAAAGTCCTTTATGACAAAAAGTTGGCGTTCCAGCCAACGGAAATATGAAGGAGGAAATCGAACAATCTCAGTACCCTCAATACTGTGACGGGCCATCAATGCAACCCAACAAACCATCCTGGGTTCTCAAGGTCGACCGGCATCGACAGGAATACTTTGCGGAGCTAACATGGGGATCCTCTAGAGAGAAAAGGTGACAACAATGGATCCATATACAAAGTTATTTATTTTTCCATTCTTTTCTCTAGTTAGTTGGCCTTTTACATTGGCCAACACAGCTTCGCACCAGTTGAAAATGGTGCCTCGGAAACAGTCAACAACAATGCGCATCTGGGAACCGGTAGCCACATGCAGTGCTGCACTCCCACACAGCCTGGTAACAGTAAACGCAATAAATTTCAGCTCGGGACGGATGATAGTTTTTATATCAATCCGTTTGTCCCTGGGGTTTGCCTGATCATTACAGAATTCTTGTCGAAGACTAGCGACAGTCTGGCCAACTGGCCTAGTCCCAAACAAGGAAATTTGTTCGCACCTCACGGACAAACCAGTCAAAAAATAAATATCCTCCAGCTCAATTTCAAGTCGGTGGCCGCCAATAAAGAAACACTGGTCCTGCACATTCCACCTGTTTACCAGCCATGTCAGGAGGTCTACCTCTGCCCTCATGCCTTGGATGGCCCAGAATTTATACAAACCACATGCTCTTAATGCTTGCATTGTGGGAAAATGGAGCATTGCGGCTTCATCCATGTCCTCATGCTCACGTTCTCTCCAAATCAACATCTTGTTAATCCTACAATGCATAAAAAGATAGATTAGAACAATCTAATTTGAAAATTTTTGGGCGGCAAATGAGAAATTTGGTTTTTTTTTTTGCGCGAGGACCGCACTTTGCTTTTGTACATAGTGCATAGGAACGCACGCGCTCTGTGAGGAAAGTGCGGACCCACGAATTTTTTCTTTATAGAAAAATTCAGGGTCCGCAGGGCCCATGTGTGGCACCTGCGGACCCCCGCGGGCAATTTTCAAACCATATTTTTCCCTTAAAAATAAAATCTAAAGCCTAAAAACAAATTGTAAATAGATGAAATGCAAGATTAGGAGGTCGTGGATTACCTAGGACTGACGGTTCTCGGTTTCGTCGGACGGATTTTCCATAATCTTCACAGGAACTTTTTTACCCAAAAGATTTTACTTTTCACTCTGAACTTAAACGGTAAAAATGAAATTGAAAAAGTCCTTTTTATAAGTTTTTTCGAATAAATGAATTTTTAATTTATTTATTTTTCACTTTAAAAAGGGTATTTTTGAAAGCAGTTTTACTTATCTTAAACAGGTATGTGTAATGTTTCAATTTTTTGTGCAGAAATTGGATTTTTCAAGAGAATTGATCATTTTTCAAAAAAAGAGCATACTTTTATCACTTTTTCAGACTCTTTCAAAAATTCACGAAAAAGCGAAACATTTGAGTTCTCTTTTAAGCCCTTTTTCAGACTCTCTAAACATGAAAAGATTGTCGAGCACTTGATTATTCCAACTCGTTAAAGTAAATGAATAATCGTCCCTTCAGTATAAGTTTACCCCTTTTATGGACTGAAATGGACTATTTACGAAAAAGGTATATGTTGACTAATTACGATCAATAGAGTTCTCTCCCACATTATTTTATCCTTTTTCGGGCTCGAGAGACTAAATTTACAAAAAAGTACACCCATGGAGTTTTCTTAAGTTTTTTCTTCTGACTCCCTAAAAATGAAAAAAACCGATTTTCTCCTATACTAGACTCGTTAAAATTTAACAGTAAAGGACCTGTTCAATTTTTAAACAGGAAGAAACCACTACTTCTTAGGGTTCGAATCTTAAACTAAGTTGGACTCATCCGAAGGATGAGCTTATAAACAAGCAAATGTTATCCTCCTCAAGCTTGTCAAAAATAAAGAGGTACTTGCCAGAAATGGTGGGGGAAAAGAGAGGAAAATGGGCGTGTTTGTTGCATTTTGATTTTTCGAAAACCCAGTCAACCACTCTTGAACACGACACTTTCAATCTCCTGGGTTGGGAAATCCTTTGCCTAACAGTTAATCAAACCTCATTTGAAAGTCTTCATCCGGTTCCTGGGTATTAGCTTTGGGTCAACTGTCACCAAGCCATCTGCAGTGTCGTTATGTGTTCAAGAGGACAGTTCAAATAAACCATTCATCTGCAAAATATCTGTCATCCATTTTTGACCATCCCTGAGTCAGTCCTTGCCAATATATTTTCAAAACTTGATCTATGATTTCGTGTTGTGGGCTTGCCTACAACGGATCACTTTCTATCAACGACAACTCATTATCTAGGAAGTTGATCTAGAAATCGTCAGTACCTTGAAATCTGCATGCCTCAATGGTAGGTTTCTCGCTTTCAACGACAGGTTACATCATTGACCTTCGATCGAATGATTCCGTGACATGTTTGACTTCAGCTCATTCATTCACATTTCACGGATTGTACTTGGTAATTTGAGAGCCATTGACATTATTGGTGGTTACTCTCACACTTGTTAACAATTTACATCATTGACTGGTAATCAAGTGGTTTCTACCATGTTCGACTTCGACACATTTATTCACATGGATAGAATCGTACTAGTTCGAGATGTAGAAATCAAGACCCTGGATCTAGTTTCTACCATCCAGGCTATGAGGAATTTCGTTATCATTTATACAGTGGACTATTTATAAATAGATGGTTGCGTCCATACTGTGTCTACACATGTCTATACTGTGATGTACTCAAAATCATTCCTGTATCAGAACAGTTTGAGTCATTTTCTAGTTAGTTTTGATCTGAGTATGGGAATGCCTACCTCAGCGATGATATGTATACATATATATTTTTCTTTGAATGTTTTTACAGGTTCCGACTGGGGTGTCCACAGGATGATCCTTGAAATGATAAATTACTGCACTCTTCATATATGACAGACTTCAGTTTCATCTATTCCAGACTTTTCACTTTAGGGGGCAATCTGTTACACTGAAAATTTTCATCCTGACACTCTGCTATGTGTATGAGCTAATTACTACTCATACATCCCCCTCTACAAGTCTAACATATCAGTTTCTCATGTCAAGCCTTGAAAATCAGAGAAAAGTTCTTAAAATCTCCTAAAATTTGGTGTCGCACTTTCTGGCTATATTGCATATGGTCCTGCACCCAATGTTCCGCTCTCCTATGTACCTGAACGCAATTTATCTTTGTTATAGGTGCGGACCCCTATAAGATCAAAAAGGTGCAAGTAAATTCCAAAAATCTCAATTAAAGTAAATTCTGGAAGCTTCTAGAATGAATCTTGTGGTGGCAGAACCGCTCTTGTGAGGTGCATGTATCCCTTACCTTATGGAGCTAACCCCTTGATGTGAGGAGCTTATCCCTTTGAAGGAGGGTTCTATCCCTTCATAGTTGGAACAGAAAACGTCCTCTTTTCCACTATAAAAAGAGGCATTGGGTAGCCTCAAAGGGAGTTGAAGCTTGAGAATATTTGAGGTTAAGTGTTGTTGAGATTTAGACTGAGTTGACTAAGACTTTTGTGAGGAGATATTACATACCTCTATTTGTCTTGGTTGGAGTGCAAAGCTTATCAAAGTAGAGGAGACTCCTACTTCGGACCCCGGGAAGGCCTGTGAAACATCAAGGCTCAGGTTTTAAGGTTTTCATTCTTTTGAAATTAATACAAATATACTCATTTTTCTCAATAAGCTGTCAGTTCATGGTTTATTTCATAGATTCCTTGATCACTATGGTAAGCATAGTTTATGATTATGTCTATACAGGTGCTATGCAATATTTTTCTTGTTTGTGACTACAGGTTTACGAGGAAAACTCCTTCAAGTGCACGAGGGACAATAATGACTTCAAACAAGCGCTGGACATACGGTAAGTCTTTTACACCTCTATAGAGATTTTTGTAAACCTTAAATGCTTAGAGAAAGATTAGTCTGTTTGGATTTTTGTTGCTAGATACTTTTAGTACTAGGGAGATCGGTCTTGTCCGCAAGACGGATTAATCCACACAACACTCCAAGGCCAGGGTAATGCTTTCTGAGCGATGGCTCTTGAACTGCGTTCTTCCTCCTCTACCTTTCTGAACAATTAGAGGGCCATGGATGAGGAATACGATGTGATAGTGTTGGGCACTGGTCTAAAAGAATGCATCCTCCATAATGATTCGATTAGCTAAGAGTCCTCGCATAGAAGTCCTGACAGCAGTGTCCTCACACAGAAGTCCTGACAGCAGTGTCCTCACACAGAAGTCCTGACAACAGTGTGGATCGGCTAAGAGTCCTCGCACAGAAGTGTGGATCAGCTAAGAGTCCTCTCACAACAGTGTGCAGTATTACTCGGTGCTGTGGGGAAGGAAATAATGCGGTATTACTTGTTGTTGTGGGGAAGGAAATAACTCGGTATTACTCATTTTTGTGTAGAGGTTACCACGTAAGAGTTACACATTGCTAGAGGGAGCCTTTGGAAGAAGCACTCAGTGCCAAAAAAATTACGTTTAATGTGTAACAGAATTTAATGCGTAACATAAGTTAATGTCTGAGGGAGCCTTTGGAAGTAATGGCAACAGAATATGGTTAATGAATATTAGGCAGTTCTCGACAAAAACACTTGGAAACTTGTTGATTGTCCTCAAAATGTTAAACCCATTAGATTCAAATGGGTATATGGAATTAAGTACAAGAAAAATGGAGATATCGACAAGTACAAAGCAAGACTTGTTGCTAAGGGTTTCACACAGCAGGAAGGGATTGATTATGAGGAAATTTTTTCTCCTACGACTAAATGGAACACCATCCAATTAACACTTGCATTGGCAGCCCATAAAGTATGGAAAGCTCATTATATGGATGTAAAAAGTGCTTTCCTCAATGGAGATTTACAGGAAGAAGTGTATATGACACAACCATCAGGTTTTGAAATTGAAGGACAAAAACATAAAGTCTGCAAACTGATAAAGGCTTTATATGGGTCAAAACAAGCTCCCCGAGATTCGTATGCCAAAATGGATGAATACCTTCAGAAAGTTGGCTTTCAATGAAGTGAATCTGATGGTACCTTGTATGTACACCAACAAGGTAAAAATCTGGTGATTTTGGTTATGTGTGTAGATGATTTGATTATCACTCGCAACAATAATGATCACATTGCACAGGTGAAAACGACGTTACATGTAGATTTTAAGATGACAAATTTGGGACTACTTCACTACTATCTTGGAGTTGAAGTATTCCAAAATCCACTTTATATCTTCATTTCTCAGAGTAAGGATGCAACAGAAGTTCTTCAGCGATTTGGAATGCAGGATTGCAAGCCTGTTCTTACCCCCACGTAACAAAACTTAAAACTTTCAAAATTTGAAGGGGGAGAAATGGTGGATAGCATTACTTATCGACAGTTGATTGGCAACCTGATTTATCTGACAACTACTCGACCTAATCTTTCTTATGCCGTCAGTATTATTTCCCGCTTTATGCAAGAACCACGAGACAACCACTGGAATGTAGCCAAAAGAGTTCTTCGTTATATCCAAGGAACAAAATATTTTGGTCTTCTTTACAAAATACTAAAAAATTTGTACTTGGTCGATTTTCAGATGCCGACTTTGCTGGCAGTATTGATGATAGGGCATCAACCTTAGGTTATTTAATGAACATGGGGTCAACTAAAGTGTCTTGGAGTTGCAAGAAACAAGCTACAGTGGCCACTTCTTCAGTAGAAGCAGAGTACATATCAGCATGGGAAGCAACATGTGAGATTTTTTGGTTGCGTAGAGTTTTACAGGACTTGGGAATTCCTCCAGCAGAAGCTACATCGTTATTCATCGAAAAACAGTCAGCAATAAAGCTTGCCAAGAACCCTATTTTTCATTCAAAGGCAAAGCATGTGGACACCAAGTATCATCATATCAGATCACTCATTGCAAAGGATGTCATCAAGCTGATTCATTGTCCTTCAAAAGATCAGATCTCTGATATCTTCACCAAACCTCTTGGCAGGATAAAATTTACTAAGTTCAGGGATGAACTTGGTATAGGTTGTAATGTATATTTGGATCATAGGGGGGAATGTTAAATGATCAAAATATCATAGTTTAAAGCTAGGATAAAATGTTTATTAAATTATAATATTTAAATTAATATTGGAGACACTTAGAAATAGAATATTGTTAAAATAGATACGACTCTAGAAAAGTGTCGTATCTTAGGCTCTAATATAGGAAAAAAGTTAGTAGTTTTGTTAGGAGGATATTTATTGTGAATGGACACTTGTTTTTTTATCAAGTGGTCCATAACTAAAATAAGTTAGGACATGTAGCTTATATATAGGTCATTTTCCTAATTGCAAGAGTGTTGGAGTCTACGGGTGTAAACTCCTGCAATTTTCTCATGTAATTTCCTTTCCTATTAATAAAATTACGTATCTGAGGACACTTCTGCCATTATAGATCTTCTCTCCAATGATAGATTGGTATGGCTAAATCTTGAAGGAACTATGGGGTCTTAATAGTCTCTCCTTTATTTTGTTGGAATACCACACATTACGCGACGATTTTTTGCACATATGCTTTAATATATTCCAAAAAAAAATCTTGATCCTATGGTATGTCTTCAAGAATCATGAATGTCCTTCTATAAGAGGTGTGTAATTCCATAGGACCTTCTATTTGATTTGAGAATTCTTACAAGAGTATAATCGACATAAAAAATAATTTTTCCATGTAAATTTTTCTATTACATCATGGTCCTCCTATAGTTGTTGAATTATCTTGCACATCCTCTCATATTGCTGCCGTTATGTCCTTGCTTCTTCCACCCAGTTATATTTTGGAATGGACTTAACACATAGTAAACCATTTGTGTCTTCCTATTTCCTTGAGAGTGCATCTGCCATAATATTTTGTTTTCCCTTTTTGTAGATAATTTGAAAGTCATAACCCAACATATTTTTGAACCATTTTTTTTCTCGTATGAAGATGGTGTTTGCTCCAAGAAGTACTTCAAACTACCATGCATTTTTTTTACTTCGAATTGTCTTCCTATTAGGTATTGAATCCATTTCTTATTTGCATGAAGTATTCCCAACATTTATTTTTCATAGAAAATTCTAAGTAAGTTATTTCCTTTAATTTCACTACTTTCAAAGGCAACAAGTCTTCCTTATTACATCAAAATTTCACCGATGCCATGGCTCAAGGAATTGTAGAAATTTATTAATACTGATAGTATTACCAGACTCTCATGATCTAACAAATTAATCTTATGTTAAATACAAAATCCTTCCACTTAATTATTTGCAGAAATTTAATCGCCAATTGAAAAACACATATGAAGCAAAATCAATCGCACATAACACAGTTGGTTAATGGGAAATATTAAAGCTAAAAACCCCAACTATCATATATTATGTATATCAATGGATCATGTAATAATATCATACAAAGCTTAGTACATCAAACTCTCAGTACAATCAACAATCATTACACATTGTCATGTAGAAATTTGCATATATATGCACCAATTTCTTTCCTCTTGACAGCCTGCCTCCAGTGTGCAATCCCTGCTGAAGAAGACCTCTGAATGAATTCGAATTGGCCTTGCCTTGACTATGCAATCCTCATTGGCATCTCCAATGTGTGTCAGATGCATTGAATGCATCACTATAGTCACAACAGATAGTCCATCTCACCCTTTCACCTATCTCTCCATTGGGTCTCCACTGGAACTGACATGAAAGTAGTTAATCGTTGTATTTTAATTAATTCACTAAACTCTCACTAGTGTATCTTCAGTTAGAACTAGATAAAACGAGCACAACTGAGTTTAACTCATTTAACTGAGTTAAACTGAATAAAAACTCCCATAAATACTCTTCCAACTCTGTCACAACTCTGCCACTTCAGTTCTAACTGAGTCCTCCATGCATGAGTCACCAAACACCCTAGGAATTTCATAATTCCTTCAGCCCACTCATTTTCCATATCTGTTCACTGAAATAAAGTGCTCCAAGTGAATAAGTTGATATTTATTGTCGGATTATTATTAAGGGCTAATAATAATTGACATGCATCTATTTTTAGATTGAAGATCTATAAATAGACTTCGCCCAATCTTCTAAAAATAGAATCTCATCTATTTTTCACATTTGACCAACCATCTACAATTAGCATCCTGCAACTTATGGAATATGCTCACCATGTCTAAAAATAGACATACACCTAGAAATAGCCTGTAGGCCCCACTTAGTGAAGGTGCTTAATTTTCACTAAGCTCATCATCTTGTTGAATCTCAACACTCCCTCTAAACAAGATAGGGATTGTACTTCACCCTGATCCTTCCTCTATGGTATTCAAATTTTCTCCTGCTGAGCGCCTTCGTCAGAATATATGCATCTTGATCTTCCGTAGGAATGTACTAAGGCAACATGATCTTCCGCTGCACAAAATCTCTGATATGATGATACCAGATATCTATATGCTTAGATCTATCATGAAAAGAGGATTAATCGAGATTTTAATGCAACTCTGATTATCACAATGTATCATTGTAGGATCTAAATGAGAACCAAACAAACTAACCAGGATCTTCCTCATCCATATAGCCTCACATGCAGCTTGAATTGCTGTCATGTATTCTGCTTCTGCTGAAATGAGTGCCACGGATCTTTGTTTCCTGTTCTACCAAGAAAATGCTGTAGATCCGATACTGAAAACCCCTCCAGATGTGCTCTTTCTGTCTTTTGGGCTGCCTACCCAATCTGAATCTGTGAAGCCATGCAAATTCACCTCATCCGTTTGTCTGTACCATAATCCATACTCAGATGTGCCCCTGAGATATCTCAGGACATGCTTGCCTGCCTTTCAAAAGAGCTTGGTAGGCTTAACCATCACTTGACTAAGCTGGTTCACTGCATAGCATATGTCCGGTATTGTATTAACTAAATACATGAGCGAACCCACCAACTATCGATAAACAGTGGCATCCACTACCTCTGTCGATGTAGCATCCTCTTTCCTCCAATTTCCTGGAAGAGGAGTATCCATGGGCTTGCAGTCCTCCATGTGAAACTTACCAAGTATCTCCCGAGCATACTTGCCTTGAGACACAAACAGTTTACCTTCTCGCTGCCATATTTACAATCCAAGGAAATAATTAAGGAGGCCCAAATCCTTCATCTCAAACTCCTTTGAAAGATTTTCCTTGCATGAGTGTATCAACTGCTCATCACTCGTCAGTATTAAATCATCAAAATAAAGAATAATGATTAAAAGCTTACCCTCCACCACAATTTGGTACAAGTTTGCATCTGCCTCACTCTTGGAGAAGCCAAGTCCAGTGAAATAGCTGTCGATCCGTGTGTACCAAGCACCAGGTGCTTGCTTCAGCCCATACAACGCTCTTTTGAGTCTACACACATGTGACTCGCTACTGAAGATCTCAAATCCTTCAGGCTGCTCAATGCACACTTCTTCCTCAATGAACCCATTAAGAAACACAATATTCACATCCATCTGATGAATGTGCCAACCCATTTGTGCTGAGATAGCAAGGATGGTCCTTATGGAAGAATAACGTGCGATAGGTGCAAAGGTTTCTTCATAATAAATACTCTCGATATATGAAAAGCCCCGGGAAACGAATCTTGCCTTATACTTATCGACGCTCCCATCAACAACTTGCTTTACCTTGTAGATCCATCTTGAACCTACCACTGATTTACCAACCGGCCTTGGAACGATCTCCCAAGCATTTTTTTTGACAATGGAGTCATATTGCTCCACCATGGCATCTACCCACATGGGCTCCTGCACTTTTTATTCAAAATAAGATGGCTCTGCCATGATACACTTGCTCATGAGAGCCATGTATCTAGTGAATCAGTCAGGTGACTGTCTCTGTTTGTGCTGTGATATAGGGACTCCTACATTCTGTGCCGCATCAAGCTTTAGTCTCTCAGCTTCTGTGGTACGCTTTCTGCCTGTTCTGATGTTTGGTTTTGCATGAGTGGACTTCTCCACTCCATGAATCTAATCCTGTGGCTGATCCACATCTAGAGGCTCATCTTTGGGAACAAGAAGTTCCTCCTCTGCATGCAAGTGTAGCTCCCTCTCAAGTGACAACTTCATGGCTTTCATCTCATTGAATTTTATATCCTGTCGCACCACATTCATCTGACTGTTTGGAAAATACACATGATAATTATGGGGTGTTTCTGTGTTCCCCACAAATATCCCAACTTCTGCAGTCGGCTCCAGATTCTTCCTGGCATCCTTTGTCACATGAATGTAAATAGATGAACCAAAAATCTTCAAATGAGAAATATCAGGCTTCTTACCAGTAAAATCTTCTTCATGTGAACTCATGCCAAGTACTCTACGAGGACAACAGTTTCGCACATAAATTGCAGTGTTGCATGCTTCTGCCCACAAGTGCATTGGTAGGCCCTAGTCATGTAGCATAGCTCGTGCAACACCCACGATCGTTCTGTTCTTCCTCTCCGCGACCTCATTCTGTTGTGGGTTATGAGGCGCTATGAGTTCTCTTCGAATTCGTTTGAGATATATTCACCACCATTATTTCTCCGTAGAGCCATCACTTGCTTCCCCGACTCCTTCTCCACCAATGCTTTAAACTCACAGAACTTTGAGAATGTTTCACTCTTCTTCTGCATGAAGAAGATCCAACATCTATGAGAATATTCATCAAAAAATATAACATAATACCTGTGTTTTGCTGTTGAAGCAACCGAGAAAGGTCCACACACGTCTGTGTGAATTCTCTCTAGGATCACCGAAGCACAGTTCTCCTTATCATGAAAGGTGGTCTTCAAAAACTTACCCATATTACATCCCTTGCACTGATCTGATTGCGCAAGAGTACCCTTAGGAAGTGCAGTAGAAATCTGCTACAAAATCTTCAAGGCGCCATGGTGAATATGGCCTAATCTCCTGTGCCATAATTCACCCTCATCCCGGCTCACCACTTCTTTTGCTTTGCCCATCATTGCAACGCAGCCATCTACCTCCAACTTGTAGAGATTCTTAACTCAAATCCCAATCCTCTTGGTTTAAACCGTTGTTTTATGTCATAGGAAGGCTTTTCCCTCACTGAAAACAACGTCATAACCTCTGTCCTCCAACATAGCGACCGAGACCAAGTTCTTCTTCAGACCTAGAACATGCATAACATCTTTCAACAGAAATGGTTTACCTGACTCCCTCTCAAAGGTAATGGTTCCAATGCTGGTCACACTGTATATACCATCGTTTCCCATCTCTATATGCATTTGGAGATCTTTCTCCTCCAAGTCACAAAACAACTCCTTGTCTCCCGTCATGTGGAAGGAAGCACCACTATCAAGATACCACACCGATTCCATTGTGCTTGAAACCAAGCATGCGATAAAAGAGAAATCAAGTTCAAATTGCGAGGCTAAGGCATCACCTGTTGCAGCTCCAACAACCTTCTTGTTCTTCTTTTTCTGTGGGTAGTTAGTGGCGAGATGCCCATGTTCGTGAAAGTGAAAACACTTCACCTTGGACAAATCCAACTTCTTTCCTTTAGCCTCATATTTTGGATGGGATTTCTTCCCTTTAAATTTCCTTGCTTTGGAAGCTAAAGCACAATTCTCTTCATCATCATTCTTCAATGAAGAGCCAACCCTGGTATTTCGCCTTATCTCCTCCTGCACAAGATCCGACCAAAGTCACTCCCAATCCGACAATTTCTCCCGTCCATTGATAGAGTCTTCGTAGCTATGCCAAATATTCGGAAGCCCAAGGAGAGCCAAGCTCACCAAGTCATCATCCGTAGCTACAATTCCCACACTCCTAGCTCATCCCTACATTGGAAAAACTTTGTGAGATATTTTGGAATACTGTCGCCCTTCTCCATTTTGATTTTTCTGAGCTTATCTTTCAGCGCCAACTTCCTGTTGCTGCTTTGGAAAAGATCTATTAAAGCCTTCCAAATTGCAAATGGAGTGGCTTTCCTGTGAAGTCTTGACACAATATGGTCCTTCACACCTTCCAACATAATTATTCTTGTCTTCGCTACCTTCTTTTTCCATGTGTCAAGTAATGCAACATCACTAGAAGTAGGCTTAGGAACATCGCTATCGATGAACTCCTTTAGTCCATTATCTTCAAGCACCGCCTCCATCCTGTCCTTGCAGGCTATGTAGTTCGAGCTACCCTCAAGGGCATACTCCAACCACAACCAATTGAAAGACATTTCAATGAATACTCAACTGTCACACCAAGAAATTTCTGCAGCAAATTCAAATTGTCCAGCAGCACAAAACTCAACACCACTTCAAGTTTGCAATATCCAGTGATTAACACTGCTCTGATACCATGTAGAAATTTATTAACACTGATAGTATTTCCGGACTCTCCTAATCTAACAAATTAATCTTATGTTAAATACAGAATCCTTCCACTTAATTCTTTGTGGAAATTTAATTGCCAATTGCAAAACACATATGAAGAAAAATCAATCGCATATAACACAACTGTTTAACGGGAAAGCTTAAAGCTAAAAACCCCAACTATCATATAATATGTATATCAATGGATCATGTAATAATCTCATACAAATCTTAGTACATCAATCTGTCAGTACAATCAACAATCATTACACACTGTCATGCAAAATTTTTCATATCTATGCGCCAATTTCTTGCCTCCTGACAACCTGCCTCCACTGTGCAATCCCTGCTGAAGAAGACCTCTAAATGAATTCTAATTGGCCTTTCCTTGACTGCGCAATCCTATTGGCATCTCCAATGTGTGTCAGATGCATTGAATGCATCACTATAGTCACAACAGATAGTCCATCTCACCCTTTCACCTATCTCTCCACTGGGTCTCCACTGGAATTGACATGCAAGTAGTTAACTGCTGTATTTGTTAAGTTGCAAGTGAGTCTCTAGTTATGAATTAATTAAATAATTAATTCACTAAACTCTCACTAGTGTATCTTCAGTTAGAACTAGATAAAACTAGCACAACTAAGTTTAACTCACTTAACTGAGTTAAACTGAATAACAACTCCCATAACTACTCTTCCAACTCTGTCACAACTCTGCCACTTCAGTTCTAACTGAGTCCTCCATGCATGAGTCACCAACCACCCTAGGAATTGCGTAATTCCTTCATCCCACTTATTTTCCAAATATGTTCACTGAAATAAAGTGCTCCAAGAGAATAAGTTGATATTTATTGTTGGATTATTATTAAGGGCTAATAATAATCGACATGCATCTATTTTTAGATTGACAATCTATAAATAGACTTCACCCAATCTTCTAAAAATAGAATCTCATCTATTTTTCACTTTTGACCAACCATCTACAAATAGCATGTTGAAACTTATAGAATATGCTCACCATGTCTAAAAATAGACACACCTAAAAATAGCCTGCGGGCCCCACTTAGTGAAGGTGCTTAATTTTCACTAAGCTCATCATCTTGTTGTATCTCAACAGGAATCACATTCCATAAATAAATGTTTTTGTGAAGTTGGGTATTGCCAAGATGGGAGTTGTACATATAGCCTCTATAAGTTCTTCAACTGCTATGGTTGTTTCTTTAGTCCAGGAACATGCTTCCTTCTTCAATAATTTTGTTAGAGTTGATGTTATTTGACCATAATTCTTGAAAATTTTGCGGTAATATCCTGTCAATCCTAAGAATCCTCTCAGCTTCTTCAAAATATTTGGGATTGGCCATTCCCTCATAGCTTTTATTTTGTTCGGATCCACCTTGATCCCCATCATGTGATACAATATGACCAAAATATTCCACTACTTGAACACCAAAGACACACTTGGAAGGATTTGCATATAATTTTTACTCTTCCAGTAGTGTCAATACCTTGTCAACATATATTACATGGTATTTCAAATAGTTTTTGTAAATTAGTATGTCCTAAAAAAGTACTAACACAAATATTCTAAGGGTTTGAAAATAGAATTCATCAAAATTTGAAATGTTGAATGCGCATTTGTAATTCCAAATGACATAACCAAAAACTCATAATGACCTTCATGTGTTCTAAAGGATTTTTTGGGAATGTCGTCTTCCCTCATTCTAATTTGATGATATCCAGAACGAAGATCCAACTTAGTAAGGAAAATTTCTCCATGCAATTCATCTAACAATTCATTAATAACATGAAAAATAAATTTATCTTTGATTGTCATTTTGTTAAGTTGTTTGTAGTCTGAACACATAAGCCGTGAACCATATTTTTTTATAACCATCACCACTAGTGAGGAGAAATTACTTTGGCTAAGTTAAATGATACCCACCTCTAACATTTCTTGAACCATACATTCAATCTTACTCTTTTGTGCATGTGGATATATGTAAGGCATAATGTTGGGTGGTGAAATTCTAGGTTGCAAATGAATAACATGTCATGCTGTCTAACACGTGGAAGACCCTTAGGAAATTTTCCAGATATCTTAGCATGATTGTTGACAACTTTTTGAAGATCCACTAGAGCAGAGGATAAAGTTTTTTTAACATCTAGTGAACACAATTATGCAACTACACCTTGGTGTCCCATTTTTAGAATTTTTTCATGCTATTAGAGCTTATAACTTTACCGGGTTTCCCTTGGACACCTCAAAGCTCAATTTCCTTTCCTTATAAGAAAAATCTTATGAAAAGATATTGGAAATGCAGGGCCATTATTTCCAATGATTATAACAATTAAATCCCTAATACAACATCAACACCACCCATTTGAATTGCAATCATAAGACTAAGCAATAAATTCTCACCTATATTCAACTTAATCTTATTGCACTTCCCTAAAAAATTTATAGTACCTCCATCCACAATCAATACTGATAATAGATATAAAAAATAATTAAATTTTTTTACATACAAAGTATTACATGAACTTCACATGTACCAAACAATCATGGTAATATTCAACCAAACATCACAATAACAATATTTAATCCACAAATTTTTCTCAACTTGGACAAGACAACCATCAATTGGAAACTTTGATCTACAAGTTTTTCTCCCTCCACCATCGAAAACACAAAACATGACACAATGCCCTCATCATCCACGATAAATGTGAAAGACTTGAAAGGCGAGGAGAAAAGAAAGGGAAATATAATATGAGAAATGCTACTAGCATTGGCTCTCTATTTTTCGATTGTCAAAAAATAATTTTCAGTTGGGCACATATGGATGTGCTAAGTTGAAGAGCATACCAGGCTTGGTGCAGTGTACAAACCTTCAATGATTAGAACTTGTTTACTTAATTGATATCTCATAGTAAGTGTTTTGGCAGTGTTTTTCATAAATTTAGATATTCCCATTTTTGCATGTGTATCTTAGAAGGACTATAATAGCTTACTCATATATATATATATATCTGATATAATCTCAAAGTTCAATTTTTGTTTTTTACATAACCACAAGCAAATTCTAGATATTATCAACCTCATAAAGGAGTTGTATTGAGTGGACATTTTGGAGTTTTTGGAATCCAGAGAAAAAATTTGAAGTTAAATCTTGATTTTTGTTATTTAAACTATTTTTTTTATTTTATATATGGATTCAGCACCCTAAAAAAATCTCTAGGGCACTTTGATTGGGCAAGGTTACCCATCAAACTTCCGTTTTCAATGAATTCCGACCAGATTTTAGAGAAAATACACTGAAAAAATCCACCAAAAAGACCTTAAAAAAGTTGCACTAAAGACAACTAGCCTCATAAATTCAATTCTACAACGAATGAATTCATGGTTCCTTTGTGTATTGAACTACTTTTTTCCATTGAGAATTAGCCCTTAGACATCTATGAAGCTTGTTTCATGGGAGCTTATGTTTGGAAATGGAGGCGTTTATGCCATACATATGATCATGATCTGCAAAACTACAGTGGTCAGATTCCTTCGCACAGACTTCAGTCAATGGTAAATGGGCATTGCAGAGATGATCCTAACTATAACGCTAACCTATGACCGCTGGGCTCACTTCCACTGAATACAACATCGTTACGAACAATCTCAGTCGTTGATGGTCATGACTGATACTTCTTGTTCATCTAGTGCCTTTGCGTGCAACAATACTTTGGTAGCCCAGTGGAAATTCAATCGATTAAATTTATAATTGAAAGTCAAATAACTTTAATTGAGAGTGCACTGGTTTACATATAGGATGAAATAAGAAAATCATTTCTGCAAAGTCTTATGAGAATTTAAATTTAATTTTTGGTAGTTTTGAGACATCAACATTTTTTGCTTATGTATGATTGCAATTTATTAGCTAAAAGGCCCAGCCCGCATAGTACTACTAGGAAGGCGAGACTCTGTTTGATTCCATTTTCGGTTAGGCACTGCGAATGCTTTTAAAAGTAAGCCTTAATGCCATTTAAAATTATGTTATTTTTTAGTAAGAAAAAAACTTTGTAGTATTACAGTTCGTATTCAATCAGAAAACAAGATTACATCCGATTTTGTTATTGCACTTATGTAAAGCTTGTAACTTAACATCGAATTAGAAATCACAGATGTGCAGAGCTTCGCATGTGTCGAGATTTCTGCAAAATGAAAGCTCTGCACAAAAAAACCCAGGTTATTTTTGTAATTCATAAATTAGCATATTGCTTCTGCTTTTGTGTGATAACAACATTTTTTCACTTTTTTCTGTAACTTGAAAACAAGTAAAAGTTCCGCACAAAAAAATCTTTTTGTAATAACAACATTTTTTCATTTTTTTCTGTAACTTGAAAACAAGTGAAAGCTCCCCACACGAAAACCCCAAATATACAACTCAAGTATACATGTAGAACATGCATATTTAATTTAATAAGTCATTTTCGTAATGCATGAATTAACATATTCATGTGATAACAACAATTTTTTCACTTTTTCTTCAAACCGTTATTATTAAATAGATAAACAATGGTTTAAATTTTTATTTGTATGCTAATTGAAATTTAATGCACCTCAGCACCTTCACACAATGAAACCCTCAGCCCATTGCTATTTTCAGAGGCTTTTATTGTGCGGAGGTGTGGAATAATGTAAGCCTTCACACAAAATTATTTTCTACAAACACATGTCTTCACTCTTTTTCTTTTCTTCTTTTTCCTTTTATTACCTATATGTGGTATTTTTTTATCATTTCGATGATGCTCTAGATTGCTTTTCACGTGGATTTTCAAGTTATGACTCACTAATAATAGTTGGAGTCTGTCAATTGCGTGCGTTTTTCCCCCAAAAGAGAAATGTATATATATATATATATGTGGCGCTGGTTTCTGTCGATTGTGTGCGATTTTTCTCAAAAGCTACATATATATTATATATATATCTGTGTGGGGTTAGGGTTAAAATCAGTTTAGATTTATTTAATTTTTGATTTATTATGGAAAAAGAGGGATCAAAACTTTCGAGGTGCAATTTTTTGTTTTGGAGTGTATAATTGGAAAAAAGATTTGCACTTCGAGAGATTTGATAGATCCAAAGTTAGATGGATCTAGGCTGGTTCCAATTGAGGGAAATACTGACACATTTTTAGATTATCATTATTATATATATGTTTGAGATAAACTTCATACTATGAAATTTACATTATGTTTTCGTTGTTTGACATGACTATATCATTCTCTTCTTTAATTTTAATTTTGTTGCTTGCTTTGAATTGTTTGTAAGTTTGAATCTGGATGATTTGAGTGGTTTGTGTGTTTGGATTTGGATGGTAATGTTTGTGAATGTTATATTTGTTGTGTAATAATTCTATATGTGTGTAAGTGTCTATTAGTAATTAATTGGTGACAAATAAGGGAGTCAATATTATCAATATTTTGCAAGAGGATTGATACTACACATTTATTCATTTAATTTTAGGTATCAAAACTTTCGGCAATTAAAAATTCTTAATAATGTCCCTCCACGTTTACTAAATATAGCTTAAAGAGTAGGTTTACTAACTAAACCTTGAAGAGTAGTTTTAATAATTCACTGCTTCAGGATTACTCTTGAAATCATTTGTTTCATTGCTAATGTTTGAAATATTTTTTCCTTCAAAATATTTTGACGATTTTTTATTTTTATTTTTATCTATAGTTTGTTTTGCAAAAGTTAAGAAATAATGTAATTTTGAATTTTTTTAATGAGTGGTCAAATTTACAAAATCTTTACATTATTTTTTGGTTTTTCCATCTCTTCATATGGATTATATGAAAATGATACTTGAGATCATAAACCATTCAATTTTTTAACTCAAACTATCTATTGTAGTAAAAATCATACCTTATCTCTCTTACTCTCCAATATTAATACGTTGAATTACTATAACACAAAAATCAATGTTTCTGTGATTACACTGAAACCAATCCACATTGTTAATCCAATCACTTTAAGTTGATGTACCATCATACATTGAGTTACAACAAATTAGAAATCATCATCTAAACATAAATCAATGCATCTAATGCATGCAATCAAATAAGATTAGAAATAATCTACACTCAAATCAATGAATCTACTACAAGCAATGAAGTAATATTAGAAATCAAAATCTATATTAAAACCAATGCATCTAGTGCAAGCAATTAAATAATATTAGAAATCAACATCTACACTAAAATCAATGCATATAGTGCAAGCAATCAAATAAGATTAGAAATCAACATCTACACTAAAACCAATGCATCTAGTGCAAGCAATCAAATACGATTAGAAATCAACATCTATGCCTAAATCAATACATCTAGTGCAAACAATAAAATATAATTAGAAACCGCCATCTACACTGAAATCAATGCATATAGTGCAAGTAGTAAAATAGAATTAGAAATCATAATCTGCACTAAAATCAATGCATCTAGTGCAAGCAATCAAATAAGATTAGAAATCAGCATCTACACTAAAACCAATGCATCTAGTGTAAACAATCAAATAAGATTAGAATTCAACATCTACACTGAAACCAATGCATCTAGTGCAAGCAATAAAATACGATTAGAAATCAACATCTACACTGAAATCAATGCATCTAGTGCAAGCAATCAAATAGGATTAGAAATAATCATCTACACTGAAATCAATGCATCTAGTGCAAGAAATCAAATATAATTAGAAATCACCATCTACACTGAAATAAATGCATATAGTGCAAACAATAAAATAGAATTAGAAATCAACATCTACATTAAAAACAATGTATTTAGTGCAAGCAATCAAATAGAATTAGAAAAATTCTACACTAAAATCAATGCATCTAGTGCAAGCAATCAAATAGGTTTAGAAATCAACATCTACACTAAAATCAATGCATCTAGTGCAAGCAATCAAATATCATTAGAAATCAACATCTACACTGAAATAAATGCATATAGTGCGAGCAATAAAAAAGGATTAGAAATCACCATATGATCAGAGGCTCAATATTTTAGCTCAAAAATAAAAGTGCTCAGAATTGAATGAAACCATAACAACTAGATAGATCTCATCACTAGGATTCCAACGCAACTTGTTTTATCAAAATCGGAGTTCATATGAGTGAGTTATGGTCTGCTATTCGTTTTCCCAAATAGGTAAAAATTGTGCAGAACAATGATAGACTGATGACTTGGCAGTCCAGTTAGCACCTCAGGAATTTTCAGAGAATATTCTCCATTTTTTCAGCTAGTAACACTGTGACAAGTGTCATCTCCAGATTCACCAATGTTTATTGGGGAAGTTGAATTTTTCTCTTATTTCCTAAGTTTGGAATTATTACTATGGTGGATTATTTCATTGGTGGAATTTATAGGCCAATGGGGAAGGGCCACGTGGCGCAACCGAGAGCCAAAGAAATCCATCGGATAATATTAAGTTGGAAGGCACATACATTACATATTGCAAGGTCAAGGTTGGTCACATATTTATTTAAACAAAGGTTGGGAGTAATGGATGAAACCATAGTCGAATGGGCAATACAATATATATGTCATCATATATCTCTTAACCTAAGTATAAAACTATGGTTAGATTGATATATATATATATATATTCCAAAGTTTTTAACTATTGGATTAGCCTTTGCAGTGTTTAAAAAAATGATTGGCAATAAGGTGGGTCCTACCAATCACATCGGGGGGTTTAGGAGCAAACGTGAATGCATTATCGGGTGGTGGATCTGCAATTTCGCGATAGCGATAAGTGACATGGCGATAAGGTTATCAGATGCGGAGCTGTGATGCGATATATCACATCGGGGTATCACAATCCGAAGACGGAGCATGCAACATAGAATGTTTTATAGGGTTGCGATTAGCGATCTGCGCTGCGATCTACGATAAGTGAAAGCGTTGCGATGCGATCTGCGGAGATTTAAATGCGTTAAACCATGTATTAACACCACTATTATGTGGTTAAGTCATACTACTCCACAATCCATGTTTAAATGTGCTTTGCGCTAATCCATATGTTAACTGCACTTAAATGCCCGCCTATCCTTAATTAAGTGCATAATTATCTTGGCGGAAGATATGGCGGACCTGCCAAATACGGAGAAACTCTAGATTTGGTGGAGTTAGCTAGACATTTTCCATAAATAGTGGAGAAATTGCAGAGAAATTGGTTTTTGCCATAAATGAGGCAATATTCGACCAAATTGGGTGCAGGAAGAGTCACCCTGGACAGATTTTGATGTTTTGGAGCCATTGGAATAGGTTGCTAAGGCATAGGAGATCATTTAAACATGTTTTTGTTGCCATGAATATTTTTGAAGCCTAGGGCCATGAGGAGGGAAGACCATGCCCAGGGCGTTTGGTAACCAAATTGAGTAAACAAATAGTCGTTTACGATAGATTTCGATATTTTAAACTCATTAGAATAGGTTCCAAAAGCATTTGATGCATGTAAAAAATATTTTGAACAAATTTGAGCTAATACAAAGGCCCAAACTATGGAGTTGGACCAAGGAGATGTAGCCCAGGAGGGGTGAACTCCTTCATCAAAACTCTGTTTTATTGTATCAGTTTGTGTGGTTTGCTACCATTTATGTTGCTGTTGTTCAACACTTTAAATTCATGCTTTATGCTTTCAAAAACACTCATAAAATTCAGTTTTAATTCCTCTTTTGAAACACATAAGCAACAAGGGAACCTGCACATCAAGCATAAGATCAATGAATAAGTTTTCTATCTGAAAATGAAATTAGCACAACAATAACTAACATTAAAATCCATATCACCATCTACCATGAATTCTATGCATTTGATGCAAGAAATATGCTTCCCTCTCTCCCCTCTCCATCTATATCTATATCTCCCTCCATCTATCTTTTGTCTCTTTATCTCATCCCCAAACATACATTCTCTCCATATTTTCCTTTTCACTCCCCCCCTCTCTCTCGTTCCACTCTTCTCTTTGTATGTATTTCTTCTTACGTCCCTCTCTCCCCTTCCAATTCCATCTGTTTGTCCTCCCCATCTCCTCCTCTCTCTCCCACGCTCTCTTCTCCTCTCTCTCAATTCGTCTCTGTCCGTTTCTCTCTCAGCTCCCTCTCTCTCCCCCCATCTTTCTCTCTCTCTCTCTCTCTCTCTCTCTTTTCCCTCCAACCCTGTCAATATATCCCTCCCTCTCTCCCTCCCTCCCTCCCCCCCCCTCTCTCCCCCATCCATATTTGTGTCTCCCTCCCTCTCTCTCTTTTACCCTTCTCTCCCTCTCTCACTCCTCTCCTTCGCTCTTTCTTCATTCCTCCTCTCCACTCTTCTTCAATTTATCTCCTTCAATGAAAACAATCAAATAAGATTAGAAATCACCATATACACTAAAATCAATGCATCTAGTGCAATAATTCTTCTTCCCTCTCTCCCCTCTCTATTTATATCTATATCTCCCTCCATCTCTTCTTCTTTGTCTCTCTATGTTATCCCCCCTCCCCAAACACACATGATTTCTCCCTCCATATCTATCTATCTCTCCCTCTCTTTATCTCTCTCTTATTCCCTCCATTCACCTTCCATTTATATATCTATCTCTATTTGTCTCTCTATATCACCCCCAAAACAGACACACTCTTTCTCCATATTTATCTATCTCTCTCTCCGTCTCCCTCCCTCTTCCCCTTCTCTACCTATCTCCCTCCTTCTCTCCTCTCTTCCTCTCTCCATATTTCTTTCTCTTTGTCTTTCTTATTACCTCCCTTTTTCTCTCCCTTCGTCTCTCCTTCTCTCGCTCACATCCTCACTATCCTCCTTCCTCTCTCTCCTTTTCTCTCATGTCTCTCTCATCTCTCTATCTTTGTCTTTGTGTTTGTCTCTCTCTCTCTCTACCCTCCAACTCTGTCACTATCTCTCCTTCTCTCCCCTCTTATCTCTATCACTCCTTTATCTCTTTATCTCACCCCAAACATAAACACTCTCTCTCCATCTCTCCCTTGTCACCCCTTCTCTCTCACTCTCCACTTTCCTCTCTCTCTATGTGATTCTTCTTCCCTGCCTCTCTTTCCTTCCAACTCCATTTCTCTATCCCTCCCTCTCTGCTCCTGTCTCGCAAGTCCTCTCTCATTCTTCCTCTCTGTCACTTTCTCTTCCTTCCTCTCACTCCCTCTATCTATCCACCTCTATCACTTTGTCTTTGTTCTTCCTTCCCATATATACCTAGAGTTAATATATATAATGATATATTACTATATATTATAATATAACAAATTTAATATTATATTAATCCCAAGTTACTAAATTTATAATATTAATATTATATTTAATGATATATTTTACATGGCATGATACCAAAATTTTCAAATATTACAACTTTGTCGTGGAAATATTTGTGTCTTTAGAGATTTCAATATATCTATATGATATGGTTTTCCTTTTAAAGATTCATTTTATAAATATTTAATTAAAATAAATATTAAAGGATTTTGGAGGAAGAGTTTATATTTATGTCTTTAGAGATTTTAATATATCCATAGGATATGGTTTTCCTTTTAAAAATTCATTTTACAAATATATAACTAAAAGAAATATTAAAATATTTTGGAGCAAGATTTTCAATTCTTTGTGTTGAATGAACATTTTTACTTTATTTTAAGAAATGGTATTGACTTTAATAAAGAGTAAAGATATTTAAAATTTTAAGGGATTTGGAATTTGATGTGGTAACATTCTTTTGTTGAAGGTAAATTGATGATTCATTATATGATAAAAACTACAATGATCTTATGCTTTTAATAGCTATTTTATCATATATCTTGAATTTGAATAACCATATAAAACATTTAAATTAATTATTTTAATTTTGGCTATATAAGCAAAATTTTACACATCATACTTACTGAGTTGTAGAAAAAATCTCTCAACACAATACTATTTTTAATATCATTCAAACATAATTTTTGTTTTAAATAACTACACACATTTGTATTATTTGAAAATAATAATTCACTGATATGATATTAAATTGTGTCTAATGGTTTACCCTAAACCATTAGAGTAACTAGATAAATGGCAAGAGGTTTCTTTAGGCGATAAAATCAATTCAAAATTGGTAAACCATAGTATAGTGATAGTAGTCTAATAGTCTAAAAATCTACGTGGATGATGCAGACATATGAGTTAATTGGTGGAGAAAATAGAGGAAATTGTGTGAGGACCTTTGCTTCGGGAGCGAAGTAAGAAACTATAAATTGATTGCGGAGCAAAGCTTTCCATTCGCACGAGCAAATCCCCGCACGTTTAAAAATTTATGTTAAACGGAAGATACAATTAAACTTTGTATACATTAAAAGCAAGATCACTAATCCAAAAATCCATGTTAGAAATTGAATAACTTTTTATAGAATGCGTTTTATAAAGCGAGTATATTTTTATTTAGAAATGGAGTATATTTTAATAAGGGTGTTTTGCATTATTGTTTAAAGTTGACATTATTAAATTAATCGATAAATTATTATAAAGAGAGAGGAAAATGTGAACACTACCAACTGTTGCATTGGGTTTCCCCATGGTGATGGTTAGGTTTGTAATTAAAAATATTTGTAGTTTTTCAAATCTCAGAAAAAGAAGAGATAATGGCCAAACATTTAAATTTCTTTGTGTGAAATGTGGAATAATGGTGATGAATACCAAGATTCTTATGCACAATTGTTCAACACCACCCACACCCTTCTTTCCCACTTAAGGGACGTGTAATATTGGGTAGACCAGTAGTAATGTTAGATATCCCCCTTTCCCAAGTAAGTAGTAGCAGTGTCAAGTATCGCAAGGTTAATAGCGGCAGACATCTCAGGGTGAGCCATAATAGCGTCAGTGTGTCAAGCACCCCCTTTCCCACTTAAGGGACGTGTAATATTGGGTAGAGAATTGGCAAAGTAATACTGTCAGTGTGCACTCACCTACAAAATAACCACTCATATATATATATATTTTTTAATGAATAGTCAGTACTGACCAATTGAAAATTAGAAATTAAGAAATTATTTTGAATTTACTAAAAATATAAATATTCAACATTTTTCTCAAACTTTCCTTAAAATTGTAAAAAAAAACAAAAAACATGCAAAGTCAACACACTTTGACCATGAGGTGAATGATATAGCCCCTTAAGAGGCATGGATTAATGATGAGAAATTAATCCGATGATATGTTAAATGTTTATATAAAATGTATTAGAGGTAATAAAACATGACTAGGTTAACCAAAATGAAATATTATTTATATGTTTAGTTCATGGCATAATTTTAAGTAAAAAAAAAAAAAATTATGATGTATGGATGTTATAATCTACCAAGAGAGGAATTAATTATCATGATTCCTCAAGTTTTACACTCGAAAAAAGGTTTGCATCTTGAGAGATTTGATCCCTCTCATAGTTTGGTAGATCTAGAGTTAAGATGGATCTTTTAAGTAAATGCATGTAACTACAAATCCAATCATATAATATATTGTGGTAATAAATAAGGAATATTCACTTAGAGTTTGTATGTGTATGTGTGTCCTTTATAATGGATTAACACCCAAAAATCACTTGGACACATAACAAATTAAACACATATACTTTAAAATGGATTTGTTTTAATAAATAGATAGAAAGTGTAATGCTATTTGAAAAATATTAAACCACAAGTTAAAGTGCATTTCTAACTATATATTTGACTATTAAGGTTGTCTCCAAAACACTATGGTATATTCTTTCTAACGTGTGTTAAATTCAATAAAATAAAAAAAATTAGAAATTGAAAAAATGTATCTAACGACAACTTATATAAGAACTCAAAATTTGTTATCTTCTTATTCTTCCAATCCATACAAGAGCCATAAAATCCATATATATATATATATATATATGTATTTACATATAAAATATTTATCACTCTATGTATTTGAGGTTTTACCCTATTACTCTTTATAACAAAAAGTCATCACTATAAGTATTTGAGGTTTTACTACATAAGTTCTCAAGAGGAGTCCCATGCTAAAATCATTCCTTATTGAGGTAAAATTAATGCAATATCAAACAATTAATATAAATCCATTATTTCTCTCCACTAAAATTATAAAAGTTTATAGAAAAAAAAAACACGATATTTTGTTAGGATATTCCGACATATAGGAAATAGTTAAGTATAACTTGGTCTAGCGTAAAGTTAGGTAAAATGTATTTCTTTACAATGTACATTTGTAACTTATGATCCGACGATTACAATATGTAGTGATCCTACGATTCACTCTCTCTTCGATATTACCGACACTTGATTCGTGGCTTAACACCCGATTGGTCCATGATTTTTATTTAAAGAGCATGGAGGGTCATTTATCTGGTAACCGTTTTTTTTTTTTTTTTCCACAGAAAAAAATCGAACTTTCTATTAATAATAGAGAGTCACATAGCATATGCATAGCATTTCATATCAACTCCAGTTCTCCTTCTGGTGGGAGGGAGAAAAGCAGTCTCGGCTTCCTTGAGTACCAACAATTATCCCAAAGGCAGCTTGATCAAAAAATCATATCTAAGGAAATGCACTTCCATTCTTTCATATCTCCCGGTATTACACCGAAACAGAGAGAAAAAGAGAAAAGGAAGGATGCCTTCAACATCTCAGCAAGTAGACAAAAATACTGAAGAGACCGGCAGTAAACACTATCCCGGTCTCCGGTATGTGAAGTATCACATAAGAAACGATGTTTTAAAACTAGAATCTACAGGCCTCCTCTTATGAGGAAAACATCCCAAAGACTCAGAAAGAGTTTGTTCCAGTGTTTTAATAGCAAGATTGATTGTAGTCCAAACATAACATAAAAACTATAGCAGCAGAAAATAAGAAAAAACTGTAAGGAGGGATGAGCTTTCATCCAAAGACTGGTTGTTCAAGGGGATGAACAACCCCATTATCCATATCTGTCATTGTCCAGGACCCCATAGCTTGTTCAAAACCTTCTTTAGAAAGATGGTTGGCCTCTTGGTTTCGTTCCCTATGAATGTTACAAACAGTAATCTCATTGAAAAAACATTTGATGCGTGAAATTTCATTAAGCAAAGGCAGCAAAATATAATTCCTGCATTGTTGAGTCCTGTTGAACCATTTCAAAACATTCATAGAGTCACCAAAAATCTGAATCTTCCTCATTTGTCTGAAGGATAGCCAGCAAAGAAGGTGGTATAAGGCCTTAATAATTTATCTGGTAACTCTTTAGGAGAGAAGCTTATGTAAATTTTCTTTCTTTATTAATAAATTGCCTAAAGTGGCCGTGTTGGCTCAAGCCGTGGACTATTTCCCTCTTTGGGGGGTTTAACCACGTCAAATACTAGTGTACTGATCTGTGATCTATTTGTAAGCGGTGACCTTTGGTGTTTGATCTAAGGAATTTACCCTGTAAATTCCAACATGGTATCAGAGCTATTTTGAGGGCCGCATCCGTTGTTGATCCAAATCCGAAGTCGGTTTGACTGCATGCTACTGCCGTTTTCCAGATCTACTATTTCTGACCATTTTCAGACCGAGAGAACTGATCTATTATGTTCAGAGCGTCTGTTATAGTGAGGAACCCCTTTCGTTTCATGCAAAAAGGTTTCCGGTTGCCCAAGTTATGTCATTTTAGATCTGGAGGTATAAAGCATTTTTTTTTGCAATTTTATCTATTAATCCCTCTGTTTATTTCGGGTTATATTTTTTTTATTGTCGATTCTATTTTTAAATTGCGGGATCTATTTTTAAACTGTCGGATCTATACCCTCTTCTCTATATATGCTCTTTTCTCTGCGCTATGCGATCTCAGCAAATTAGAAACATGAAGACGAGATTTTTTCCTACGTATGCTTTTTCCCCGCGTCTTTGTGCGATCTCGTGAAATCAGAAATAGTGGAAGAATAGATAGTTTCTGGTAAGGCTGATCATAAATATAACGTTCTTCCGGTAGGCTTGTATTTGTTTTTGCACAATTTTTTGTGTTTTTTTTGCAGGAAAAAACACGCACATCGAAGAAAAAAACCCCCTTCCTCCTTTCAAACAATTACATAAACCTTTTACTAGCTCACTTGGTGTAAAGTTACTTTATGATAATAGAGGTCTTGGGTTCAAGTCTCTTTGTTAAGCTTCTTTTTCTAAAAATCTTTTTGTTAAGTTAATTTTTCTTAAAAAAACTTTTTGGCAAGTTGCCGGTTTTAAAAAAGGAGGGTTTTATTTAAAAAGCACTTGTAAAAGTACCATTGTAAAAATGACTCTCACTTATTGAAAACACTCTTCGCATAGAAATAACATAAAATTGATAATTGAATTGCTGTTCACACCAGATTGCATACGTACATATAGATGAAGCTAATTCTAATCTTAGAGAGAAGTTGAGAGAATCTCTTAACTTCCTCAACAATCCAATCCAAACTAAATAAGCATAATAATTGAGGCATTATCTCAAACACCCCCCCTTAATGCCTACATTACAGAAATGGAGAACACACTAATTTAATACAAACATTTGTCTGCCCTGGTCTTCATTAACATTTGTACCCACTCTGAGATTTCATAGACAACACTCTTTTCTCCACCATTTTCGAGCTACCATTCAACCCATTTAAAATACATTTGTTTCTGACCAGCAATGCTGAATTTGTAAGATCAAAGATTCTTGACACTTTCGAAGAAGAGTCTCAACACTGAACTATCCTATGGAAATATTTCCATCTGTGAAATAATCCCCGAAGAATAAATTTCAGCAGTCTATAGGAAAATATTCTAGGTACAGAATATGATTAGCGATCAATCCTACAAAGTGACCTTTACACAAATGAATCTCACACTGTAACCTGTAGTTGACACTCTTGAAGCCCGAAGCACAACAAGACCCATCAACGTATAACAAATTCACACAATCAAATTAGCCAATTGTTCTCTCGGCACCGAAGAACGTCGAGAACGACTAATTTAAATAATGCTAATTTGTTCAATAATTGGTTCTGCACTCATAGCAATAAATATAAGCTTAAACTCCACACTATATTCCACACACTTGCAAATCACTTTACAAAACATGCTTTAGAAAGTTTAAGAGATGGATCAGGAGGTTCATCCTCACTTGAAGAATCTTCAAATATTGCATCGGGTGAATCGTCTGAAAATGTTGCATAGGCTGATTTTTTCAATTTTCCATTCAAAAGATCTCGAGCCCGAATTTTGCAATTGAATGCTGTATGTCCATATTTATGACAATAGAAACATTCAGTCTTATTTTTATTCACCCTTCCTTTGGAGTATAGTGCAAGTTCATTATGTGAACTAGCCTCTGTGCCACCTATCCTCTTTTCTTCTGCCATAAGAGCTGCTATCATTTCATCAAGTGATTGATGTGGCATTTGACTTAGAGTAAATATGAAATTATCATATTTTGAAGACAAGCTATTTAATAAAATTTCCTTTGCATCATCATCATCTACTTTAGAATTAATTTCTGAAAACTGTCTCATCAAAGCTCTTAACTCATTTATGTGCGTTGACAATGATGTCTCACTATCCATTTGAAGTTTAAACAATTGTAACTTTAAGAAAAATTTTGCATTAACAACTTTTGCCCCAAATAACTTATTCATTTCTTCCCATATTGTTGCAGAAGATTTCTTTAAGTCAATAAGATGTAGCTGGGAATCTGCAAGTGATAGTCCAAGGATAGACTTGGCTCTTTCCTCTATTTTTTCCCATGCAATTAACTGTTGAGCATCTGTAGGTGCTTTTTCTGAGCCTTCTACAATATTCCATAAATTTCTACTCATCATTTGCAACTGAACTTTTACCTTCCAAGTGTAGAAATTAAAGCCATTAAACTTTTCTAATACAATAGGCAGCTCCATGTTGAAGAGAAATGCTAAATTTAGCACTTTTCAAATCTAAAACAAATTTCAATTTAAACTTAATAAAAATTCGAAAAGTACACTCAACGCTTCTGAATGCATGTGCTAAATATGTGGGTGTGCGTGGGCTCTTTCCACTAACTCTTAAAGTACCTTATAGATAGTTGTGCATTGCCTTACAACAGTGATAGGTGAACCGTTCCCTCTTAGTCAATGAGAGAATATCCTCCACCATACACCGGAATGCTTATCCCCGTTGAAGCGATTTGGATCACTTGAATCTGCTAAATGAAGAGGGGCATCTATCCTCTCCTGTTTTATATGGCGTTAGCTTGACTCTTAGCAATTGCTTGCTGAATTATTTTTGAAGATTCTGATAGCTTCACGCTGATGTTTACAGTCAATCGGCATGTTATTTCTCTTGTGGGTAGTACTCACTGCTGCAAATCTAGAGGCTAAACTTCTGAATTCGGAACGTCGTACGGTCAAGAGTACCAACGCTACCCTTTTCAATAACAACTTGAACGCAGTGCTTTCAAAACTACATGCGAGGATTGTTCCTTCTGGTTTTGCTACTGCGGAGCAAGTAATAAGTGCAGAACCAGTGTATGGCCTGGCGCAGTGCAGAAAGGATAAAACCCACTCTGATACCAAATTGAAAACACTCTTTGCACAGGAATAACATAAAATTGGTAATTGAATTGCTGTTCACACCAAATTGCATACGTACATATAGATGAAGCTAATTCTAATCTTAGAGAGAAGTTGAGAGAATCTCTCAACTTCCTCAACAATCCAATCCAAACTAAGTAAGCATAATAATTGAGGCATTATCTCAAACAAGTGGGTCACATAAAGTAGTTTTTTTAAAGTGAGCTTATTGTATTAAGTTTGGAAAAGGGTTTTTTTTTTTCTTTTTTCTTTAAAGTAGAACTTCATCATCAACTCTCAACCTTTCACATAACTATTCGGCATTAATAACACATTTTTTTCATAAAGGCATAACTTCTTCATTAGGAATCCGTTTTGTTGGGTGTGGAGCCTGATTATCTTGTTTATTTTTTTATCACAGCGTTGGACCCCTATACCTTAATGGGGCGGCAATGCCACCCATAATTAAACGCTGCCTAGGGGATCCAGGGGGGGGGAGGATTGCGACTTTATGGAGCCCCCCCTGCCGGGGGGTTTTGGGGGCAGCGCCCCCGAAGCTAAAAACAGATGTAAAATTGCCTTGTAGAAGTATAGTAATTTCTAGTCAATCTGGGCCGTTCATTAGGCGGATGATCTGACGGTAGAAGTTATGTTTAGTTTAGGGTTTTTTTCCCTAGAAGGAAACCCCTCGCTTTATATGAGGGTATTGTATTGCGGCTGTGTATTGTATGTGTATTCTCAGAGCGAGAAATAGATAGGGAGACTATGAGAGAGAATATAGGATATTACAACGTATTTACTGTAGGTTGTGTCTCTTCATTTTGCTGGATAATAGAAAGGAATGATTGGCTGTTCGGGGTGGACGTAGCCCAAACTGGTTGAACCACGTATATCTGTGTCTCTCTGGTTTTATGTGTTTTGTGTGCTTGTGTTTTCCGCATATTTTATGTATTGCATTGCTCTGTAATATATATAATTTTCTAACAACTGGTATTAGAGCCGAAGGTATATTTGGTTGATAAACTCGCAGGAAAGAAGGGTTCCTGGTTCGAGTGGGAGCAATGGCGGAAGATGGTAAGTTTAGGGTCGAGAAATTTAATGGCCAAAAATTCTCGCTGTGGAAGATGCAGATGGAAGATTATCTGTATCAGAAAGATTTGTACCTACCATTGAGTGGAAAAACAAAGAATCCGACGACTATGAAAAACGCAGAATGAAATATTCTTGATAGAAAGGCACTTGGAACAGTACGTCTGTGCCTCGCGGCGTCGGTAGTCTTCAATATATCGAAGGAAACAACAACAGAGGGTTTGATTAAGGTGTTGGAAAAATTATATGAAAAACCCTCAGCCTCAAACAAGGTATTTCTCATGAAATGTTTATTTAATATGAAGATGTCGGAAGGTGGATCTGTTGCAAACCATTTAAATGATTTTAATACAATTACTAGTCAGTTAAGTTTTGTAGGGGTAAAATTTGATGATGAAGTTAGGGCTCTTTTATTTCTGTGCTCATTGCCAGAAAGCTGGAATGGTTTAGTTATGGCCATTAGTAACTCTGTCTCTCGATCTAGTACTTTAAAGTTTGGTGATGTTATTGGTGCTATCCTTAATGAGGAAATGCGACGGAAAAGCTCCGATGAGACATCGGGTAATGCTTTGAGTGCAAAGTCCAGGGGAAGAAGAATGGAAAGGGGAAAGAGCTCAAGATATCACATTAAATCAAGGATAGGCAGATCCAAGTCTAGATCGGGGATAGTGTGCTGGAAATGTGGAAAGAAAGGACACCTGAAGAAAGACTGTAGATCTCGGAAGGGAAAAGAAGGAGACGCACAACAAGAAAACAATCATGAAGAAAATGTGACAGATGATGCGTTACAAGATGCCTTGATTATTTCTTTCGAAAATGTTACTGATTCTTGGGTTGTAGATTCAGGGGCCCTCATTCCATGCCACACTTGATAAGAAATATTTTCATGACTATGCTCAAGGAGATTTTGGACAAGTCCATTTGGGTGATGATAAACCTTGTAAAATTGTTGGAATGGGTAAGGTTCTTGTAAAACAACAGAATGGAAACCAATGGCTATTAAATGAGATAAGGCATGTTCCAGATCTGAAGAAAAATATGATTTCAATAGGGCAGTTAGGCAGTGAATGTTGTGTGACAAATTTCATAGATAAAACTTGGAAGGTCACCAAAGGAGTGCTGGTAATAGAAAAAGGCGAAAAGGTTGGTACATTGTATTTATGCAATGGTATTTCTAACTATGTTAATGCTTTAATTTCCAAAGGAGCAGATGCAGCATTATGGCATCATAGGCTCAGACACATGAGTGAGAAGGAGATGAAGATTCTTCACTTAGAAAATTTGTTGCCGGGTTTGAAAAATGTTGATTAGGATTTCTGTGAGAATTGCATTTATGGAAAACAAAAGAGAGTCAGATTTCTCAGAGTTGGGAAAGAAAAGAAGAGCGAAAAATTAGAGCTTGTGCATATTGATGTATGGGGACCTGCTCAGGTATCATCTCTTGGTGGCTCTCGTTATTATGTTACTTTTATTGATGATGCAACTAGAAAAACTTGGATTTATTACATTCAGAATAAATCTAATGTATTTGATACTTTCAAGAAATGGAAAGCTTTGGTTGAGATTGAGACAGGAAAGAAGTTGAAGTGTCTCAGATCAGACAATGGAAGTGAATATTGCAGCAAAGAGTTTTATAGGTACTGTTCAGAGCATGAAATTCACAGGGAGAAGACAGTTCCAAGAACACCATAAGAAAATGGTGTGTCAGAAATGATGAACAGAACAATCATGGAGCGTGCAAGGTGCATGAGATTGCATGCAAGATTGCCTTTACAATTTTGGGCAGATGCTATAGATTCTGTTGTTTATCTAATAAATAGAGGGCCTTCAAGTTCCTTGGATGGTGGTATTCCAGAGGAATCATGGACAGGTAAAAACATAAACTACTCCTTTTTAAAGCCTTCTGGTTGCGAGGCCTTTTTCCATATTAATAAAGAAAATAGAACAAAGCTTGAGGCAAAATCAAAGAAATGTACCTTTATTGGATATGGTGTTAATGATTTTGGTTATCGCTTATATGATTATGAAAATCACAAAATCATTAGGAGAAAAGATGTAATATTCAACGAAAAGGTATTGTATAAGAATCAGCTGCAGGAAAAGAAACAGAAAAAGGAAAAAAAAGAATACACAGTTCTTGATGAGATCACAGAAAAGGTAAAGGTGCCTAAAATAATAATAATCAAGAGCCACAACAACAACAACCACCACAACAACAACAGGCACCTCAAACACCTGAAAGTGGTGTTATAATATCTACCAGGATAAGTAAACCCCCTGAACGATACTCTCCTTCATTACATTATTTATTGTTGACTGATTCTGGTGAACCTGAATGTTATGAAGAAGTAATGCAGGTTGAAAGCAGGAAGAAGTGGGAGCTAGCCATGGAAGAAGAGGTGGACTCCTTAATGCATAACCAGACTTGGGACTTAGTCAGGTTGCCTGCAGGTAAAAATAAATTGCAGAATAAATGGGTTTACAGGCTGAAGGAAGAAGATGGAGGAAAACAGAGGTACAAAGATAGACTTGTGGTGAAGGGGTTTGCACAAAAGAAATGTATTGATTTTGATGAAATATTTTCTCCTGTTGTTAAGATGACTTCAATCAGAACTATTTTAAGTCTTATAGTAGCGAAAGATTTACATCTTGAACAGTTATATGTAAAGACAACATTTCTCCATGGTGATTTGGAGGAAGAGATCTATATGCAGCAACCAGAAGGATATGAGGTCAAAGGGAAGGAAAAATTAGTGTGCAGGTTAAAGAAGAGATTATATGGCTTAAAACAGGCTCCAAGGCAGTGGTATCTAAAATTTGACATGTTTATGTCTGAACATGGTTATACTAGATGTCACTCTGATCATTGTGTTTATCTGAAAAAGAAAAATGATGGAAACTATATTGTACTGTTATTGTATGTAGATGACATGCTTGTTGTAGGGTCTAACATGCAGGAAATAAATGTGCTCAAAAGAAAATTGGAAAATTCATTTGAAATGAATGATTTGGGAGCTGCAAAACAAATCCTTGGTGTGAGAATAACTAGAGACAGGAAAAATCCAAAATTAAGACTATCTCAGAATGAGTACATATAAAAGGTGTTGAAAATATTTAATATGCAGAATGCAAAACCAGTTAGTACACCTTTTTCTAGCCATTTCAAACTTAGCAAGGAGATGTGTCCCAAGACCCAAGAAGAAATGGACTATATGTCTATATTTCCATATGCATCAGCAATTGGAAGCTTAATGTATGCAATGGTCTGCACAAGGCCTGATATTGTACATGCAGTGGGAGTTGTAAGCAGGTACATGAACAATCCAAGAAAAGAACATTGGATGACGGTAAAATGGATTCTCAGATATTTGAGAGGCACTACAAATCAAGCATTATGCTTTGGTGGTTCAAACATCGCTCTATAGGGATATGTTGATGCAGATATGGCAGGTGACAGAGATAACAGGAGGAGCACTACAGGATATGTATTTACTATAGGTGGAACAATTGTCATTTGGGTTTCAAAAATCCAAAGTGTTGTTGCACTTTCAACAACATAAGTAGAGTATGTTGCTACTATAGAGGCTAGTAAAGAAATGATTTGGTTACAAAGGTTTATGGATGAATTGGGTAAGAAGCATGATATGGGCACGTTATACAGTGATAGCCAAAGTGCATTCATCTTGCAAAGAAATCAACATTTCATTCCAGGACTAAACACATACAGCTCAAGTACCATTTCATACGGTCAGTATTAGAAGATGGAGAGTTGACGCTGAAAAAGATACACACTAGCCAGAATCCTGCAGATATGCTAACAAAAGTTGTAACCAGGGAGAAACTGAGATTATGCTCAGTTTCAATTGGTCTTAAAGGATGACGATGAAGATGAGAAACAACCAAGTCCAAAGAGGAGTCATTGTCCAGCAAATGACGCAACTGTGGAGTTTCTACAATTAGTCTCCAACTGGGAGATTGTTGGGTGTGGAGCCTGATTATCTTGTTTATTTTGTATCACAGCGTTGGACCCCTGTACCTTAATGGGGTGGCAACGCCGCCCGTAATTAAACGCTTCCTGGGGGGTCCTGGGGCGGGGGGGGGGGGGGGGGCGACTGCGACTTTATGGAGCCCCCCTCGACGGGGGGTTTCAGGGGTAGCGCCCTCGAAGCTAAAAACAGATGTAACATTGCCTTGTAAAAGTACAATGATTTCTAGTCAATCTGGGCCATTCATTAGGCGGATGATCTGACGGTAGAAGTTATGTTTATTTTAGGGTTTTTTTCCCTAGAAGGCAACCCCTGGATTTGTATGAGGGTATTGTATTGTGGATGTGTATTGTATGTGTATTCTCAGAGTGAGAAATAGATAGGGAGACTGTGAGAGATAACAAAGGATATTACAACGGATTTGTTGTAGGTTGTGTCTCTTCATTTTGCTAGATAATAGAAAAGAAGGATTGGCTGTTCGGGGCGGACGTAGCCCAAACTGGGTGAACCACGTACATCTGTGTCTCTCTGGTTTTATGTGTTTTGTGTGCTTGTGTTTTCGGCATATTTTATGTGTTGCATTGCTCTGTAATATATATAATTTTCTAACACATTTTTTGAGCCGTTTTTTTTGAACCAGACTAAGTTTTTGAAATATTTCCATTGGAGCAGTTAGTTTCAGCCTTTTCAGCTTCAATTAAAAAAAAATGGAAAGTGCATGCCTGGTTATTCTTAACGACACCAATTATTTCCAATGGCTACCCCACATGATAGACTTACTTAGAAGTAAAGGGATTTATAGAATAGTCATAGGACAAGAATGTTTCTTCTTCTTCTCATTCTCATGAGTGGCTCATTGATTCTGGAGCCTCTTACCACATGGCCAAAAATAAATACATGTTTTATTCTTTAAAATATTGTAACACCAAAAATATTTATGTTGGTGATGATAGATCTCTTTGTGTTGTAGGGCCTGGAACCATTCATCTAAATAATGGTCAATTTAATGATGTATTATGTGTTCTTACCTTGTCCTGCAACCTTACATCTATTTATTAGATAAATATTTCAGGTGAAGGGAAATTAATAGAATTCTCACCTCATGATGTTGTAATTAAGGACCTCAAATATCCTAGACATATTTTAGCTACTGGCATTGCTGATGATTCCACAAGGTTGTATAAGTTTGACAACTTCAGGTAATCATGTCTTCCCTCCGTTTTTGTTGCTCATAATGATGAAGTGAGAAAACTTTGGCATGAGTGATTTGGTCACTTAAACAATCACTCTCTTCAAACTCTATGTAAATAAAATATGGTGACAAGTCTTTCTATGGTATATTTCCATTATGGTGTTTGTTCCGGCTGTGTACTCGAAAAACATCATCAGGATAGTTTTGACAAACGTGCCTCTTGACACACTTTAGCCCCTTTGCAACTTGTGCATAGTGATTTATTTAGTCCACTTCCTGTTGTTTCTTTCTTTGGTTGCAAGTACTTCTTAAATTTCATTGATGATTTTTCTAGACACACTTGGGTATACTTCTTAAAACTCAAGAGTGAATTTTTTAACATGTTTTTGGCCTTTAAGGCCTTTGTTGAGAAACAATCTGGACATCAAATTCTTAAGTTAATATCAAACGAAGGAGGAGAATATGTTAACAAAAAATTTATCAACTTTTGCACTGAGCATGGCATTCAATTGCAATGTATTGTTCCATATACTCCACAAAAAAATGGTGTAGCTAAAAGGAAGAATCACACCTTAAAATAAATGTCTAATTGTATGCTTCAATCTAAAGGACTTAGTCTCGATATTTGGGTAGAAGCAATTAACTGTGAAAATTACATATTAAATCGAACTCCTACTAAGGTTTTAAGGAATATAACTCCAGAAGAATCTTGGAGCTCAATCAAAACAAATTTAATTCACTTTCGTGTTTTTGGAAGTGATGCTTGGGTCCATATTCCAGATGCGAAACATAAAGCCTTAGAACCTAAGAGTGAAAAATGCATTTTTGTTGGATATTCTGAAGATGTCAAAGGATATAGAATTCTTCAACCAAAATCCAAAAATATAATCATTAGAAGAGATGTAAAATTTGATGAAAATATATCGGCTTGTGAGCCTAGTTCGGCGGGCGTGCCACCTTTGGCGTACGAGCCTGATTCAACACATGTGCCACCTCTCTCTATCTCTTCTATTTTTGACGCCATTCCTTCTAGTTCAGATGATGACAGTGAGGATGAAAATCATCCTCCACCTCCTCAATATATTCCTTCAGCTCCAAATCTTCCAAGATGGGTCCGATCTGCTCGGGATGTAGCCGGTTCTCTTGCAGGTGACCCTGTAGATCGACGTCGTACACGTTCTCAGTTTGAAAGAGGCTCTTCCTTATTGGCTCAAGTTCTAGAAAATCATGATCCAAACTCCTTTGAAGAAGCTTCAGGTCATCCAGATTGGGATGAAGCTATGAATGAAGAATATCGTTCCTTATCGGAAAATGATACTTGGGATCTTGTTCCTCTTCCAAAGGGAAGAAAACTTGTAAGATGCAAATGGGTTTACAGAACAAAGTTTGGACCAGATGGAAAAGTGGATAAACATAAAACTTGTTTTTTGGATAAAGGATTTTCACAAGTTGAAGGCATTGACTATATTGAAACCTTCTCCCCTGTTTCCAAAATGAATTCTATCTTACTTGTTCTTTCCCTTGCTGCCTCCTTTAAATGGGAAGTCCATCAGATGGATGTTAAATCCGCCTTCTTACATGGGGATTTGCATGAATAAATATACATGGAACAACCCCTTGGCTTTATCCAAAATGATTCTTGCCTTATTTTTCGCCTTAGGAAGTATCTTTATGATCTCAAGCAAGCCCCTCAGGCCTGATATGCCAAAATGAACATATTTCTCTTAGATAATTACTTCTCTAGATGTCATTCTAACAACACTATCTACACCCAGAAAGTGGGTGAGTCCTTAATCATCCTTGTTATTTATGTTGATGATATTATTATTACTGGTAGTGATACCAACCTTATATACCATGTGAAGTCTAGCCTCAAAAATAAATTTGAAATGACAGACTTAGGACACTTGCATTATGTTGATCAGCAGTTGTCATTGATGTCAACCCAAGTAGCACCAGGGGCTAACCCAATATTGCATGGGAATTTTGACCTAAAAAATTAATATATTCTGGGTCAATAATTCTTTTTATGGTTTCTACTTGTTGAGATGTTTCCGTTGATATATGGCACACCATGTAATTCTTCACGGTTTGAGAGATATTCATGTTTGAAGTTTGTACCCCAGTTAGTGGGCTAAAACCCCATGGGGTTGGGGCATGGGTCATTGAAAAGTCATAATTAATATTTTTTAATCTCCTAAAATCCCTCCCACTTTCATTTTTTGAAGCCCCTCTCAACTTAAGCATTCATATATATTGTGATCTTCATTTCCTCCTTATGCAAGGGATTCGGCCATCTGAAACAGGTCATCTTGGAATTTTCGCTCTAAATTTTTTTCTTTGAAGGTTCAGAAGCTGAAATGTTTATGAGGTGAAGCCAAAATCCTGAGGAAGCTGCAGTAAAAATTTTAGATGAAGATGCGCAATATTTTTGGAGATATGATCTGTGTAAGTCAGGGTTTTTGCAGGCTCCTGAAATTCATCTCAAAGAAGTGACCTTGGTAAATTCGTCATAACTCTCTCTCTGAGTATCAGATTGCAATTCCGTAAAAAAATATGGATAGTGCATAGTCTTTAATTTTCTCTCTATCAATTTCAGAAGAAAATGAATAAACAGTGGCACATGGCATGCTGTACAAGTGCGCTTTGCTGAAACAATCCATAATTAGGGCAGTGTAAGAAATTGGGTATAACTCTCTCTTTAAGAATAAAAATTGGATCAGACCTATGGAATTGGAAAGAAGACTCAGAGGAATACTACAGGACCAAAAATCAGATATTGAGTATCTGAAATAACAGAGATACATCAGATTCAATATCGAGCTCCTAGAAGGCAAGAAAAAGCTAGATCATGTGTTGTCAAGGATTGCAAAGGACCAGAATTTCTACGGCATAAAAGCAAAATGAGGTGTAGAAGAGGGTAGCATGACAAGATCAACAATCAAGGGTCATAACAGTAGCAAGAAGTTCATCATATTAAGTATTCAAGTGGGCAGCACTGCATACAATCATTGTAAAGGTATCACTGTACTTAGTCATTGTAAATACATTATTGTACAAATTGTACTAGTGTCTATCTGCCAAGGGTTGAAGAGGCAGTGTTGGGAGGTCTAGGATCATCATTAGCTGGTTGTGTCAAAGTTGGGGTTATAGTCTAGTATATCTTCTTCTTCTACATCATTCTATATCATTGTAAAGTGGACCATTTTCCCTGGTACGAGAGTCCATTCTTATTTTATTCTTCTATATGGTGGTAGGGTGGTACTACGGTGAGTTGTAGCTCATTGGGTGTTGGGGAATCCATTCAGTGACTACTGAAGAATCTCGGGCATTGGAGCTTCCATCCAGTGGCAGCTGGAGAAGAATGCTTTTCTAGATTCTAGGAAGTTGGAGCTTTATTTTCAATTGGAGTTGAAAAGAATTATTAGAAAAGAATTAGGTAGTTTTTGTCCCGGAGTGGGTTTCCACCTTAAAAATTGTGTGCATTTGTGTTCCTCTTGTTTGCTGCTATCATTGTACAAACACTGATAATAATTGAAGATTAACTAATGCTATAATTGAAAGAAATACTGATTCACCCCCCCTCTCAGTATTTCCAACAATTGGTTTCATAGCTTGGTTCCTTCAATAGAAGTTTAACAGCTGGAAGGAGGTCATGGAGCATACCAAGAATGGTGTACCTCTATTCAATGAAAATAATTATGCAATTTGGAAAGGAAGAATGGAGGTCTATCTCTTGGCGCAAGGTTACGAAGTATGGGACACTGTTCAAAATGGATTTACATCAACCACGGATGAACAACGTAAGAAGAATTTGGTAAATGATGCAAAAACAAAGAATATTATTATCAGTGGACTTATTGAATCTGCTTATCATAAGGTGTTGGGTTGCAAAACTACCAAAAATGTATGGGACAAGCTTGAGAATATATATGCAGGTAACTCAAATGTCAAAGAAGCAAAGCTTCAAATCTATAGAGCAAAATTTCAGCAACTCAGAATGAAAGAAGATTGCAACATTGCTGCATACTTCCAATACGTTGATGAAATAACCAATACTCTGGAAGGATTGGGAGAGCCAGTTGACGAGAAGACTATTATACGGAAGATTCTTAGAACGCTACCAGGGAGATTCAACCCAAAGGTATCGGTCTTAGAATACAGTGAAAATATGGACAAACTCAGCAAGGAAGAATTACATGGAGTTCTCATAGCATATGAAATGAGACTTGATGAAGAAAAGGGTACTTCAAATCTAGAAACTGCGTTGGTTGCATCTAAGCAAACCAATAAGGACAAACAACCTTCAATTGAAATGACTTGCACCTGCAAGTGTGAAGAAAAGGGAGATGATGGAGAAGGTCTTTCAGATGAAGAATATGCTTACTTTACAAGAAAACTAAAACCTGGTAAGGGAAAATTCAAAGGTAAACTTCCATTGATATGTTTCGGTTGTGGTGAGGTTGGGCGTTTCGTAGCAAAATCTCCAAACAAAAGTGATGGCAACTCAAAAGGAAAGAAAGGCTTTAAGAAATTCAACAATCAAGGAAAAAATAAAGGATCCAAAAGGAACTTTCTCTCTAAAGAAGATAGCTCCTCATCCGATGAAGAAAGTGACAGCAAAGAATAAGCCAATGACAAAGTATTGTTTATGGCCAAGCACAATAAACAAGAAGTATCAAACAATGAAGAAGAAGGGTTGACCATAGAAGAATTTTATGAGGAGGCAATCAAGCTTATAAAAGAGCTCAATGCTGAGAAGATCCGTTCCAACACTCTTGAAGAACAAGTTCAAGGTCTCAAAATTGAGGTTGAAGAACACAAATGTATTGAAGAGTCACTTAAAAAGATGTTGGAAGAAAGCAACCAAGAAAGGGAAGCATTAGAAGCCGAAGTAGTCTCGCTGCATAAGGAAGTGAAGAAGGGAAAAATTGTCCAAAACTATGCCAACAGCTCAAGGGCATTGGAATAACTCATCAACAATCAACGATATTACAACGACAGAACTGGCCTCGGTTACAAAGAAGAGGAAGCATGACCTTCTAAAACAAAATACAATGAACCTATGAGATCTGACATACATGAAGACTTCATTGGACAAGATTCGCAAGAACATCCTTGGAAGACGATTCCTCGATGAATATTTTCATCCAGGTACCAACATATTTTTCATGGCTATTGTTATTCATGTGGAAAATTTGGTCATAAAGCTGTAGAATGTCGCACGTACCCTATGAACCAATACAATTCCAAGAGATTCTTCAAATATGAACCTCCTAGGGCTCAACGAAACATCAATATATTTGAAAATTTAAGAAATAATATGGAATGTTACAAATGCCAGAACTTTGGACACATAGCCAGAGACTGCAGACTTGAAAATCCTCCAGAAGAATCTTCGAAGCCACAGAATGAACGAACATGGAAGAAGAAGAAGACTGATAATTGTGCTCTCGCTCTCAAGGCTAAAAAAGGGAAAGATGTGTGGTATGTTGATAGCGGTTGCTCAACGCATATGACTGGAGATAGAAGGAAATTTATATCTCTGAAAGAGAAGAAGGATGGAACCATATCCTTTGGAAATGATGGATCTTCAAATGTTATAGGATCAGGTACCGTCACTCTCGGAAGCAAAGATGTTATAGCCAAGAATGTTCTATTGGTCGAAAACATGAATCACAATCTGCTCAGTGTTGGACAAATGTGTGATCAAGGACATACAATGCTATTCAACTCCACAAAATGTGAAATCAGGAAAGGCAGGTATGGTAAAATTGTGGCTACAGCAAGTCGAGCTCCAAACGACATATATGTTCTGGATGAAGCAACTAAAGCATGTCTACTAGATAAAGAAGATGAAAGTTGGTTATGGCACAAATGAATGGGTCACATAAACTTTGACAATCTTGTCAGGATAAGCAAAAAGGAAGCAGTACGAGAAATGCCGAAAATCTCAAAACCTTCCAACACACTATGTGAGGCATGTTGGCATGGCAAGCAGACAAAAGTCCAATTTAAAACAAAAGAACACTTTTCATCACATCCATTGGAATTGATACATACTGATCTATATGGTCTTGTGAGAACAAAAGGCTTAGACAGAGAATTATATTTCATGTTGATGATAGATGACTATACCAGGATGACATCCGTCAGTTTCCTAAAGAAAAAATCTGAAGCATTTGAGTGCTTTAAGATCTACAAGGAGTTGGTTGAAAATGAAACTGATTTGAAAATAAAGTGTTTAAGATCAAATAATGGTGGAGAATTCACTTCCAAATTATTTCAGCAATATTGTGACGAAAATGGAATAAAAAGGAAATTTTCAACAGCACGAACACCTCAGCAAAATGGAGTTGCTGAAAGAAAGAATAAAACTGTACAGGAAATGGGTAGAACAATGTTAAAGGACTCAAAATTGGATGAAAAATTATGGGTTCAAGCAATTGATACAACAATATTCATTATCAATCGAAGTCTTCTAAAAAATAATTGCAATAAGACTCCATATGAATTATGGAAAGGAAAACTAGCCAATGTAAAATATTTCAGAATCTTCGGAAGCAAATGTTATATCAAAAGAGAAGATCAAAATTTGGGTAAGTTTAAATCACGTGTTGATGAAGGTATCTTTGTTGGCTACTCACGCAAAAGAAAGGCCTATAAATGCTATAATCTAAGATGAAAACAAATAGTGGAGAGTATAAATGTTACATTTGACGAAGATGGTGTTCTAGCGAGTAATGATGAGGATCTAGAGTCTTTGAAACTTGAGACAGGGGCTAAAAAAGACACAGATAAAATTGTAGAACAAGAAGCAACTATCAACGAGGAAGAAGTAAACAATGATCATCAAGATATACCAGAAAAAAAACAAGAAGCTCCTCCAAGGAGAACAAAAGAGTGGATTCAAAAGAACCATCCATCAAATCAAATCATTGGTGACATAAATGAAGGTTGACAACTTTGTTCATCACAACAAGCTCACGTTGCTTTTCTAGCAACCTTTGAGCCTAGTAGTTTTGAGGAAGCCAGCCAAAATGAACATTGGGTAGCAGCTATGAATGAAGAATTGGATCAAATTGAGAAGAATAACACTTGGGAATTAGTTCCACGACCAAATGATAAAAATGTAATTGGGACTAAATGGGTGTTCAGGAACAAATTGAATGAACATGGGCAGGTTACCAGAAACAAAGCAAGATTGGTTTGCAAAGGCTATGCACAAGTGGAAGGAATTGATTTCGACGAAACATTTGTACCAGTTGCCAGAATGGAAGCCATCTGAATGTTTCTCACCTATGCATGTTCAAGAAAAATCAAAGTCTACCAAATGGATGTTAAGTCAGCATTTCTAAATGGAGAATTAGAAGAAGAAGTTTACATCGAGCAACCTGAAGGTTTTCTGCTATCACAAAAAGAAGACTATGTCTGCAGGTTAAAGAAGGCTCTATATGGTCTCAAGCAGGCTCCCAGAGCATGGTATGCTTGTCTTGATGGATATATACGTCAAAAAGGGTTCAAGAAAGGTACTGTTGATAGCAATCTTTATGTACAAATAGATAAAGATAATTTAACAATTGTTGAGGTATATGTGGATGTTATAAATTTGGTAGCAATGATGATCGACTAAGTAAGAAATTTTCTACAAAGATGCAAAGTGAGTTTGATATGTCGTTACTTGGTGAGCTGACATACTTCTTAGGGCTTCAAATATCTCAGCAAGAGAAAGGAATATTTATATGTCAAGCCAAGTACATCAAGGAAATGCTCAAGAAATTCAAAATGGAAGATTGCAAACCCGTCCTTACTCCAATGGTAACAGGTTGCAAATTGAGCATAGACGACTCATCTAAGGATGTGGATTAGAAGTTGTACAGATCTATGATTGGTAGTCTTCTATATGTAATAGCCTCTCGGCCAGATGTTATGCAAGCAGTTGGACAAATAGCAAGATTCCAAGCAGCACCAAAAGAATCACATATTATTGCCGTCAAAAGAATTCTTCAATATCTAAAGGGCACAGAAGAATATGGCTTGTGGTATCCCAAGGGTAACAATCTCATTATTCAAGCCTTTATAGATGCAGATTGGGCAGGAAGTGTTGATGATCGTAAAAGTACTAGTGGAGCATCATTCTATCTAGGTGGTTGTCTCGTATCATGGTTGAGAAAAAAACAAACTTCAATCTCGTTATCTACAACGGAAGCAGAATACATTGCAGCAGCATCATGTTGTACTCAAGTCCTTTGGATGAAAAAAACTTTGCAAGATCTTCAAGTACAATTCAGTGAGCCTATTCCCATATTTTGTGACAACACTAGTGCCATCAGCATCTCCAAGAATCCTATCATGCATTCAAAAACAAAACACATTCCAGTCAAATATCATTTTGTTAGAGAACAAGTTGCTGAAAAGAATATCAAACTTGAGTATGTTTGTACAAAAGAAAAAATTGCTGATATCTTCACTAAACCTTTACCTCGTGAAGCATTTGAATATCTTCGTCAAAAGCTTGGGATTATTCCAAGTTCTCATTAGATTTTCCTTTTTCAAGAATATAAAGCAGGAGTGGAAGTGTGTACAAGTCTGCAGAACGATTGTGTGTCAGTGGGAGTGGAAGTGTGTACATGTCCGCAGGATGGTTGTGTTTCAAAGGGAGTTACCCTTTTCCATTGATGTCAAAGGGGGAGATTATGTTGTAGGAAGAGGTGTCATGATCACAGGGGGAGTACTCGTGTTTCCATCAATGCCAAAGGGGGAGATTTTTGATCAACAGTTGTCATTGATGTCAACCCAATCACACCAGGGGCTAACCTAATATTGCATGGGAATTTTGACCTACCAAATTAATATATTCTAGGTCAATAATTATTTTGATGGTTTCTACTTTTCGATATGTTTCCGTTGATATATGGCACACCATGTAATTCTTCACGGTTTGAGAGATATTCATGTTTGAAGTTTGTACCCCAGTTAGTGGGCTAAAACCCCATGGGGTTGGGGCATGGGTCATTGAAAAGTCACAATTAATATTTTTTAAGCTCCTAAAATCCCTCCCACGTTCACTTGTTGAAGCCCCTCTCAACTTAAGCATTCATATATATTGTGATCTTCATTTCCTCCTTATGCAAGGGATTCGGCCATATGAAACAGGTCATCTTGGCATTTTTGCTCTAAATTTTTTTCTACGAAGGTTCAGAAGCTAAAATTTTTATGAGGTGAAGCCGAAATCTTGAGGATGCTGCAGTAAACATTTTAGATCAAGATGCACAACATTTTCAGAGATATGATCTGTGTAAGTCAGGGTTTTTGCAGGCTCCTGAAATTCATCTCAAATAAGTGACCTTGGTAAATTCATCATAAATCTCTCTCTGAGTATCGGATTGGAATTCCATAAAAAATGATGGATAGTGCACAGTTTGTAATTTTTGATCTATTAATTTCATAAGCAAATGAATAAACAGTGACACGTGGCACGCCGTACAAGTTCACTCTGCTGAAACAGTCCATAATTAGGGTAGTGTGAGAAATTGGGTATAACTCTCTTGAAGAATCCAAATTGGGTCAGACCCATGGCATTGGAAAGAAGACTCAGAGGACTAATACAGGACCAAAAATTAGATATTGAGGATCTGAAATAACAGAGATACACCAGATTCAATATCGAGCTCCTAGAAGGCAAGAAAAAGCTAGATCATGTGTTGTCAAGGATTGCAAAGGACCAGAATTTCTACGACATAAAAGAAAAACAAGGTGTAGAAGAGGGTAGCATGACAAGAGCAGAAACCAAGGTGCATAACAACAGCAAGAAGTTCATCATATGAAGTCTTCAAGTGGGCAGCACTGCAAACAATCATTGTAAAGGTATCATTGTAAATACATTATTGTACAAATTGTACTAGTGTCTATCTACCAAGGGTTGAAGAGGCAGTGTTGGGAGGTCTAGGATCATCATTAGCTGGTTGTGTCAAAGTTGGGGTTATGGTCTAGTATATCTTCTTCTTCTACATCATTCTATATCATTGTAAAGTGGACCATTTTCCCTTGTACGAGAGTCCATTCTTCTTTTATTCTTCTATAGTGTGGTAGGGTGGTGCTACGGTGAGTTGTAGCTCATTGGGTGTTGGGGCATCCATTCAGTGGGAGCTGGAGAAGAATGCTTTTCTAGATTCTAGGAAGTTGGAGCTTTATTTTCAATTGGAGTTGAAAAGAATTATTAGAAAAGCATTAGGTGGTTTTTGTCCCGGAGTGGGTTTCCACCTTAAAAATTGTGTGCATTTGTGTTCCTCTTGTTTGCTGCTATAATTGTACAAACACTGATAATAATTGAAGATTAACTAATGCTCTAATTGAAATAAATACTGATTCACCCCCCCTCTCAGTATTTCCAACACATTATTTCCTTGGTCTTCAAGTCTTACAATCCAAAGAAGGTATTACCCTTTCTCAGTCCAAGTATTCCTGTGATCTTCTACACTACTTTCACGTGGAATAATGTAAGACAACCCCTTCTCCCTTTCAGTTTGGAGTCAAGCTTTCAGTCACTTGTACTTTCCCTGAAGTTGATGCTACATTATACCGTCAACTTGTTGGTAAACTTATGTATCTAACCCATACCCTTCCTGAACTTTCCTTTGCCATTGGTCTTGTTGCTTGGTTTATGCATCAACTTCATGAAAGTAACTGGAAAGAAACTAAAAGAATCCTTTAATATATTTGATGTACAGTTCAGTTCGAGATTCATTACAATGCAGGTGCATCTCTATTGTTGATTGGTTTCACTGATTCTGATTAGGCTGGTGACCCTGATGATCGAAATTCTATTGTAGGTTATGTATTCACTCTTGGCTCGAGACCTTACATGGTCTTGTAAGAAACAAAGTGCCATATCTCTTTATTCAGCAGAAGCAGAGTATTGTGGTACAGTTGAAGCCAAAAAGGAAGCCTTGTGGATTTGTCAGATCCTGACCGAATTCAATCTTCATCAGCAACATCCAACTACACTTTGGTGTGATAATTAGAGTGCCATTCAACTATGCAAAGATTAAGTTCAGAATCAACGTATGAAACACATTGATATTCACATACACTTCATTAGAAAGCTCATTCATGATCATGGTCTTGAAGTGCAATATTGTTTAACCAATGATTAAGTTGTCGATACCTTTATAAAGGCTCTCACCAAAGTGAAGTTTACGAAGCTTCGATCTATGCCTGGAGTTCAGGAAAGTTATCATTAAGGGGGGATAGGATCTAATGCCTCCTTCCTTCTCCTATTGTGTCACCTTTGTAAATACTTCAATCCTATCCCAAGTTTTTCTTAAGGGGGGATGTTAGGATATTTCAACACATAGGCAATAGTCTCCTATTGTGTCACCTTTGTAAATCCCAAGTTGTTCTTAAGGGGGGATGTTAGGATATTCTAACACATAGGAAATAGTTAAGTATAACTTGGTCTAGCATAGAGTTAGGTAAAGTGTGTTTCTTTGCTATGTCCATTTGTAACTTATAATCCGATGGTCACGATATGTAGTGATTCGACGATTCACTCTATCTCGGTATTACCGAAACTTGATTTGTGGCTTAACACTGGATTGGTCCATGATCTCTATTTAAAGATCATGGAGGGTAATTTTTCTAGTAACCGTTTATGAGAGAAGCTTATGTAAATTTTCTTTATTTATTAATAAATTGCCTAAAATGGCTGCGTTGGCTGAGGCCATGGAATGTTTCCCTCTTTGAGGCTTTTAACCACGTCAAATACTGGTGTACTGATCTATGATCTATTTGTGAGCGGTGACCTTTGGTGGTTGATCTAAGGAGCTTACCCTGTAAATTCCAACATATTTAATGTTAAAAATATAGATCCATCTATTACCCAATTAAAAGTAAAAAAGATTATTCAAGTGGAAACTAGAAATATCATTGTCTATTCTAGTAAACTAAGCTAAATGTGTAACACTCCTTTCCACCCCCTTGTACTCCCATGGTTTTTTTTTTTTTTTTTGTAAATAAGACTAATTCTATTAAGAAAACATATAGTACAGTATGAAATTACATTCAAGAGAAGCTAGATAGCGTGGAAGTCGAAAATGATAAAATATCAACCTCGGTCCCGATGAGTAACCAAGAAATAAGTAAAAAGGATCAAGAGTGGTAACAAGGAATCAAAAGAGATATACACAGAAATCTACCCATAATGGGTTGAATCTTCCACACAACATTTTTTTCCTTTTTTTTATAACTTCGACCCAACCGTTATGGTGCGGATGGGTTGGAACCACTTGCAGATTGTTGTTGACTGTAGGGAGAGTCTCCTTGTCCGAATTGGAAGAGGAGGAATCGTGAGTACATTTATGTGTATTCAGTGGATCAGTGGGTCCCTTAGGGCCAGTCGAAGACGTGTCCTTTGTCTATTTTGCGTCCTCCCCTTCTACTCCAGCCTCCTCTTCATCTGAGCTGAAGGACTCAATGTCATCCATGGGGGGCGGATCACATGATTTATAGCTTTTAGATTTTGATTTGCGATTTATTTTCTTCTTTTGGGCGAGGAACATGGCATAGGTGTTCTGAAGGTGACATGTTTGATGGCAATGGCGGCATCAGAAGGCGATGTTCTCATAGTCCAGGGTTTGTTTCAACAGGAGATCCCCAACTTTGAGGTTGATTTGATCGAGAAGACCTTTACTTTTGTCTATTTCAACACAGATTCTGCCATAGGTGTATATTCCTTTCTCCCCCTTGGAGGGATATGTTGCCAGAAAGTGGCCTAGGGTGTTTCCAATCCCTTGGAAGATAGAAAAATTCCATAAATGCACAAGGAGGTTCGAAAGTCTAACCAAAATAGGTAGCTTGGCAATGACTTTCGTGGAGGGGTCGAAGTCTGGGAACCAGGGGGTGAGAAATAGCCATAATGTTCCCCAAAACCATGGACCCCCAGTTAAGGATTTTTGATAATATTCGCTGAAAGAAAACACAATTATGAAGAAACCCTTTGAGCATAAGATAAATTTGCTGTTGTTGGTCCATGTGGAGTGAATCCATTGGTAGAGATCTGCTATGTGAGGCCATAGACCATTACATCGGAAAATAATGGTGGATTCTGCATACATTTGAAGTTGATCATCCAAAGATGGATGGGGGATTTCTATGGAGGGAACATCCTCCAGTTTATCAACCAAAAAAGGCTTGGGAGCCTCTGGGAGTTGAGCAGTTTTCTTGGGAGGCTATGCACGGACAACATATTTGTAAGAGAAAGTGGGGGCAGAATATGGATGCCCGACTACTCCCTGTTGAGGAGGTAAATCCCCTATGTGGACAGAGGCGATCCCTACTAGCCCAGCAGGGGTCTAGCAACAATCACGAAATGTTACGACGCAAGTTCCTAGTTACGAATGAAAAGACCAAATATGGAGGCCTACCTGGAATCCAATGCTACGATCTGAAGAAGAGAGCGTTCCCGTTCCTCAGCCTCGGCAGATCATGATCCTCCACGATCTCCGGGGATGGACACCTGCACATGCAAGAAACAAATAGATACAAGCATAAAATCCAGCATACGCAACTAAATATCAGTCAGAAAGGATACTACTCATATTAACATAATCGAAAACAGAGTGGAAACATAATCATAATCATTCATTAAATAACAATCAAAAGAGATTACAACCAATGTTCTGACGTCGTGGTCTCCTTCGGATGGGTCTCCAGTCGTTCACGTCTCGCAAACCTCTCCAGAGTCTCTCGACGATAGTCTCCTTACTTGAGTCGGCCTTAAGGGAAGAAAGAGGGCTCTTACAACACAAAGGCTCTTGGGAATTTGGAGATTCAAAGCTTAGACACTTCAAGACTAGCTTGCCATGGAATTGAGCAGGCTTTTATAGATGAGGAAGGAGGGTGTTGGGATCCCTATTATTGTGGGATTGGCCCTATCAACAAGGAAGGTTCCATGGGAGGTGGCAAACCACTTCCCTTCCATAGAACTCCCGCAGCCAAACCTCCCAACTCAAGATAGGCAATGGTTTCTGAGTTTGTTGAAACACAACTTCCGCCATATTTATTTAAAAAACACTCCTTAAATTGGCTGGCGCGACTACTGCTCTGGGACAGAGCGCCAGTTGGCGCGGCCTCTTTGTAGGATTTTCCCCATTGGCGCGAGTGTTGAACTGTCTGCCCGCGCCAATGCAAAAGGAGATGTTTTTCATGATTTTTGCAAGGAGATGTCTTTAGGGAAATTGAAGCTCATGCTTAGAGGAATGCATTGATGATGGTTTCAAGGCATGACAATGTTCACAGGTCACAAAATGGGTCCTCCATTGTGCGGGATGGGGAATGGTAGGGACGGTGACAAATTACTGTGTAACACTCCCCCTCGCAGACGAAGGGTTAAAACTACAGAAGCATCTCTTTCAATATTGTAAAAAGAGAGGGGAAGAGAGTCCTATAGTTTTTTACCTCCATATAGAAACCTCTGAAGAGCAGAGGATATCCCTAGCCTGTGTTCAAGGGCATGCGAGAGGTTCTACACCAGATCCGTTGAGTGCACCCAATGAAGCATGGTTTTTCTAGAAAGAAGCGAGATCTGGATCTGAAAAGTAGGGGAAGAGAGATCTGAGAAACCCTGTCTGCCAGAGCACATATGAGTGGCCAGATTGACGATCCTGGTAGGTTCGTTGCAACCCAAGGGTGCTTATTTATATTTTTCGTGTCCCCTAGGGCAAACATTGCTCTAGTAGGTAAGATCTAGGGTCTCACACCGGAGCAGAGAGTTGTTGGAGCGCAGGGGCATGCTCTTTTACTCCCATGGGTTGTGGAAAGTGTTAATTTATAATTAATTCAACCCTCATGGTCTATTATTAAAATGGGGTTGCAAAATCCTCTTTTTCCAACTTCAATGAAACCTAAAATAAAGGTCACCATTGCATTCAAATTGTCGAGGGATTTTCGATGATATAAATTTTATCTTAATCCAACTCCCAGATTGAAAGTTATTCCAGCTTGAATTTTAGCAATTTAAACCTTGCCACATCAGAAGGGCACTACCACATGGCACCCATGCATGACCCACATGGTTCTGCCACATTTCCCATGGTCCATTTTTGTGCCCACGTGGCCACATCAAGCCAATGTAGTGCCTACTACCTCAACTCACACTTGTGGGAGCCACTATGCCTACCTTGTTGCATATTTCTAAAATCCCTCGTTATATTTGTTGCATATTTCTAAAATCCCTCGTTGTAAATCGTAATGGTATAACCCTTTGTCCCTCATATTACTAGATACATCCTAACAAGAGGGACCTGTTGTGGAGCACACCATGCATCCACATAACCACCATGGCTAGCATGGAATCCTCCAACTCATATATCCTTGCAGATCCCATAATGTCCATGTGGCACTGCCACATCAACATGACATGAATCCACGTCCTTAGAAATTTTCCACGTGTTTTTCTAATAGCGATCCACATCAAAAATTTGGCTACATCATCTGAGCCACGTACTCATGGGATCCTTAAGTGGTGCACACATAGCCTTACTAGGCCTTTGTGACACTTTCTATATCATCCTAGTTTGAAAGTCCCATAGGGTCTAAACTCTCCATGCAAATCATCAATTTCACATTGTATCTAGCTATGGGAAAAATCTAGGTGCACTAGATTTTGCACCTCGACATACCTCCCAAATCCCCTAGATCCCAAAAATCCCTTATACATATTCAAAGGTATCTAACATTGGACCACATATATGGTTCCACAAATTTTCACAGTTACTCCACTTCTAGATGTCTCATATTCCCATACATCCGCCACCTAAGTAGATATGGCCTTTGCACAAATATATAATAGTGTCAAGCCCACCCGAGACACATTACGCTCTTTACCAAAATATAAATTCATTTGCATTAATCACAAAGTCCCATCATTAAATACACTTCCCTGGGATGGATACATTTATTGTAACACCTTATGTCAATCATGCCAAATATTTATGAATTTCTCATTGTCAATCCTCCGCGGTGCGATGAGAAAGTTTTTTTTTAGTTTTCAATATATTCTTGTCCAATGCCTTCTATCTTCCACGACTTCTATTAACACTGTGCCCCACTATGAGAATACACTGTAAAAAATCATCGAGGAACTGATATTTGTGGTGACATGGCTCTTGGCCATGTCAACTCGATGTTAGTGCAATGCTTCACCCCCAATCCATGTGACACCAAAAAACCACTGCCACATGTCAGGTGGATTTCACTGGATGAACAACAAAAAGCACCCATTTCAACTGTCACGTGTCACTGCCACCTAGGTTCCACGTCACCCATCACCCATTTACATTGCATCTTACTCACATCACACTGAAATCACCCTACCATGTGGCATCCTCTACTTATGTCATGTGTCATCCAAAAACCAGTCAGTTGGCCATCTAAAAAGGCCATTCCTAGTTTCCACATGTCATGTTGTCAACATGCCACATTAGTATCTTTGCCACATCACATATCTACATCCTTCGGGATTCCCCCTGGCATCCATGTAACCTTAACTGTTCTACATGGCATCTTCCACCTCACCCTATTTCATGGGTCCCATCGGGTTTCAGTCCTTCATGCAAATCAAAATTTTCACATTATAAGTCCTTATGTTTCTCCACCTTTCTGTTCCTCAAAACATACATATCTTCGTCTCTATCCCTTGAGACATATATATCTTTGTCTCCGCAAAATAGAAATATCTTTGTCTCTATTCCCTGGGAATATATATCTCCATATCCATAGAACAAACATATCTTCATCTTTGTTCCCCTAGAAATATGTATCTCTGTCTCTATTCTTGTTGGACAACTTGCCAAATATTTTGAGTTAAAAAAAGTCCTGAAACCTTCGTAATTATTGGCTCTAATACAAGTCTAACATGTCTTATTCGGCTCAAATACAAGCCTGTTACTTTGTGACGACCAAGCTTAGAAGTCTTGAGGAATTTGATGGTGTTAGTTTATGTAGCTTGGATAGGTGTTCTAATCTAAAGAGGTTTCAATGAGGCCAAGAACATAAGTTGATTAATTATCTCCAAGCCCAATTTATTTTTCTAAGGGAAAATTGTCTTAATTGGATTATTAGCAAGTTTTTAATTATTTTCCTAAGTATAACTTAGGGAAAATGGTTAATTATTCAATATTAATTGAGACAAATTGATTTGTCCCTAGTGACTTCTAAAAAAGTGATTTAAGGGAGTCAAGATGATCTTATCCATCAATCGTGATTAGATATTGGTCATTGATTTCTTAATGAGAGATTATAAGAGGAAGTCAATGGGCATCTTGGATATCATTAAATTGAGCAAGGGCACAATGATAGCATGGGACACTAGTAGAGGGTTTCAACAATGATTTAGGAGAGACTTGCCAAAGAGATTTCTTCACTGTGACATCCAATTTCTCAAAGAAATAAGGAGGTTGAATTATTTTGTGGAAGGCTAATTTTCTCTAGTGGTGTGAATTACCAGAAGGAGTTTGATTTTATAGAAAAAGGACACATTTTCCAGAGAGGTCAATTTGTAGGAGGAAAGCTGAGTCTACTAGGGAAGATCGATTTTTGAATGGAGGCCAAAATATTTCTTCCGGGGGGGGGGGGGTGCGAGTTTTCATTAGAGGCTGAGTTTTCTTTAGGCCACACATGTGGGTAGATTTAGGGTCGAATTACATCCAGGTGGTCAAATTTACTTGCAAAAGTGGAGAAAATAAATTTTTGGTGCTTTTCCATTTTACGAAAAGTAGTTATTGTAATTTTTAATTATATATTTGCCGAAGAATAATAAAACCCTCATATGAAAAACTAGTTTTCCCCACATTGGGGTTTTTCCAAGGAAATTTTTTCCAAAAATATCATGTCTATTTGTTGCACGTCATTTTTTCACCTTGACACTTGATAGTTAAACTAGATCTATATCCATCCATATTTATGTTCTAGTACACTCCTTTACAAGTCAAACATTCATATTCCTTGACAAAATCATGAATTTTGGGTAAAATGGCTCTTTGAACTCTTAAATATGACTTGCACACTTTTCCTAGTCAATTTCCGCACATGCATTATTACTTCCATAAATTCCTATGCAGTTCTGCGCTCTGTTTTCCATTAAAAACTGCATAACTGACTCAAAGTAAAGTAAAAATAAAAAGTAAGTTCTAGAAGCATAGTTGGGAACATATATCCCAACTAGAAGGCTCCGAGTCATATCTGTTCGAGAAGAACCCCTCTAAGCATGGACCTAATTTCCTTGGATCATGGAACACCAATCCCACTATTTTTGAATCTCTTCCATCTTTTGTGGATCTGAAACCTCCTTCATTTTTCCTATAAATTGAGTTAAGACTTCAAGGTTAGGGGAGTTCAATTATGATAGTCTTATGCTGGTAATTTTGGATTGGAAAGATTATCATCCAAGGAGTAATATTAGAGGCCTTTGGGAGGAACCTTAATGACATCAAGGCTTGGTTGTAAGGATTCTCTTTTATTCTTGAATAATACATTTGGATAATTTTTCTCATTGCATTGTATTATTGGAGTTATGAATGGTTTATGTTCATGTATTCATTAAGATAATTTCAATTTCTAATCTCCTTCATCATTAGATTAAGTTGTTTTAGATTATTATACTGCATATGCCTTTGATCCTTTGTATGTTTGTGTTTGCGGGTTTCTTCAAAGCATTGAGGAGCTACATCAGGAAAAATTGCTGGATCTTCATCAGGAATTTTGTTAAAGAGGTTAAAGCATCATCCTCTTCCTTTAGTTTTAATAATGTGAATGGATTTAGCTTAGGGAAATATATATTCTTATGTTTGTTTGTTTCTAATTCTCCTTTACGATTCTAGGGAGATCTCTCTTCTCTGCAAGAGGGATTTATCCGTATAACAAATTGGCGACCATACTGGGGAACGTCTTTGTCCTCTAGTTTTCTTTGGTTCTGCTTTCCCATTTTTATGGTTTGACTAAAACTAAATGTTGTTGAATTTATGAAATTTTAGATCCTTTGGGTTGAATGTCGAAAAAGTTAGTCTGCTTCTAGAAATAACTCTTTTTATATATTTTTCTTTTGAATATGCCAGATTAGTTGTTAATCTTGCTCATTTATGCGAAAAAATTTGCTTATTTGTGAAAGAAAGTTTCTAGATTAGTGAAATTAGGATTGTCTCAAAAAGATAGGGATTTGTGAAAAGTGTTTTCGTTTGCTGAATGTAAAAGTGATTTATTCTGTTCTCAAGTTTGAAGTAATCTTGAAAATACACTTGTAGGCATCATTTAATCAAATCATTCATTAAGAATTTTTAGTTTTTAATTTTTTCATAAATTTTAGAGTTTTTGTAGTTTTTCATAAATTTTGAAGAATTGGAAATAATTGTTTGCAAAAGAGAGTTGTGTGTTTTGACTTAAGAGAACTGAAAATTTTCATTAAAGTTTTTGCAATTGCACAATTTTCAAAGTGAATGGGCATTTCATGAAAAAAATATTGTGGGATTTTAAAAGAAGAACCTCTGACTTTTCCTTAACTAGGATTTCATAAAAACAAAAAGATTACATTTTCATTGTTGAATGCATTAGTGTATTTGGAGTTGGTCAGAATATCATCAATTCACTTTCATGTCCCGCTGAGTAAGAAAATACAAATAACATGACGTTAATTAAAACCAATCTAGATTTTTTTATATTTTTAGGGCTCATTCCACCAACATAGATCATGTTAGTGCTTTGGAATAAGGAAGTGAGTAAAATTTCCAAAGAAATAAACATACAACAAAATCTTGCGGTGGGGAGAAAATATAGTTATTACAATTTTTCTCTGGGAAGCTCTTCTTGTACAAGAGTTAAGTACAAAGTCATATTGGACCCAGTGAATTAATCCTATTCGCTTCATTAGTAAAGATATAATATTTTCTCGCATTACAAATGATGCCGAAAAGTGGTTGGGGTCACTTGTAAGTAAACCTCAGATTTACCATGTTGAGGAGCTTTCAAGGGTATTTAGCTTAGTTACTCTGCCCTTGCATGTACATCGGACCCTGGATTGTCCCCCCCAAGTTTGATTGTGATCGTAACCTTAGTGGCTATAATATTAGGATTTTTCCCAAGGTGATGGTGGAGGGAAGGTCCCACTGTACCTGGAACAAACGTTGACTAGACTCACTTTGAATTTTTGGATGGTAATCTTCACTCGAGATGGCATAGTGGAGTTGCTTGCACCAAAATGTTTCATTAAGTCGGTTGTTAGGCTAATTGGTTCCATCTGCTTTTTTTACGCATTGATCTCTACGAGGTTAGATTTCATCACCAACTAGTGATTTTACTGTGAAAACAATTTTTTTGTGTGAGGTTTTAATCTTAGATTTTATAATGCGTGTTAATTTGTTTGTTTTTATTTTTTAGAGGCTTTAGGTGTGATTTGTTGAAACTTTTGTGATTTTGTAATAAAATTAAATGTGGCCGAAATACCAAGACACTCACGTAGAGTGCAGGGGAAACCCCATGAGTACACACTGAGATAATTAGAGAAAATAAAAATTGAAAAGGAAAAATCAATAAGATCTGGGTCTTCAGAACAACCACAATCATCCATTGTGGTACATCCTGATTTTGAAGTAAATAGATTTGAGACATTTGAAACATGCTTAGAATAAATTCCGCCAGAAATGACTAATACCATTATAGTAGAGACTGTCACTGGTGAAGTCTTAGATACACAATTAACTAAACCATAAATATCTAAACTTGAGTATGATATTTCAGAACATGAGTCTCCTTCAAATGTTATAGCCCCTACTATTGCTCCATGTTAACCTAAATTAAAACTTATCATTACTGAGAATCTTCCTCTTGGCCTCATTAGCATTGAAGAAATTACTGAGGACGATGAAGAAGAATCTCCCACTAGTCCAAATTTGTTCGGTGAACAGACCTTTCCATTAGAACTACCTATTTCTCCTTTTCGACCCGATCATTAGTATCTTAGACCATTTGAATTTTCACATTAATTTGGTTATGGTCATCAACGTCTCTGAATTCCATTTTACTCTTTACCCAGATATAATATGTCTAATATGGCCTCTAGAAGTATGTCTACCAATTCATCCATGTTTTCATCTTCTCCAGAAGACTTATTATATGGTGGTCCTTCAGTTCCTGCTGGGTACCAGTCACTTACTGTAATTTTTTCAAGAGCATCTCTTTATTCTCAAGCTTCTACTATGTCAAATGGTTTATCAAAATATACTGCCCAAAATTTGACTGCAGACCAATTCATTCATATTCTTTCGGGGAGTAACCCTCAAGTTAACCCGTTAGGTGGTTACATTCTGCTTGGGGGGAAAAAAACTCTTCTGGGTTGACAACCTTTCATTGGAACATATCCTACGGTTGTAGGGCAACATTTACTCGATAATTATCCAAGTTATGGTCCAATGCCTCAAACTGGTTTAGGTCAACCTTTTGTGTCACAACCCTTATTAGGCACTCCTTATCCAAGGATGATTACTATATGGAATCCTTCGTTTTCTCAACAATATTTTCAACCTACCCCACAAATGACCTTTAATAAACCTTCTCAACTAACTAGACAATTGGTTTATAGATAGAAATGTCTTTTAGATTAATCACATCATTAGGATTAGGTTTATACTTAAGTCCAAAATTATGTTCAAGGAATTCCTCAAGTTATCCATGGGGCTTCTGTTGCGAGTAGTCAACAAGCTGGCTCGAGTACTCCTCGTAATCCTATCCAAAATATTGTGCAAACATATGTTCTGCAACCTAGTACTCCTAAAACACCCATACCATGAGTACTTCAAGTTTATGTTCTCGTTACCCTTCAAATACCAATGCAAACAATTACGCAAGCTATCCCTCAGACTACAGTTTATCAAGTCAGACCTATGGTCGAACCTATACCTCAAATACCTTTGGGATAGCCTAGAGTAGCTACTTTGCAAATAAACTTTTAGAGTCAGCCTTTTCAGGGCCCATTTGTTCAAGGTTAACCTTTTCAAGTTTAGCCTTATCAAGGAAATTTCTGTCAAGGCCAGCCATTTTAGAAGAAATATCAATTAGGAAAAATGGGACCAAATTCACCTTTCCAGAATCAACCATACCCTGGTCATACATTACAGATACCGGCTCAACCTCAGTTTGGTATGGCTAATCCTGGTTACCATGTAGGTATGCAAATTCAAATTGCTCAGGCTATTATAGGATATCATGGATACCCTCCTCCAGGCACTGGACTTGTCCCTCAAGGTTATCAATTTTCACAACAAGACCCTTTGTATGGTCTATCTTCCTATTAGAATAATTCTTCATACTTTTTTTCTTTTGAATATAAATCAATGTGTTTATGGAGTGAACTAATCAAGCTTCAAAATCATATCTAACAAAGTTTATGCGGCTCCCTCTGAAGTTTTCCATCTTTCATTCTTCAAGAGACCATATTGAATGTTGATCAATATCATCATGTTTTTTTCCCATCCATCATGTTTCTATATACCAAATATATGGAAGAGTTCCAAAACATATCATCATGCTCATCTATCATATTTCTATGTATATGGAAGATTTATTTCTTATTCATCATGCTTATTTATGTTGAGTAATTGAACAAAATGGTTATGTCCAAACATATCATGCTTGTGTTTCCAAAGTATATTTCTGAAACAAGCTCTTCCTACAATATTACTGAAGACACAAATTCTACTTCCTAATGAGAAACTCTTAAAAATATACATACCTCTTTATGCTTGACATCTAGTATTCTTTTATTTTTAATGAGTTGCATTTATTCTTGAGGATGACGTGTAGAATGATGTTCAAGATGAGATTCCTTCTCTAGGTTGAGAAGTACTCAATTATATATTCATGTTGCAACTTGATTATCTTCATTTATGTGAGCTTATTTGATTCTAGCTTCCATGGATTTGGTAGAAATATACCTTTTATCATGTTACAACAAATCCAAATCCATTAAAGATTTCAAAATTTTGTTAGCAAAAGCTTGAGACTTTACATTTGGTTCTGTATCATATTTTTACTACATTCTTGTTTATTCTATCATACACAAATACTATAATTCATCAAAGTTCAAAGTATCCTTTCTTGAAAAAATACTTGTCACAAAGCTACTCCATTTAGGAGGTAATGCATTGAGTATACACGTTATTAGTTCGTAATCATAAACAAATTATCCAAGCCCTTGTAGTTGATCCATCAATTGTGATATCTTCAATATATATGAGGTCAAGTCTTCATCCTTTGATAACCTTGTTTTGTAAATCTTATTCCTTATAGATATCTTCTTACCTGTAGAACTTACACAATACAATTTCACCAACTTGTCATATATTTCCTTAGATGTGCCCAAATCTACAATGAAAGGAATGAGATGATTCAACGAGAATAATTTGATCCCTTATTTGTCCTTTCATGTACTTGGCCCATTCTTAATACTAATATTTCTCTAATTTTGCAACCTTTCTTAGAACATGGTCCATGACTTCATTCTCTACAAGTATCAAGTCTACTATTTTCTTCCATTCTTGAAAGTTTGTTGACCCATCAAGCTTATTTCCTTCTTGAAAAAATGAACTCATTTGATTTGAATATTGAGATATATAGAACAATTTAGTAATTACTTGATATAACAGGTCCTCAAATACCTTAATTCTCCCAAGAATTTCAAGAGATTTCAAATATGCTCTAGATTGATGACTTCTAGGATGCCTCCAATAATAGTGACTTCAAGTTGATTCAAAGAATGTAGATGATGTTCCTAATATTATTGATGATTACTTGAATGATTTCTTATGAATATGTCTTCCAAAGAAATTTTAAAATGATAATAATCCAAGCGAAAGAAAGATCAATGTTCTTCTTCAAGATGATGAAGTGTAAACAAGGGCTTTCAAGGGAGTAGTCTTTGTTGAAATATGTAACTGGGTTTGGTATTCATAATAAAATATGTAACCATTATTTTATGTATTTCATGTTAAGAATAAAAATAAATTTATTATTTTCATTCTTGATGAATGAGTTTCATGCTCAAGGCTATTTTATTTAGGTGAAGAATCCATTGAGTGATTTTAGGGCTTGTCATTAAGTCAACAAGTCAATTGAGTCATTCTCATGTATGGAAGACCATTTTGGACATGTTTTATATCTTAAAGAAAATTTAAAGTGTCAAATAGACCCTCCAATACCTTGCTAATAAGCAAAGATTAAGTTGGCCTTCATGAGAGGACAAGTCGGCCTCCAAGCATCAATTCAACCTAGAAGAGAGGCCTATATATTACAGACTTCAACCTCACTTGAAAGAAATTCAATCACTCATTACACAAGAGATTCTATCAAGAAATAAGAAGAGATATAAAAGCTCCGAAGAAGTGGAGTACTAGAAGAGGAAGACGAAAGTGAAATTTTGGGATATTTCCTTCACACGTGCAAGAAAAACAGGGGAACTTTTGCAGCAACTAAGACCAAATTGAAAAATTCGAGTTAGGGCATCAATTCACATACTTTTCAAGACAAGTTTCCAAGAATAAAGGATAAATTCAAGCGAAGGATAAAAGAGGAATAAATCACCATATTTTTCACACTTGCAAGAGCTAGGGTTTCTTTAGAAGAAACTAATGGGGGTCGAAGTTGCAGAAGAAACTGTTGAGGGTCGAAGCTACAGAATAAATTGTTGGGGGTCGAAGTTGCAAAAGAAACTGTTGGGGGTTGAATTTGCAGAAGTTGTTGGGGTCGAAGTTACTAGAAAAGTTATTGGAATGAAATATCACCAAGGAGGAAGATTGACTTGGTATTGGAGGAGACTTTGACAAGGTTCTTAGGTCTTGTAATTCATCATTTGAAGTTCTATAAGAAGAGACAAGTTCGTGTGGGTTTTCCTCTCAAGAGGAGAGGTTTTTTCCCTGTCTTATAGACGATATCTTGTGTCCTCTTGTATTATGTGTTTGGTAGTTTTTTGATTATATAAAACACTAATATTGATTAAGTGAAAGTAGAAGCTAATAAAATTAAGCAAAAATACATCACAAGCATTTATCAAAGTAAGAGAAATCATCTATTTAGCTTCCCATTTATTTCTCAACATGGTATCATAACTAAGGTGAATACAACAAGGAAAAACAACTTGAAGAAAATAATCCAATTGAATAAGGATACATAAGGGTCAATCAAACTAAGTAGCATAAAGAAGGACCATCCATAACATCACAAGGATCACATCATCACAACTCTTAGAAGAAGAAAAGGACCTCAAAAACCCTACCTCCATCAAAATAAGGACTCTACATTTGAAGTGCCTTGGGAAGCCTCCACATTATAAATTATCATCCAAGGAAGCAAGAAGAAGTGTTTTCATCATCATCGAAGACATCAAGGTTATCTCCCTCACATTGAAGCAAAGATCATATCTCAAATATCCTTGAAAAATATCATCAAGGAAGCAACATAATCAAGAAATAATCAAGTTGAATATATCATATAGGAGCATATTCACTTTTCAAGTAAGTATCTTTATATTTATGTTTGAATATACTATAAAAATTATTTCATTCTGCAAGGAAAGAAATAAACTAATTGGGTCATCAAATTTCCTTGCATGGAAGAAGATGATAGTTTTGATCCTCATAGAGAATGAAGTTGTTGAATATGTAAAGGGATTTTTCTCGAAACCATCTCAAGAAAAATCTCAAGCATTATCAAAGCATATGAAAGGGAAAATAAGGGCTCGAATAATCCTTATAGAATCAATCAAGGATTCACTCATCCCTTATGTAGCAAATATGGAGACATCAAAACAAATCTATGAAAATTTGGTAGAAATATTTTCCGTAAGCACTGTAGGAGAAGTTATATCTCTGAGAACCGAGATATACAAGATGAAGGTATCAAAGAAAGAAGGGATGGCCTCATACCTTATTAGGGTGTCACAAATAAGAGACCAACTACAAGATTTAGGGGAAATAATGTCCAATAAAGAAATGACCACTGTTGTGCTTCATGCACAACCTGATGAATGGGGAAAATTTGTATCAAATATCTATGGAAAGAACTAAGCTACTCCATTTAGTGAAATTTGGTCAATATGTAATATTGAAGAAACTAGGTTGAAGGAAAAAAACGATGTTGGATCAAATGAAAAAGTTCAAGCATTTGTTTCCATGGATAAGAGAAAAGGAAAGTTTGGTCCTCAGAAAAGAAGAAGATTGATATGTAAAAGATACAATGTTATGGGTGTAATGAATAGGGCACTCAAGAAGGAAAGAAATGAAGCCCATATCACAGAAGAAGTAGAAGAACCTGAAAATAAGAAATCAAAGAAGGAGGAAGTGAAAGAAATCTATTATGATTGAGATAATATCCTTCACTTAGTTCTTTTTAGTTATAGAAGATTCTAGGAAGCATCAATATACATTATACCTGAAATACATATGAAATTATCGTAAAATCTTGAAAGGATATCTGAAGTAGAAGTCTACATGTTTGTAGATGTCATCATGATAGAAAGGAAGTAGCTCATGGTATCCTCATTAAAAACATGAAAAGACAACCAAAATAGTAGTATATATGGTTGGAAGAAATTCATATAGCATTATGGTATATAGATAAATGTCATCATACATCATCATTATTAGAAAGGGCCATTTCATAATGAGGATCATCGAGATCCTCCACTAGAATATTTACAAAAAGGTTCACCTCTAATTGGAAGAAGTAGGAAGAAGAAAGTGTCTCACTGATAGTATACATTACACCTTGTGTGGGATCCATTTTTTAGAAGGATGATGCTATGGTAAAAAAGGAGTGCATCATGTCAAGTTGGTTGAATTAACTTAATATTCAAGTAAGGAAAGGAAGTTATCAAAAGAATTCTAGATGGCCACATGAAGGAAGAGGTATGTATACATGCGGAAATAGATATATAAAGTCATGTAATCATATGGTTTCAATTAGAATGATTTAATTCTATATCTCATGAGAATTATTGAAGAAAACGGATCTATTCCTTTATAAAGTTACATGCATGAATGTAAACAATATGCCCTGAAATCGTCCACATATTGATAAGATGAAATCAAAATAATATGATCCCATATGGAATATGAGGTGCTTAACAATGATGAATGAATTATGTATAGAAATTCTCGAGGAAACTATAGTCATGTAAGATAAGATATGTGATTTGTAGAATCCAGATTTTCCACAGTATCATAAAACATTGGTCGACATTTCGAATCCCAATGGGGATCCATCATCAGGACGAGAATGAATTAGCTATGTGATCAACATCCGATATCTAGAAGAATTAGCTATGACATACTCGTGGAAGAAGAAGGTATGAAGACCTTGATAGGTATGTTGGAAAAGGAAAACCTTGGTAATATGTGTCTTGTAGATGGATTCATACATGTGAAGTATGTTGATGTTGCAAGAAGTAGATGCCATGAAGAAAGGCCATCATAAAAGATAACTTTGATTTGATGTTCTTTTTGATTTTTGAACAAAATTTAGTTGGGTTGAAACAAGGATACCGAAAGAGAGTTGTAGATGTCACCTATAAATAGTACTCATGAGAATGGATGGAATATCCTAAAATAAACATGACTTATAAGTAGTTGTATGAAGGAAAGTCAGATATGGAAGGTCACATTATGATGAAGAAAAGGATGAAATGAATATGGGTTCAACACTATGGTTTGTTGAAGGGAATGTGATGGATAATATGGTTGATGCCCTACAATGAAGTGATGATGAAGAAGGCTCCATAATAAAGAATATGAAGTTCATGGCATGATGCAAAAAGAGGATCCCTACAAGTAGTCAGTAGTACCATGATATCCACCAAATAGTAGAGGATTGCTGATTGGAAACAAGTCCCTAGTTAAGAGGGAGCTTGGGAAAGTCCCTAGGTAAGAGGGAGATTGGGTATATTACTCTTATAGAATATGTAGATCCTTCATATTTTAGAGGGAGAGACAGACACATCATTATTGTCTTCATTTAATTAAGAAAGAATGGAGAATTGGGTAATCGTTTGAGATTGATTTTGATACTATTTAAGGATGTGGTAGGGCATCCAATAGGCAAGAGTAGTCGAAGAGGAAATTCCTTGAGGATGTGTTATTCCAAGATAGGAATTGTCCTAAAATGACATACCCTTTGAACACTCGGATGGGGTATGTTCCTTAAGAGACTATTATGATGGTGTCTATCGGTGATTTCTCTCACCAGAATTGTGCTCTGATATTGGGGAATCTTTGTAGGATACACAAAGACACCTTAGATTTACCGGGTGTATATTCCTTCACTTAGGATGAATGTGATTAGGAGATTTATCATAAGTGAGGATGAGAATGCCATGAGAATATCTCTAGAGCGAGAGCTAACCATTCCACCAGAGGAGGAGCTTCTAGCTCCGAAGGAGGAGCCCCATGTAGATCCGCAAGATGTCATGGAGCAACCACATGTGGAGGAGCAGAGAGAAGATTGAGTGGAGGCACCAATCTCACAGATCTTAACAGAGAAGGGATAAAGAGAACCAGGGAGGCATACATATTGGCGCAGGATTCTTTGGATCATGTTGGAGCTCCCAGATCATTGCATAGATAGAGGAGATCACCAGAAAAATATATCGGATATATGGAACTCATGACAAAATTTATTGATTATGAGCCTTATTCATTTGATGAGACAATTTCCCAGTAGGTGTGGGTATATGCCATGGTGGAGGAGTATGACTCTATCATGAAGAATGATTCTTGGGAGGTTCTGCCTATAGCCAAAGGAAAATATGTTATTAGCTCCAAGTGGGTGTATAAGGTGAAACATGTAACTGATGGTAGTGTTGAGAAGTACAAGGCCAAATTTGTAGCCAAAGGCTTCTCACGGGTAGAGGGAGTTGATTATGAGGAGAAATTTTCCCTTGTAGTGTTATATTCTTCTATCAGGACCATACTAACATTGGAAACATAGTTTGGGTGGAAGATCCACCCACTACAAGGAAAAGACCTTCTAGCGGAGGTTATAAAGGAGGTTTTTAGTGTTATAAAATTTGCCAAAATCATCAAAAAACATTTGCTACAACATATGTTTTCGGTAATGAAGGTTTTGGCAGAGCTTCTAACAGAATTTCAACACAATTAAAAAAAACTGGGCGGCCAAAGGTTGTTATAGATGTTTTTCTCATCAGTGGGGGCATCAGGTGTGAATGCATCAGTGCGTTTTACTGTGAACACACTGGTATTGTAAACATACCAAGCACCGAGATGGAAAACAAATTTTGGATGCCCCAGGACATTTAGCAATGACCCAGTGCGTGTCAGCAACCAAGTTGCACCGGGCCGATGGAAGGTGCATGCACCGGGCCATTAAGGTGTAAAACCACACCGGGCCATCTAGGTGCTAAAACACACTAGGCCGTTAAGTTATAAAAACACACCGACACGTTAAAGGAAAACTGCACCGGTGCATGCAACGCCTATCGAGCCACCCGAGTAGTAGTCGTCAATAAAGAGCACTGAGTGTTCTAATTGGTATTGGTATTTGTGCAGTGCCCATAGGTCGTAGAAACACATTGGTGCGCATTATCATACAAATGCACTGGTGCACAGTAACTAACACACATCGGTGCTCATTTTTTATTTTTTAGAAACATCGACTTGTGACAATGCAATTATTGTGATTTTTAAAAATTCATTATTCATGAAGAGTCCACACATATCTTATAACAATATTCATATCAATTAAATTTTTATTAGTGCATTTGAATGTGTTATCTGGATTAATTTGTTATATCATATCAGCATATTTCGCATCTCTTCATTATAATATTTAGTCATCCATATATTTAATCAGCACTGTAAAATTTCACAACGACAATGGAGAACACAATAGAATAAATTAAACTGTATTTTAATATATATATATATATATATATATATATATATATATATATATATATATATATATATATATATATATATATATATATATAAGACACTCTTGTCACTGGGACAATTATTGGTATCCCTATGTCTTTCAATTGGGACACTATGTCTATTGCATTAAACAAAATGTCTGAATTCACAGGCAAATATTTCAAAAAATACAATCACCTTGCTTTGATATCTAAACATACTTATCATCATTCTTTGCTGGAACTGTTGTCACTGCTCGATCTACTTCCATGACTTGGGTTATTTTGAGGAATGTTTTTTTCACTATGTTGATTGTTTTCTTCTTCTTCAAGTCCCATCTACAAACATAAAAATAAAGTGTAATGAGGGTATTTACATTTGTAAGAATAATGAAAATTGCAATATTAAATAATATATATCAATGTAAACCGAAAAGAAATGTCCCACAAAAAGAATTGACTCATGAACTATACACATTCTTTCAAAACAAAATTTCATGCCATCTTTCAACATTTCATTTGATGGCGCAGTTCCATACTTTGTATCCTACAAGTTTTATACCCTATAATAGATCATATATTTAATATAAATGATTTTTTTGTTCTATTAATTATAGATGAAGCTAAGTAAAACAAGATAAATGCTTACACATTCCACAATTAATTTCTGATATGCCAACATATACTAACAACACATATTCAACCCAATGTCAATCAATTCTTCTGATGGTTCTTCTTTGTATGTTGGTACATGTTTGAAGACATTCAATGATGATTGTTATAAAAAAACTTAAAATATACAAAAATGAAATCTAGTTAAGTTGTTATAAGGAAGTAACAATTACTCACAAAACATAGATATCAACCATTTTCTTCCTTGTCGTCCTATTTTATGTGTTGAATGGGTTCCATTTTCTTTTCTTTTCTGAAAGAAAATACCCGAAAATTAATATTTAATGCTAAATTGTTTATTTATTGTACGTAATCAAAAAATTCAATGATTACATATTACATTTGAAGCACGTTGTTGTTGAGATGGCTCCTCGTGCGATGCGATTATGTCCATTTCTTTGACCATCTCCTTGTACACCTTTTTGGACATTCCTACTAGCATATTTCTGATATCAGCTCATTCATCCCTTGAGATTTTCATAATCTTCCTGAAAATGTAACATGACAATAAACTATTTAATTATATATATGAAAAGTAAATATAACAAAAGTGATATTTATAAATGATTGTTTTCTAGTAATATATACATATAATTTTAGAAAAATATTTAAAGGAATATTACTTTTTCATTCCTTATTTTTTGTTGTTGTACATTTTTTCTATTAAAAGTCTGACATATCTCATTGACCAATTCTCTGGAAACTCATCCTCTAGTTTAAATAAAATTTGGTTCTTGGAATCATTAGATTGATTTTTGTATTATAAGTGGAAAGAACGTTTATACATTCGTTTCACTAGATCCATTAAAATTTTGTAAAAGTTTTTCCCCCTTTCGTTAACCTCCAACACCACTCGAGATGAGCTAAGGAGAAATTCATTTTCATTTGCGTGTTTTATTTTTTTTCTTTTCTTAGAACAACATTCATTTTCTTCGTTGTTGCTCCTTGTAGAAAATTAAACATATGTGAATCAATAGATTATTTGAAACATGTTATCTAATATTTTTAAGTATATTATTAATGAAAATTCAAAAAAGAAACTCATATTGGATCGATAATATTTTTTCATTCATCTGATTCATTCTTCTGCAATGTTTCCATAAAACTTTTACGCTATTTTGGTCTTCGATCATAAATAATATTATCGAGCTTCGTCATTTTGTGGCTCTGCATGATACAAAGTAAACAATACAAATTAGTTAAACTTATATATAGTTAGAAAATAATAATTTTTGTAAAGAATTTACAAAGAACTTGCCTTTGTTGCTTTTCTTGATGTGTTATCAGTATTTTTGTTACTTGATCTTTTTTCATCCATTTCTTTATCAATATGACACATGTACCATACTATTCATTAATATATTTCATAAATAAATCACATACATTTTAGGTAAAAAAAATAAAAAAATCAAGAAAACGGTGCGCCTTTCAAAAAGTATGCATCGAAGGCGGTGTGGTAGGTTCTTATAAATGCAACGCCAAAACAGTAGAAACATCGTACGGTGCTCTCTATCAACAAGGAGACCCGGTGCGTTATATGTTAACCGTTGCACCGATTAACACAACCATATATATATATATATATATATATATATATATATATATATATCAAATAGTGTTTTTTGGTCAGTACGCGCCCAGTGCACTATACTACAATAGCACACCAGTGCGCTATTTTAAATAGGGAACACCGATTAAAAAAAAGTTGTTTTAAAAAAAATTATGCAAGGGCCGACATGGATTGGGAAACGACTCTGCGAGTGGTCCCGTGGGTTATATGTTACACACCTATATATATTGCAATACAAACCCTATAAATCTAAAATGAAAAGCCCTAATTGTGAAGTCACAAAAACAAGAAGAACCAAGGGTTTAACGTAAGAATGGATTTTTCTGTTTTTTTCCTGAAAATGCACAATAAAATTTAAATGTTTTACTATGCATGTATTAAATCCAATAGAAACAATAAAAAAATCAATTATTATAGGAAAATTTAACAATTTTACTATACTACAGGGTTTTTGTGCGAATCACCAGATGTTTCAAATTCTGTTTCTCTGAATAGTGTTGTTGTTCGAAAGTATTTTGCTGCTCCACAATGCTCTCATGCTCTCTTTCTCAAAGTATATCTCTCATTCAAATCCCTCCCTGATTTTTTTTGCAAAAATAATGAAATAATGAATATATTTTACTATTTAAAGAACTTTTTATGAAATTAGATTTCCGAACAAAATTTTCCACCCATTTTTCGATTTACCGCCTTTTTTTCTCTTAAAAAAATAAAGTTGCGTTTTTTTATTTCTAGATATTTGGTGCATTTGTTAACTAAACACACCTGTGCGTTAGTTAATAACACCGCACCAGTGTGTAGTAACTAAAACACACAGTTGTGGTTAAGTGTACATTAGCACCGGTAACAATAAGTCCATTTTTAAGGCATCGAAATTACTTTTAGATATGTACACCAAAATTTATTGTTGATTTTTCTCAAATGCACGGAGAAAATATCATAATTATATCAAATGGACAATTATTCAAGATCTATTTTGTTCCATAATATTTCTCAAAGGCCATCATGGAGTTCTCCCTATCCATCTCCAGACGTAATATTATTTTAGATTTTATTTATATGTTGGCTATCATAGTGCCAAGTAGAATACAAGTAAAGAATATGGATGTCTACTTACAACTACTGGTAGTTGAATTGAAGGAATTATGGGATGGGATAAATGTATACGATGTATTGAACCATCGCATAAGAGAGGTTTTTATGTTGTATGGATTGTGTGCTTACATGACACATGATTATCAAGGCTTAGGAGTTTGCTCTGGTAAATTACATGTTTTTATATTTGTTTATATACATAACAATATTCTTTCACATATTAGTTATTTAATTCGTTGTAATTGTTCTAATCTTCATGATATTATTTAACGTGCCATGCATATTGTATACAATAATTTCACAGGTCTTGTAACAAAATGGTATTTTGAATATAAATGTTGTGGACCTTCTCTGAAAGCTAGAAGGTCCAACGACCTACGAAAGCTAGTGTATGACTGCTCCAGGGTATTCCTCCTAGAAGAACACCCTTACAAAAGAGTAGCATCTGGTTTCAATGGTAAACGAGAGAGAACCCAAAGGCCTCTAATAAATACAGTAGCTGAATGGCTTAGAGCATATGAGAGAGAGAAGGAGAAGGAGTTCATATAAATGTTCGATTCAAATGGGAAACCTATGTTCGATGATCTAGAATTATTTGAAACCTATGTTGAGAAATTTCCCATTGGGATGAAAAGGAAATCTATCTTTTATAACCTCCCATATTGGGAGCATCTTAAGATTACCCACTTATTAGATCCCATGCATATATTTAAAAATGTTTCATCTTCTTTATGAAGGCACATATCATCGAAACAAAGTGACAGATTGTCTGTTAGGAAAGATCTTATTACTTTAAAAACTAAAAAGAAACATTGGCCAAGACAATTAGAAAGTACATGATTAGAGGCAGTTAGTCCCTCTAACTGGTATTTCAAAGAAGGTGATGTCCCATGTATTTAAAAAAAATATGATCTTTATTTGGCAAAGGAATTTATAATGGCTCTAACGGTGCCATCTTCATATGGGTCTTCACTACGACGCTGCTTCACCATGGATGGCCATTTGTCGGGGTTGAAATCACATGACCATCTGAATCTTCTAAGAGTAAGTATAATGTCAAAAGCATGATTTTATTATTTTTTATATTAATACATTTTATCCCATGCAGGGATCATAAAACATAACTAATTTTTTATATTATTGCATGTGTTTATAACTTTGCAGTGTCATTATCCTTTATTCATTTGTGGGTGTGTGAAACATGACTTCCCCCAAGAATTAGGACGTGCCATATCTAAATTATATCTATTTGTACGTTGGATCATGTCAAAGGAGATTCATGTGGATAGCATTCCATGGTGGCATCAAGAGATAGTTGAGATTGTTTGTATGTTTGAGAAGGAACTGCTGACGAGTTTCATGGACTTGCAGGTTCATCTTCTAATCCACCTAGTAGATGAGGTTGAATTAGTTGGGGTGGTTTCTTGTTGTTGGATGTTCTTCTTAGAGAGGTACATGAATAAATTGAAAGGTTTTTTTCGACAAAGGGCAAAACCTGAGGGTCTATGGCAGAGGGGTACATATCTTATGAGTCTTTCTATTATGCCAGTGAGTACATCAAGCAGATCGACAACAGACCAGGTGCAGTGATTTGGGATGATGAAAGGGATGAAGACAAAAGATAAGGGGAGTTGCTCCAAACGAATGGAAAAAGGTGCTTGATAAAGAGTAAGCGACTTATAATTTTTCAAATTTACACAAAGTAAATATTCATGTTGAACTTCAATATAATGTATATTTTGATCTCATATGTACTATATGTCAGTTTGATTTCATCAACGAAGGCAGAAATTGAAGCAATCAATAAATTCGTTCTTTACAATTCCAAAGTGACACAACCATGGGTTGCATTGTACAAATAAAAGAGGATGAAATGGGATAGTGACAAGAAAGAATTCAGATGGTTGAATGGTATAATTGTTCCTTATCCCGATCATTTAAAATAAAATATGCCAATTATATACCCCAACAGTTGGGTTGCTGACCAAGTCAGAGAGAAATACGGTGCAACTGGTCGTTACTCGCGTGCTGAAGAGGATGCACTAAACGTAGGGATTAGGTGCACCCAATCGGTAATAATATATTTATGTACATTTTAAACTTAATAATGCACCTTTGAAATGTAATACCTATATTTCATATTTTAAAATTTGGGTTATTATAAGACACATAACACTATGGTTTTTAAATTTTTTTATAGGGGAATTTGTTCCTATCTATGTGGGCATATGGACACTAGTTTCGCACAGAAATGTCGATGATGGACACATGAAACAAGACTGTGGAGTAGAATTTGAGTTTGATCAATGTAGTCGAGCTAGCCACCGTGATCAAAAACTAGTACGACGGACATTAGGTTACATCAGAAAGATACAAGAGATCATTGAAGTGGATTTATCTTCTTTCCAATGTGTTATTTTTAGGTGCAAGTGGAGGGACACCTTTGATCAGAATAATGTAAAGGAAGATCACGATAGTAAGCTGATATGTATCAACTGTAGAAATGTGTGGGATGAAGCTAAGGAGCCCTATGTTTTCCCCAAACACTGCAACCAAGTTCTTTTTTACCTAGATGCGTTGGATAGGGATTCATGGTTTGTATTGAGACATGACCCTAGATCAAAACATAATTTTTGAGAACAATAGTGTTATCATGGAAAGCGAGCTGGAAGATAACGAGGGTGATCATGAGAACTGAGAGTGATATGGTACATGTGTTATTTCATAATTTAAACTTTTTAAGATGGGTTTTTATAAAGAAGAGGACTTACCCTTATAACTAAGACTCTTTTTTTTGAAACATTATAATATGTAGAATTAATTGGTTTGCATTGTGTTAATGTTAAAATCATTTCACTTGATAATTTGCAATTATGTTGATCTCGAAAGCAATGGCGCATTGTATCAAGTTCTTGTTTTTTATAATGTCAATTCCTAAAATAATACAACTACTTGATTTCTTTAAATGTGTGTGAATGATATCTTCAAAATGTATACTGTTATTTTTGGTATGTAAGATCATAATAAATTAATTATAATTCTAAACATGAATTTATTTGCATTATTTTCTAAACTTTATTATGTTACAAAAATTTATATTATTCTAGATTTATTATTTTACAATTATTTATATTCATACAAATTTACAAATTTACAATTATGGTAATTAAACAATATTTATGGTATACATTTTACTTACGGTAGTTATGGTTCAAAATTGACAATTAATTTACAAGTTTACAAATTTACGAATTTAAAATTTTTAATAAAATTGAATGATGACAATACATACAATTACAATTACAATTTTACAAATATTTTACATACAATTAGAATTAGAATTAGAATTTTACAATTTTACATACAATTACAATTTTACATACAATTACACTTAAAATTACAATTACAATCATTCCACAATACAGTTACAATTACATTACAATTTTACAAATATTTTACATACAATTACAATTAAAATTAAAATTAAAATTAGAATTACAATATTACAATTTAACATACAATTACAATTTTACAATTTTACCAATTAAATTTTACGATTTTACCAATTAAATTTTACAATTTTACAATTTTAAAATTACAATTACAATTACATTTTTAGAATTTTACAAATTTATAAATTACAAATTTTGCAATTTTAATAAAATTGAATCATGACATGAATACATACAATTGAAATCACAATTTGACAATTTCACAATACAATTACTTACAATAAAAATTAAAATTAAAATTACAATTACAATTTTACAATTTTACATATAATTAAAATTAAAATTAAAATTTCAATTACAATTTTACAATTTTACATATAGTTAAAATTAAAATTAAAATTTCAATTACAATCACGACATAATATTTAATAAATATCATAATTTAGTATTAAAAATAAATATCACGATCATGATAACCATCGTAAAAACATCATATTTGACTAGAATACACATTCAAATTCACTAACATCATCTAATCATCATGATCATGACCATCTAACAAAACACAAGAATTATTGTTGGCTTGAGGGGTCTTGACCTAGGTTCAAAGGTGAAGGTTTGCCAACAAACCCCTATACTACTGGTCCTTTCGACAATGACCTACTCGCGCAGGCCAAGGTCTCACCCGAAGTAGTATGGGAAGGTGTTGGAACTAGGTTTCCGCACCCCGGGAGAGAGTGGGTAATTCGAGGCAGATCTATGTTATAACTTAGTAGGTTCGCACAGAATGATTCTATTCGCAACTCTTTTAACAATGTAATCAACATATAACCATAAAAAAGCTATCAGATCTAATGAGTACAGTCGCATCCATGTGCGTATTACCAAATACCATCACAGATCACTATAATCGTAGCCTATATAAGATCACATATATACTTATGCTAATTCAAAAACATAGATACATTCGTAGCTTAAATAGACGTCACAGATGTGCTTCAATAGTAAACATAACCAATTCAGATAACACACAGATGCTTTAAAGATACTTCACATTCATTAACATTCAGATTCACTTACAATCGAAACATAGCCCGTGCACACAGCTTAGCGAGGTCTGCACACATCAGGACTGAGGATCTCCGCGCACACAGCTAGCAGGAGTCCTTACCCAAAACAACCCAGATAGATCTTAACAATTCGCACGTAGAATCTATCTATCAACTTACTTACTTAATATACCCAACTATCTATCTATTTATAATATCATAGCCTTAACTATCCTATGGTCCGCAAATCGTGGTTTGCGGACCCTAGAACTACCCTTTAACCCATTACAACACATTAGGGGCTTTGACCCACCCCAAAACCCCTACGCAGGACTGACTTTAACAAAATTGTACCGAAACACAGGTTAGGGAACCCCGTTCCAACAGGCCCTCAACACAATCTTGTGACTCATCTCGAGTCACTACGGCCGTGGGTTTTCCATCTTCGCCCATAGCAGCTTGATCGCATCCACCATCGGGGGCATCACTCCTTCACTCTACACAGCAGTGTTATGAGCAATATCCACCAAATTCTGCAAAGCTGGGCCTTCTATAGCAGTAGTGATTCTCTCTAAAGTCTGATTCAGTTGCTTAACTGCGATATTGACGTCCTGAGAGAGCTTGAGGGCTTCATCGACCCACAGATTAAGGTGGTCGCTGAGAACCTTCTTTTTCTGGCAGAGCTCCTCAATGTCATCTCTGAGTGTATGGCTGGTACGCAGTCGTGCCAGGAATTGAGCGTGAATTAGAGTAGGCATAGTGGCTTCCAGCTGCTTAAACTCTTCTTCCGTCTGGCATAGCTCTTGAGTAAGTTCGTGCAGGAGAGGATCACACTGCACTTTAGTACACAACTGCATAGCTGTCTCCAACAGTCTCTTGCCCTGAGAAATCCGATCTGTGATGACATTGGTGGCCTCTGTGACCAACACATCTCACTGGGCCCTTACCTCAAGTGGCATTTCCTACTGCAATTTGGCTTGCAAGGCCACAATCTGTAGTTCCATCTCTGTCTTGACTGCCTAGATCTTGGTCCTCGAAGCCTTTAGCACTGCAACCAGCCCCTCAATGTTGGCCTCGGGGGTGGCATAAGTCGGGATATCGTTAGTGATATCTGCGCAGAGCCTACTGATTAGGCGTTCCAACTTTGTCTGCTACGCGGTGGCAAGGGTACATGCAGCCTGTGCCTGGGACACCTCATCAGTTTTCTCCTCAATATTCTGCTCAACTATACTAAGCTACTGGCACACTCGGCGGTCTCTGTGTTGAATCTCTTTGAACAGGGATTCATGGAAGACCTGTAATAGTTCATGCGGTAGTCGGGCTAGATCCAAGTGAACCTCTGCGCAGGCTTGGACTTGTGCCCCTGAGTCGGGTGGACTCAACATGAGGGCTATGCCTGGAAGAGGGCAGAGGCAAATTTCCATTGTACTGATCAATGCATTTCTTGTTGCTGGGGCCTATCTTTTCTGAATCATACTTGTTTGCAAGGTGATAGTCTTGAGCTTCAGAGCTCAAAGCTCAGATTGGAGTGTAGCGACCGTGGACTTCTGCTGCTCTTCTAGAGCTAGCCATTTTTCCTACAGCGAGGGTGACTACGTCTGTGATCTGCTCCAGGTCCTCCTTTTTCAGAGTAACTCCTGCATCCCGTTCCGGCTGTTGAGCTCGTTGCTTCTTCCTTTGTCCTTTAACTGGGTTGCCAGTCCGTTTCGTACCTCGAGGGGAGTCAGTACCTCCTTCATCCAAATCCTTTGTGCCAAGATCCTGCTGCGAATCCTTCTGTGATTCTGAGTCCGCTCCCTTCCCAGTACTCTTGCCCTGCTGCGAATCCTTCTATTAGTTCGGGTCTACTCCCTTCCCAGTACTCTTGTCCTGTCCTCTGGTTTCTTTGGTGGTGTCGGGTGGGGTTACCTTCGTGGCGCTCGTACCTGCAGTGTCCTTCATAACTGATTTAAAGCTGAGTTTCCAGTGTGGAGGCCAAGTAGCAATAAGGCGGTCAATATCCTCATCAGCGACCATGTATGGGAGTGATACCCATGCTGGGTCCTTGCGGCCTCAGATTTGTAAATTATGCATTGTTACTTGAAACGCTGTGATGCTCTTGTACTTATCATAAATTGCAGGTGACAAGTGTGGCTGGGAGTAAATGGCAGTTGCAAGCCCAATCTGAAAGAGGACCCATAAAAACTTATTATCTTCAATTCGCTTTTCATCCTTTGAATCCCACAGATTCACATACCATGCCCCTTCGCACATATCCGGCTCTAGGTTAGGGAGGACCAAATCTTCTAGGGCTTCCCATGAGACCAACGCGATGAGGAGAAATAACGAAGAATAGCATATTTCCCTTTCATAATCTTGGGCTTCACACACGTTCAACAGGAATTCAGTGCACATGAACTGGGACCAGTTGAAGCAGACCCCCTTTTCGTAGCAGCCGACCAACTAGATTACATATGCAGGGACCGTGGCAACCTAGCACTTGCGCATCATCTTGCCGGCTAACAACAAGGTGCCCATACGTGCACCGACGTCGTTGATAGTGCTAATCATGAACCCCCTCGTGTTTCATTCAACATGATAATCATCACGCACCTTTTCAGCGATTTGTTGTTCATTTTTCTTCCCGACACGCTCTATGGGATTCAACCCTTTCATGGGTAGACCAGTGATATGGTGGATGAGCACTGCATCTATGGGGATGTAGTCGTGAATCCATAAGCAGCCATCCTGGACCAGAGTGAGCAGCTGCCGCATGATCTTGTAAGTGATATTATAATGTCCGAAATGAGGCATTCACAACAAATTTAAGAGCTCGGACCCAACTAGTCCACTCACCAATAGCATAGGGACGACCTTCAGTACGTCATTCTCCAACACCCTCTCCAGATACAATTTCATTTCCAGCTCGAGGAAGGCCTCTAGGTTTGCTAGGTCATGATCATCAAATTTGACCGTGTAGAGCTTGCCAAAGGAATCTCCAATGATGGGGACCTCACCTGAGATCAGACGCATCTGCAGATAGGCACATATCCCATCAATATTCTTGGGCATGCGCACTGAGGGCCTATGAGGCCGCACATAGGGTGGTAGCCACTTTATTGGTTTAGCCATCCAAGCTTCCTCCTGAGCAGACAACGATATTTTTAAGGGGCTAAGCGAATGTGCCTGGGGCCGGTCATGGGGATTTCAAATTTTGAGGGGAGGTGTGGGGCTTCACCCCAGCCCACTTCATATTTTTCCCCGACCCTTCCTCCTGGCCTTTTCCTTTCCCCTTCTGCTTTACCTTGCTTGGTGTGGACATAACCTCCTCAACCTTAGGGGTGATTTCCTGTAATTCCTCAGGTTCTTTCCCTGTTGAGGCCACAGTCTAGGAATATTTGGTGGGATTTGTGGTAGTCATCCTGGCATGAAAAATGAACTCAGGGTCGCTACTATCAGAGGGGGTAGCATGCCCAAACATTAACAAAATGCAATGAGCACAAAATGTTGCAAAGCACAAACTGTTGAAGATACACAGAAGCTTCTTCTGAGCTATCCTTCTACTTTTATAGTCTCGGATATCACCCAATGGTTGGGTGAGGCTTATCAAAAACTTACCATAACATAAACGGTAAAAAATATTCAGAAAACGCTTCATTAATTTTCGCCCGTCCGCTCCTTTCAATGGTAAAATTTTCTTTTTACCCAGTTTTACTGTTCCAACGGCTAGTTTTCGTAGATGTAGATTTCCCCTGTGCTTCCAACGCACCTCCTACGCTCTAAGTGCACCCATGAGCTCCCAGTGCACCTCCTACGCTCTGAGCACACCCTTGCATTCCCATCTCACCTCTCCGGGCCTCCAGACCTGTGATCGACCCCTACGCATACCATGGTCCTACCCGTGTTTGTCCCTCTTCCTGCCCGTATCCCGCCCCATACAACTACTCCAACCATATATTCATTTGATTCGGTATGGTTTGAGCCAACTACCATTGACATAGCCTGGTACCATATCATCGCGTAGGGTGGCTAACCGGACCGCTCCTCCATCTATAATTTCCTTTACCATATAAGGACCTAGCCAGTGCTGACGAAAATTCCCTGGGTGCTTCGAAAACTGGATATCGTATAGCAGGACCAGTTCTCCCTCTGCAAATGCATTTTTTTGAATATGTCGATCATGCCATGCCTTATCCCAGGCCTTCTGAACCTACTGATGGAGGCTAGCAATGAAATTATCTTCCTCCAAGGCCACGAGCTGCGCAAATGCTCCTCTATGATATCAGGCTCTGCCATGTTGGTAAATGATGCGATGCGCAGGCTAGGAACAATATACTCCATTGGCATAATGGCCTTCTTGCCATAGACAATCTGAAATGGTGTTTTTCGAGTCAGCTTATTTCAGGTGGTTCGATGGGCCCAAAGGATTGACGGAATGCCCACGTCCTAGTCGCTACAATCAATTACAGACCTTAGTCAGTGCCTACTCCAAGATTTTATTAAAAGCTTCTACTACTCCATTTGCCTGTGGATGATATAGGGTGATTTTCGCGTGGTGGATCCAAAATTATTCAGTTAAAGCCTATATTATTTCATTAAAAAAATGCGTACCTATGTCGCTCATCAATATTTTCGGGCAGCCAAACCTAGTTAAAATATGTTCAAAGATAAAATGCGCAACGATGTTTACACTGCAATCCTTCACAGCTTGTGCTTCAGCCCATCTAGTCACATAATTAGTCACAGTGATGATGTAGCGCGCACCTGTCTTCTTCTCTGGTGGGTTGATTGGGCCAAAAAAATCTATGGCCCATTTTTCAAACGCCTACAGGGCCATCTACGGTTGTAGGGGCATTTTGTCTCTGCGCGATGGTATTCCTAGAAAGTGTCACAAGCTTTGCAATAATCGTGAGAGTCGCTATGCAGCATTGGCCACCATAGCCCGGCTCTCAGGATCTTCTGCGCCGTCGCCTTCCTTGCGTAGTGACCTCCTGCTACGCCCCTGTGGGGTTCTGCTAAGATGGCATGCCTTTCATGCTCCAAAACGTATCTTCGCAGCACCTCGTCAGCTCCCAGCTTATACAGATGGCTCGTGATGATGGTAAAATCCGCTGCGTGGGTTACCAATTCTTTCTTTTGTTGTACCGAATACTCTGTAGGCGCCATCCCCGTAGTCAAGAAGTGAATGATGTCGGCGAACAGCTGCACGTCAAGAAATCCTTCTTCTAGGTTGGTCGGCTCTTCACCACTTTCGATTCAAGATAAGTGGTCTGGCCCAGCATTCAACTTCCCTGGCTTTACGATGATCTTAAAGTCATATTCTTGAAACAATAGTAGCCATCGGCATATTAACCACCCCCCCCCCCCCCCCCCCCCCCCAACATAGGCTTATTCACTTGGTAATTCAAAGTCGAGTGATCTATAAAAATCTTGAAGTGCCCTCCTAACAGATAATTTTGGTACATTTTCAAAGCGTATACCATGGCCAACCCCTCATGCTCAGTGGTGTAGTAGTTGCACTCCGCACCCGAGAGTTTCCTACTGGAAAATGCAACTAGATGGTCAATGTCTCTATCTCCAGGCTGCATAACAACAGCTCCCAAGGTGATCCCTGATGCATCTACATGAACCTGGAAAACCTTCGCCAGTCAAGAAATAAGAGGATAGGTGCATAGACCATATTCTCCTTTAGTAGTTTGAAGCTCTTCTGACACTCCTCGTCCCAAAAAAACGAGACATCCATCTTTAGCAATTTTTCCATCGGAGCTGTGATCAGCACGTACCCTTGAATGAACTTCCTGTGGTAGCCTGTATGTCTGAGGATAGAGCGCAACTGTTTCTCAGTCGTAGGTGCTGCCAGGTTGATGCTAATGGCTAGCTTGGCGGGTCAACCATCAATCCTTGTTGACAAACTATCTGACCTATCAAGATCCCAAAGGGTACGCAAAATATGCATTTCTTGATATTCAGGGAAATCTGGTGGTTTCTGCAGGCATCCAAAATCATGCGCAAGTTGGAGACGTGCTTCTTTACCAACCCAAATATAGTCTAGTCATCAAAATATTCCTCCAAAAACTTGTGGATGAACTCCTTAAATACTGTGACCACCACCCACTAGAATATGGCAAGGGAATTCTTGAGCCTAAACGACATGACGATGTACTGGAAAGATCCCCGTTCAGTGGTGAACGTAGTTTTGTTGTGATCTTCAGGTGCGATCCTGATCTGGTCGTAGCCCGAGAACCCATCCGTGAACAAGTACGCTTCCTACCCCCCATGCTATTGAGGATTTCATATGAGAATGGCATAGGAAAGGGATCGTGTATGCAGACGTCATTCAATTTGAGCAGCTCAACATAGATCCGTATCTCTCCTCTAGTCTTTTTCTCATGAACCACCATAGGAGTTACCCAATATGACTGTTCAATTGGTTCGATGATACCTGTGGCTATCATTTTGTCAAGTTCTTCCCTGACTTTCTGCTTATACTTGGGGTTCAACTGATAAGGGTGCTACTTCACAGGGCATGCATCTGGTTTTAAAGTGATGCACATGACTCCTAGGTCCCCTGTAATCGCTTTGAGTTCCGAGAATTTTGTCGGAAATAGGTCCTGGTATTCGGTGAGGAGTTCCGCTACTCTTCCAACTATATCATCATCCTAGTAGTCCTTTATTTTACCTATCTTAGGTTGGTCCTCTGTCCCAATGTTGAATTATCACAGCTTTAGAGGCTTAGTGACATCGACGGTTTGCAGTGGGGGTCCAGGGACCACGTGCTCTCCCTCCGACTCTGAGACAGAGATATTTCATGGGTTTTCATCACATTCCTCCATTGACAGATTGCGAAAGTTGATAATATCTTGCATTTGCGTCTCCCACGTTGGTGCCCCATGTGTCGCATAGGAGCATAATTAATCAAATACTAAGGTATCTACATCTTGCAGAGATTCATCGAGTTCCTACGTTTTGCCTACCAAACCGAATGTCCCTACAAACTCGTCCTTCAAGGTGTCCCATTGGCGGGTGCGGTGGTGTAGCTATGCATCTAAATACCACGCGGTCGGGATTGGCCCCAAGGCATGAATGAATAGGTGGACCCATTCGTTCATAGTACTTTTTCACCATTCCTCCATCCATGCGGAAAAATGCTCGCGCGGGGCCCTCGGACCAAGGAAAGTCTTTATGCAAAGGTGACCCAGAGGTTCAAACCGTAGGACCATCATCTCACGACATTCTTCCCAATCCTAGAATGTTCCCTTTTGCGTGTCCCACTGCCTCGCACGGGTTGCACACATGGCCGGATTAAGGCCCACATCCTTCGCTCCCTTGGGACTTTAGCTTCGAATGTTTTCAAAAACTCCTTAATATTACCAGAACCACCAATAGTAGGGTAGTTCTCTTACCTCTGAGGAGATACACCGAAATTTCTTTGTGATTCTAAGAGATCGCAACACAGATACATCATGTAAACGATTCTGTCAATTTTTCATCTCCCCATCGGATTCAGAGAAGCATTCATTGTCCTTCTCCCAACAAAGTACAACATCAACTATAGGATTGATCCAATCCTTGTCCTAAGTGGTTAATTTATAGATGTGATCCACATCCTCTTCTTCATGCACCAGTTCTGTATATCGCTCTCCTTCCGCAGGGTCTAGTGGGACTATCACTCTCGTACCCTCATTCTCAGAGACCATGCTTCTTTTCTTTAGGTTGATAATTCATCCCATATCTATAGCCCAATCCAGTCCTAGGAGCGCAGGGTAAGGGTTCGTATCTTCCATAATTTTAATTACTTCAAAGTCCGCTCGTACCTTAACCCCTGCAATATCTACCATAATCTTTGATAGCCTCCCCAATGGTATGATCTTTTGTTGGTTAGCCATGCACAACTATATAGTAGACCATTCCAGCTTAGGCTCTGCCATCTACTGCCAAGTTTTCTTGGGAAGTACATTCACATCTGACCCTAAGTCCAAGATAACCTGATCCATTTCATAGTCTCCAATCTATGCTCTTAGCTGCATCTCCCGACCAATGCGCTTCTTATGCTTGTAAAGTTTGTGTACATCCTTAAATTTTGTGAGAGGGTTAGTTCTATCTGCGCAGCTGTCTATTAGGGCTTGAAGATTTTCTACCGCCTTCTGGTTGTGTAGAAGCTTCATACATGCCTATAGAAATGGTTTAACTTCGTTGTCTGTTCATAGGTTTACTGGAGCCTTGGAAGCAGGTGCTTACAGGCTGAGACGAAGGTTTCCTTCTCCTTCTGTAGGTCTAAGATTTCTTACTTGAAAAATTATTTTCAGATAAGAGATTCAGTCGTGGCTTTCTCCCCACCTCCCCCAGTAGCCGTGCCGCTGCATGTTATGACATTAATAATTGGTCCTTGATCACACAGTTCCGCCTTAATAGTTAGCACGTTCTGCATATGTGTCTGCTGTTTTTCTTTCATTTTTGCTATCAGAATGGGACACTCCCTCAAAAAGTGCCCTATTTCTCCATAGTTGTAATAGATCAATTGTCCTCTTCCTCGACCTGCGCCTCCACCCCTTCCCCCTCCCCTGCCCCTTGCTGGGGAGCCTCTGCTTGAGGGAGATAGTGGTGAAGAAGGGCAACTTGTACCCTGTATAAGTTTCCTCGATCTGTCATCGAGTCATAGGTCCGACAGGTATGCTCGTCATGTCCCACAAAGGAGCATAATCGACACTATTTCTGCTTCAATCCTGGAACATAAGCACCCAGACAAGAACAGTGGTTAGTGTCGTGAATCCCAACAACACGATAATCAATGCACCATAATGTTGGACCAATTTGTTGAGATTCAACAAGATGATGAGCTTAGTGAAAAGAGTCGCCTTCACTAAGTGGGCCCGCAAGATATTTTTGGCACAAGTCTATTTTTAGACATGTTGATCATATTCTATGAGTTGTAGGATGCTATTTGTGGACGGTTGGTCAAGTTGGAAAAAATAGATGGACTTCTATTTTTAGAAATTTTGGGCGAAGTCTATTTTTAGACTACTAGTCTAAAAATAGACATGTCGGATATTATTAGCTCTTAATAATATTTGGACTCTAAACAATATCTTATTCTCTTGGAGCACTTCTATTTAGTGCACAAATGTGGCACAACAGTTGACAGAAGGAATTACGCTATTCTTGAGGGTTTACTAGAGCTATTGCATGGAGGACTCAGTTAGAACTCAAGTGGCAGAGTTATGACACAGTTGGAAGAAGTAGTTATGGAGTTGTATTCAGTTTAACTCAGTTAGACTTAGTTGAGCTAGTTGTATCTAGTCTCACTGATTGATGATATCAGTGAGAGTGGAGTGAATTAATTAGTTAATTAATTCATAAATAATAAATCATTAATCAACTGAAGAATACATCAGTTAACTACAGTGCATGGTAGTTTCAGTGGAGACCAGTGGAGAGATAGGTGAAAAGGCAAGATAGACTATCAGTTGTGACTATAGTGATGCATTGATTGCATCCAACACTCAGTGGAGATGCCAATGAGAATTGCATGAGCAAGGATGGAGAAATTAAAACTCATTCAGAGCCATTCTTTAGCAGAGATTTCGCAATAGAAGCAGGCTATCAGGAGGGCAAAAATCAGTGCAGATTTTTGTTGATTGTTCTTGATTAGTGTGTAGCGATTGTATTGTACTGAGAGCTTGATATGATCAGCTTTGTATGAGGATTGTTACATGATCTCTATGAGATATATTATATACAGATAGTTGGGGTTTTCAGCTTCAGGCTTTCCCATTAAACAACTGTGTTAATGTGTGTGAATTTTTATTGTTTCATGTGTGCATTGCAATCTTGATTTAATTTCCGCAAATGATCAATGGTGGAATAGATTCTATATTTTGCATGAAGTCAAATAGTGTGAGATCAGGAGAATCTTGGACATATAAAACATAAGTTATATAATTTCTACATGGTATCAGAGTAGTGTTGATCATTGGAGGAGATTGCAATTATTGAAGCGGTTGAGTTTTGTGCTGGTGGAATTCGAATTTGCTGCAGTGTTTTCTTGGTGTCGAAGTTGAGCATTCATTGAAATTTCTTTCAACGGGTTGTGATTGGAGTATGCCCTTGATGGGAGCTTGAATTACATAGCATGGAAGGAGAGGATGGAGACGGTGCTGGATGATAATGGGTTGAAGGAGTTCATAGATATTGATATTCCGAAGCTTGCTTCTAGCGATGCAGCTGCACTTGACGCATGGCAAAAGAAGGTAGAAAATTGTCAAAGGATTCTGTTGGAAGGTGTGAAGGACCACATTGTGTCCAACCTTCATGGGAAAGCCACTCCATTCTTAATTTGGAAGGTTTTGACAGACTTGTTCCAAAGCACAAGTGACCAGAGGAAGTTGGCGCTTAAAGACAAGCTCAGAAAAATAAAAATGGAGAAAGGCGACAATATTCCAAAATACCTCACGAAGTTTGTCCATTGCAAGGATGAGCTGGGAAGTGTGGGGTTATTGTTGATGAAGAAGAATTTGTGAGCTTGGCTCTCCTTGGGCTTCCGAAGAGTTGGCATAGCTACAAAGACTCTGTCAATGGACGGAAGAAACTGCTAGGATGGGAGCGACTTTGGTCGGATATTGTGTAGGAGGAGATAAGGCGGGGTACTGGGGATGGATCTTCATCGAAAAATGAAGATGAAGAAAATTGCGCTTTGGCTGCCAAATATCGGAAAGGAAAAGGGAAGAAATCTTCCAAATCCGAAGCTAAAGGCAAGAAGCATGATTTGTCCAAGGTGAAGTGTTTTCACTATCACCAACACAGGCATTTCGCCACTAATTTCCCACAGAAGAAGAAGAATAAGAGTGTTGTTGGTTCTGCAGCAGGAGAGGCCTTAGCCTCACAGTTTGAGCTTGAATTTTCTTTGATCGCATGCTTGGTTTCAAGTGTGATGGGATCAGTGTGGTTTCTTGACAATGGTGCATCTTTCCATATGATCGGAGACAAATATTTGTTTAGTGATCTGGAGGAAAAGGATCTTGGAGTGCACATCGAGATGAGCGATGATGGTAGATATAGTGCGACTAGTATCGAGACCATTTCCTTTGAGAGGGAGTCCGGTAAACCTTTCATCTTGAAGGATTTCATGCATGTTCTAGGATTGAAGAAGAATCTGATCTTCGTGGCGATGTTGGAAGACAAGGGTTATGATGTTGTTTTTAGCAAGGGAAAAGCTTTCCTTCGCCATAAAAAAACTGGTCAAACTAGGAGGATAGGGATTTAAGTTAAGAATATTTATCAATTGCAAGTAGATGGCTGCTCTGTAATGGCAGGAAAAGCAGAAGGAGTGGTGAGCCGAGATGAGGGCGAATTGTGGCACAAGAGATTGGGCCATGTTCACCATGGCGCTTTGAAAATTTTGCAGCAGATTTATACCGGGCTTCCCAAAGGTACACTTGCGCAGTCAGATCAATTCAAGGGATGTAGTTTGGGAAAATTTGTGAAGACCACTTTTCATGAGAAGGATAGTCATGCTTTGACGATCCTTGAGAGAATTCACACAGACGTGTGTGGACCTTTCTCGGTTGCTTCAACAGCAAAGAACATGTATTATGTGATATTTGTTGATGACTTTTCTTGTAAGTGCTGGATCTTCTTCATGCATAAGAAGAGTGAGACATACTCAAAGTTCTGTGAGTTGAAGGCACTGGTTGAGAAAGAGTCGGGGAAGAAAGTGAAATCTCTCTGGAGTGATAATGGTGGTGAATACATCTTTGGAGAATTCAAGGACTTCTGTAGCAAAGGAGGAATTCGAAGAGAACTCACAACGCCTCATAACCCACTGCAGAATGGGATCGCGGAGAGAAAGAATAGAACAATCATGGGTGCTGCACGGGTGATGCTGCATGATCAGGGCTTTCCCATACACTTGTGGGCTGAGGCATGAAACACTGCAGTTTATGTGCAAAATCGTTGTCCTCATAGAGTACTTGGCATGAGTACACCCGAAGAGGCATTTTCTAGTAAGAAGCTTGATATTTATCATTTGAAGATTTTTGGCTCACCTGTTTACATTCATGTGACGAAGGATGCCAAGAAGAAGCTGGAGCTGACCATAGAGGTTGGGATGTTTTTTATGGGGTACACAGAAACACCCCACAATTATCGTGTGTATTTTCCAGACAATCAGATGACTGTCGTGCGACGGGATATCAAATTTCATGAGGAGAAAGCCATGAAGTTGTTGCCTAAGAGGAAGCTACACTTGCATGCAGAGGAGAAGCTACTTGTTCCTAAGGATGAGCCTCAAGATGTGGATCAGCCATAAGAGGAGGTTCATGGAGTGGAAGAAACCACTCATGCAGTGCCAAACATTAGAGGGCGGAAGCGCACTACAGAAGCTGAGCGACTGAATCTTGATGCAATGCAGAATGTAGGAGTTCCTACATCATAGCGTAGACATAGACAATCACTTGACCAATTTAATAGATACATGGCTCTGATGAGCAAGTGTATCATGACGGAGCCATCCTCTTTCGAGGAAGCTGTGGAGGATCCCGCATGGGTAGATGCCATGGTGGAAGAGTATGATTCGATTGTCAGAAACAGTGCATGGGATATTGTCCCAAGGCCGGAAAGGAAATCAGTGGTAGGTTTGAGATGGATCTACAAAGAGAAGCAAGCTGCTGATGGGAGCATTGAGAAGTATAAGGCAAGATTTGTTGCCCGGGGCTTCTCACAGATCAAGGGGATCGACTATGAAGAAACCTTTGCACCTGTCGCAAGGTATTCTTCCATACGGTCCAATTTTGCTCTCTCAGCACAGATGGGTTGGAACATTCATCAGATGGATGTGAAGACTGCATTCCTCAAAGGAATCATTGAGGAGGAGGTGTACATTGAGCAGCCTGAAGGATTAGAAATCTTCCGCAGCGAGTCGCATGTGTGCAGGCTCAAAAGAGCGTTGTATGGGCTAAAACAAGCACCTCGTGCTTGGTACACATGGATAGATACTTATTTCACCGGACTTGGTTTCTCCAAGAGTGAGGCGGATCCAAACCTATACTAGATTTTGGTGGAGGGTAAGCTTTTGATCATTGTGCTTTATGTAGATGATTTAATACTAACGGGTGATGAACTGTTGATACACTCATGCAAGGCAGATCTTGCAAAGGAGTTCGAGATGAAGGACTTGGGCCTCCATTATTTCTTGGGATTGGAAATTTGGCAGTGGAAAGGTGAACTGTTTGTTTCTCAAGGAAAGTACGCCCGGGAGATACTGGAGAAGTTTCACATGCAAGGCTGCAAGCCTATCAACACTCCTCTTACTAGTGGTTGGAGGAAGGAGGATGCTACATCGGCAAAGGTAGTGGATGCCACTGTTTATCGACAGTTGGTTGGTTCACTCATGTATTTAGTTAATACACGACCGGACATATGCTATGCTGTGAACCAGCTTTCACAAGTGATGGTGAAGCCTACCAAGCTCTTTTGGAAGGCAGGCAAGCATGTCCTGAGGTAACTCAGGGGCACATTTGAGTATGGATTGTGGTACAAACAGTCGGATGAGGTGAAGCTGCATGGCTTCACGGATGCAGATTGGGCAGGAAGCCCAACGGACAGAAAGAGAACATCTGGAGGGATTTTTAGTATCAAATCTACAATAGTTTCTTGGTACAGCAGGAAACAAAGATCCGTGGCACTCAGTTCAGCGGAGGCCGAGTATATGGCAACAAGTTTGGCTGCATGCGAGGCTATATGGATGAGGAAGATCCTGGTCGGTTTGTTCGGTTCTCATTTAGATCCTACTGTGATATATTGTGATAATCAGAGTTGCATTAAACTCTTGGTTAATCCAGTATTTCATGATAAAACTAAACATATTGACATCCAGTATGATCATATCAGAGATTGTGTGCAGCGGAGGATCATGTTGCTTTCTTACATTCCTACGGAAGATCAAGATGCAGATATTTTGACGAAGGTGCTCACCAGGAGCAAATTCGAATACCATAGAGACAGGATTGGGGTGGCAGATAATCCCTATATTGTTAAGAGGGAGTGTTGAGATTCAACAAGATGATGAGCTTAGTGAAAAGAGTCACCTTCACTAAGTGGGCTCGCAGGCTGTTTTTGGCGCAAGTATATTTTTAGACATGTCGATCATATTCTATGAGTTGCAAGATGTTATTTGTGGATGGTTGGTCAAGTTGGAAAAAATAGATGGAATTCTATTTTTAGACATTTTGGGTGAAGTTTATTTTTAGACTGCTAGTCTAAAAATAGACATGTCGGATATTATTAGCTCTTAATAATATTTGGACTCTAAACAGTATGTTATTCTCTTGGAGCACTTCAGTTCATTGCACAGATGTGGCACATAAGTTGACAGAAGGAATTACGCTATTCCTGAGGGTTTACTGGAGCTATTGCATGGAGGACTCAGTTAGAACTCAAGTGGCAGAGTTATGACACAGTTGGAAGAAGTAGTTATGGATTTGTATTCAGTTTAACTCAGTTAGACTCAGTTGAGCTAGTTGTATCTAGTCTAACTGATTGATAAACTAGTGAGAGTGGAGTGAATTAATTAGTTAATTAATTCATAAATAATAACTCATTAATAAACTAAAGAATACATCAGTTAACTACAGTGCATGGTAGTTTCAGTGGAGACCAGTGGAGAGATAGGTGAAAGGGCAAGATAGACTATCAATTGTGACTATAGTGATGCATTGATTGCATCGAACACTCAGTGGAGATGCCAATGAGGATTGCGTGAGCAAGGCTGGAGCAATTTGAACTCATTCAGAGCCATTCTTTAGCAGGGATTGTGCAGTAGAGGCAGGCTATCATGAGGGAAAAAATCAGTGCAGATTTTCACTGATTGTTCTTGATTAATGTGTAGCGATTGTATTGTACTAAGAGCTTGATATGATCAGCTTTGTATGAGGATTTTTACATGATCTCTATGACATATATTATATACAGATAGTTGGGGTTTTCATCTTCAGGCTTTCCCATTAAACAACTGCGTTAATGTGTGTGAATTTTTATTGTTTCATGTGTGCATTGCAATCTTGATTTAATTTCCGCAAATGATCAATGGTGGAATAGATTCTATATTTTGCATGAAGTCAAATAGTGTGAGATCAGGAGAATATTGGACAGATAACACATAAGTTATATAATTTCTACACACTTGGCCCCGCGACCTCCTTAGGGCGCAACGAGATGGGTCCCCCAGCTTGCATGTAATCTGTCAGTAGAGGACACTTATCCTTGGTATGGCCGGAAACCCTGCATATTATGCACCATATGTCAGGGCTAGCCTCTTTCCCCCACTCTTTTCGCAAAATTTTTATTTCAATGTGAATTTCCTCCAGCTGTCCCTGGATCTGCTGCACCCCAAATTGGGCATTGTCTCTCGGTGCAGCCTCTAGTTTCATAGCAATCTCCAAGGCTTTCTCTTGCATTGCAATCACCTGCTAACCCATAGGTTGGCGCAAGTGAGGCATCAGCATAGCGATAAACCATTCCTTGTGCTGTCGATCATCATATGATAACCTTCTTCAACCGTTGATCAGCTTCCCATACCGATTCAGTGGGTCCTTGTTTAAAATATTTCAAGTCAACCACTATTTGAGAGTAGGACTTAGGCTTCCAAAATTGTTGTTTTAAAGCTGTCTTAATCTCTTGAATAGATGGATCTGCATGCTGTCCTACGTACCCCATATACCAGTCCAAAGCTCTTCCTTCAAAGGCGAGTGATAGCTACGCTCTCTTTACAGCGTTGGTAGCCACATTCTGTGCAGTCCATACTGATTCTGCTACAAACCAAAATCGGTCCATATCTTCATCCCCTACACCCTTAAAAGTGGGTAGCTTCATGTGGGTGGCCATTTCTTCTTCGGGTGGTGGTGGAGGTGTGGGTGAGTTCTTACCTTTATGGTGACTTGAAGGTGGTGTAGTTGGAGGAATATCCTCTATGTGCACAACCGACTCTCTTAGCAGACTGTAGATGGATCTATCCCCTTCTTGATTGGTTTGGTAATACTTACCACTTCAAGTTGTACTTTTTCTCTGATCATATATCATTCATTCGGTGTGGCTGCACAGAACGCCCTTTTCGCAAAATAATATTTTGATTAATAATGACAGTGTTTTCAAGAACTTGCCCCGAAAACCTTTGAAGGACCTCTGCTCTACTTCAGAATAGGATACAAACTGATCGACTGCGAATTATGTTACAAATCCTCCTAGTATGCTATCCACCCAGTGATTTACCGTACGGGTGATGGTATTGTCAATCCTCTCCAATTGTTGAATCAACTCTGGTGTCCACTCCATAACCTGATCGTCCTTCCAACACGTCTAGAACTCTATGAGCCTTGCCAACCACTCTTGAATCTCGTGCGCAAAGGTTACAAATAAAATTTCGTAGAATTTGGTGAAGATGTACTTGTTCTTCCACTTCTCAACCGTCAGCTTTGTGCTATGATTCTCCTTTACAAAAAATTCCTAAATCTACCTTTCAAACCAGTATTCAATTTCCACTCGCTCAGGTCTCCAATGACGTCGTGGCATTACCCGATCTCTCTCTCAAAATTCTCCTGATCCCAACAACATAACCATTTGTTGGATTGAGGGGTCTTGACCCATGTTCGGAGGTGAAGGTTTTCCAAAAAACACTTATACTATTGGCCCTTTCGGCAATGACCTACTCATGCAGGCCAAGGTCTCACCCGAAGTATGGGAAGGTGATGGAACTAGGTTTCTGCACCCTGGGAGAGAGTGGGTAATTCGAGGCAGACCTGTGTTATAAATTACTAGGTTTGCATAGAATGAGTCTATTCATAGCTCTTTTAACAGTGGAATCAACATATAACCATAAAAAATCTATCAGATCTAATCAGTACATTTGCCTCCATGTGCGTATTACCAAATATCATCACAGATCACTATAATCGCAGCCTATATTAGATCACAGATATACTTATGCTAATTCCAAAACACAGATACATTCACAACTTAAATAGGCGTCACAGATGCACTTCAACAATAAACATAACCAATTCAGATAACACACCAATACTTTAGCGATACTTCGCATTCATTAACATTCAGATTCACTTAAAACCGAAACACATCCCGCACACACAGCCTAGTGGGGTCCGCACACAGCAGGAATGAGGATCTCAACGCACACATCCAACGGGATTCCTTACCTAAAACAACCCAGAAAGATCTTAACAATTCGCACATAGCATCTATCTATCAACCTACTTACTTAATAGAACCAAATATCTATCTATTTATAATATTGTAGCCTTCGCTATCCTATGGTCCGCAAACCGTGGTTTGCGGACCCTAGAACTACCCTTTAACCCATTACAACACATTAAGGGCTTTGACCCACCCCTAAACCCCCATGCAAGACCGAATTTAACAAAAGTATACCGAAACGTAGGTTAGGGAACTCCATTCGAACAATTGTATAACGTCATCACAACACAAAAATCAAATATACATCTCATGTCAAATAACTGCTATCACATAAACATCTATCTGCTAGCACATTAAATGAACATCTCTAACATGACCTAACAATACACACATCATGATGAACGCCAACATGTAAATTAAGTACATCAACATGAACATAAAATACATGGACCGTATATATATATATATATATATATATATATATATATATGTAACTATATAATGTCAAAAATATACAACTGTAATATAATTTCATATAAATGTCAAATATCTGGTGGTACATCAATACTAGTACTAGTTAAGGCCTGCTTAGTCGATGGTGCAGCCTCATGCTTAGATAGATGACGAGCCTACTCCGGAGGTGCCTGCTCCAGAAGTGTCTACTGATTAGTTGATGGTGCAGTCTGCTTAGGAACTGCCTGCTGATGACTTTTCGATGGTGCAACCTGCTCAATGGATGGTGCGGCCTGCTTAGATGGACCTACCTACTCAGGAATAGTTGTTTGCTGAGATGGTGCATACTGCTCAGATGATGCCTGGTGATCAGGACTGGATGCTGTCTACTCATCATGATCTCCAGCACGAGGTGAAGGAGGAGGAGGTGGAGTAATAGAATGATGATCACTCCCCTCATGCTCATGATCATAATATGAGGCGTTGCTTCTGTCGTGCATCTCCACGAAGCCTACCCCTCCTAGCCCATGCCAGTGCTCTAGAAGCTCTAATGATATGACGCATGAGGGTCAACATATCACGATGAATGCCTATCCAAAGGTGTGTGAGCCTAAGATCAGCATGGATATCTTTGATCGTAGCTGGGTGGACTCCCTCATCAACTAGGAGTCGACAGAGTTGGTCGCCCAACTCCATCTTGAATCAGGTGTCCAGTCTACGCCTCACCCCGTGGGGATCTGCACCCGATCATGATCAGGTCTGTCACCCTGATCCTCTGCCTCTTCCATCTCCTCATCAACATCTACACTTTGATCATTCGGTGGTGGTGGAACCATGTCCCCAACAAATGTCCCAATAGTACACAACAATAAGTAGACATTTTCATTAAACAATTTAATAAAACAAGTTAAATAACATGTTAGAATAAATTTTATAACTCCAATTAATTCATTAAGACAATAAAATGAAACTATATTAATTTAAAGAAAACACTAATATTACCTCTCACATCCGGTGGCTCATCCTGTGTGAATAGGATGTTGGTACACCCTCGCCAATCTAAACCGACGTACGAACATGGCAGCAGAATGAACAAGTTATCATCAACACTAGATAAAAACTCCAGTGCATTAGGAGATAACCTGGCAGGAAAATTAGACTGGCCCCTCTTGGGCATGATCTGGCCCCACATCTGCATCCGTACATGCAGCATCGGCCTATGAGGCTGCCGAAAAAAATTAGGCCTTGTTTATGGAAACCTCTAAAAAAAAACAAAATAACTCTGAAGAAAAAGGGAAGGTCAACCTCCCATGTGCCTAAGAACAACATCTATCTAATGCTGTACAAAACTGCCACAAAAAAATCATAAACCATCTCACAAGTTGTGGCACCTGGAATAAAGAATCAACATAAAATAAAAGTGGGCAACTAATGCATTTCCCATCTCTAGTATACTATGAAATGGTTGTCAAAAGTAGTAAGAAGCACCTCACCTCCTTTGCACCAAACAAAGAAATACATAAAAACCACTAGACACCTGAAAATATGCAAGAGAAAATACATCGTTCCTAATGTATCTCTGGGAGTATGTCAATTGAATCCTTGCTGCATAGTCGACAGGGACATCTGGGAACTGGGGAAAATCCTTCCGACTTCTAGATAGGCTAGTAATAAAATATATGTCCTCCTCAGTGGGCACGAACCACTGGCCAAGACTGACCTAGAAAGCCTGTCAGTGGGCATCCCACCTAAAGATCAGTTGTCCCAATAACCCACTATGGCCCTTCAGGGATGTAGCCTCCTCATAGAACTTGAGGAGGCCTATCTCCCTTAGGAGAAACTGGGTGGCTTCTGTAATAGGGCGAGGGTCCATAATTCTCTCCCTCTCTCGTGCCTCCCACAGGTGAATCATGTTATACTGGTCCTCCATATGCTCTTGTTGTTCCCTTTGTTCTCTATGTTGACGTAGCTGAATGATTCACATATTAAATACATTTTTTTATTAAATGAGAAATGTATATATATATATATATATATATATATATATATATATATATATATATATATATATATATATATATATATATTTATTTATTTAAATAAAGTCGGTGCACCCAAAAAAATAGTCACGCACTTGTACCAGTGCATACGTTTTTATCACGCACCGCACTCAGTGTGCATGGAAAATGTTCACGCACCGCAAAATAGGGAAATATTTTTCTGCTGTGCATTAACGAAACTATCTGCCCCGGGGCAGATAGTTTGGTCAATGCACTTACCAACAACAATACATGGTCAATGGCGTTGTCCTATAAATGACTGCACTGTTGACCATGTACAGTTTTTGGGTGGGTGGTGCACTGACCTAACTATCTGCCCCGGGGCGAATAGTTTGGTCAACGCACCACCAAACAAAAGTACATGGTCAATTACGTAGTCCTGTGTAATATTCCAAATTTGGAATTTTTTACAACAATAAGAATACCCTAAGGTATTCCAAATTTGGAGAGAAGAAAGTGATCAACTCATATAGTGTGTTTAAACACATAGCCAACATTAAACAATCACAACAACAAACTATGCCTTTATACAATGTCACCAAGTGGGGAAAAACAACATATTTGGCCCCAAAAACATTATTTTCTGAATATTGAGTTATAACAGTGAAAAATAATGGCTGTGTCCCTTAGATTAGAAAATATAGGACATGCGTGCAAAATATTTTCAGAAACAAACGCCTTTACCCTAGTTAAACAAGCCTCCCATGCTCAAAACAACTCAAAATTGGCAAAACCCCAAGACTGCAAAATACCGGAGTTGCTGCATAAGAGACTGTGCAGTATAATGGTGGTAAAACTTAGAAAATAGAGAAATAAATAATATCTTCTTATTATATTACTCAATGAGGCATAAAAACAGAGATCTAATCTCTTTTATACATATCCAAGAAGACCCGACAAAGGTTTCTTGACAAAAAAGATATACAAGAGAAAGCTGCTGCAGATCTGTGGCTGAATCACACTGTGTAGCTGAAGCTCTGCATAAAAATGGTTGAACAAGCAAAGAAATGGCTGTAGATTCTTCCCCTATCTTTCCCAAAGAAAGGCTGATCCTTCTCTTGGGAAACTAGCTCCTCAAAATGGGGTTTTGACCCCTTCCACTGCACACCTTAATAAATAACGCAGTTTTCTGAAGGGAATGCATTTTTGCTGAAGGCAGGTTCTTGGCCCAACACCAGGTAGTGGAAAATTCAGATCAGAAACCTCCTCTTCTATTTCTTAGACAAGATCTCCAAGAAACAGTAGGGAATCCCCACTCGGGCAAACCCTTGCACTAAATAGTGCAACAACTTAGCTAAAAAACCAAGTATGTAGGAAGTCTAAGAAAACCACATAAAAATATAATCTCCCATATGTCCATATGCTTTCCATCTCCTTCATTATATAATTTATGAGCTCTCTCACCAAGGGTCCCACCCACTATGAGGTTGCTTCCATGCAAAGGCTCCTCCACAAAAACTGTGTTGTCCATCAAGATAGTTCAATGTATGTAGACAAATTTGTTGACTTAGTCAACCTTGACTGAATATTCATGCCTTGTCCCTTTTCACACTCAAGGTGCCTTCATTTTGTCTAGCTGGATTGATCTCTATTCACATTGAGCTGGCTTTATATAGGATCCACTTCTTCGAGAATAAATCATGTTGACTTGGTCAAAATTGACCTTGTCCACATATTTTAGACCTTGTTCACACATGTGGATGCTTGAACTGGTTATTTCATGTTCCCTTTTCACACTAGGAGGGATTTTTATTCATACTTGAGCAAATTATCAACCTCCTTGCTCAATTATTCATGCATCTGGATTTCAAAAGAAAAAATAATATTCCTATTAGCTGTAAGCTGATTTAGGAATATTACAGTCTCCCCTTCCCAAATGTTTCTTGTCCTCAAGCAACTGCAAGGGTGCTGCAAAATCTCCCCTTCTTCTCTTGTGGCCTCCTCATCCAATAGTCTCCACCATTGCTCTGAATTTTCTGCAATAGTTTTGTCTTCCAATGGTCCTTCCTTAAAGTGCAAGTTGGTCTTTGGTGAGTAAACCCAATGGCTCTCATCATGAAAGAATGGAACGTTGTTATGGAAACCTTCTTGCTGATCCATGGCCTCCTCAAAATAGAAGTGATGAAAATCATGGGGATTTTCATGATTCATGAAAGACTCCCATCTCCATGCTATCATCCAAATGAAGTGGATCACCTTCAAGCTTGGAAATCCATAGAAAAACTCCTCCCAATTTCTCACGAGAGGCATGCCCCAAGTGCTCCAACCAAACATATGGCCCACATCATAAAGAAACAAGTGGTATGAAATGGTGGCCATATATTTCCTCATGCTCCCCTTGGAACATGTAGTGCAGAAAAAGTAGGGACTCCCTTCCCCAAAGACACATCCAACAAGTGTGCCTCTCCTCCAACCATGCCCCCAACAAAGATAAGAACATCTTCAGCATGTGGGATCATAAGTAAGATCATGCTAGCTGCCATATACAATAAGGGAGAAGTAAAATGGTCCCTCATATGCAACCAACACAATTTTCCTCCTAAATGCCATAGAATATGATATGACAAGCGTTCTCTCCAACACTTGTTTGCTTCCCCATCCTTCTTGCATGCTTGGAGAAGGTGTATGATGGTTGGTGTTAAGGAATCATACCATGAAGATTACATCACCTCTCCAAGATCTCCCAAGGAATGGATAGCATCACCATTGTTCATGGCCCAAAGTGGCTCATGAAGCCCATCAGAAAAGGTGCCCCCTCTTGGAGCCAAGACCTGCACATGAGTGTTAAGAAAATGAAAGTATATAATAAATACATCATGAGGTTCAGAAATACCATGTTCATCATACACTTGTTTAAAATCAGCAAGGTAGCTCATGGATGAGCTTCCTCTCACACTCAATGAATAAGGAGGTGATAATGATAACTCTTCCCAAGATCTATGTTCCTCCTTAACCAACAAATGATCCATGCACTTACTCATGTGAGAGTGCATTTCCTCCTTGAAATTTCCCCATGTGAACCCATCTAAGATAGTATGATATGTTGTAATGAAACTAGTGGGGTTTGAAAGCAATACCTCATAGGTTGTGTTAAGTAGTTTTTTCTTGAGCTTGGAATATTTAGTTAAGTAGATCTGATCATGAACATAAATGATTCCATTAACTACTTTATACTTCCCATCCATTTCTTTCCCATCAAGAACCTTACATGTGAATAGGTCCTTAGAATATTCCATCAAGAATTGGGACTCCCAATAAGGGTCTAGGCTTCCCAATATTGATAGCGCTGTAGAAGTATGAAATGATACATTTGTCATATGATGGCTCTCCTCCTTAACATGCTTGATGTCAAAGTCACATGTTGGAGTATTCCCAACTTTCTTTTTCTGCCCCTCTTGCAACTGATCTTGCTCAAGATAAGATTTAAGTCTAGGAGAGTCACCCTCCTTTTGAAAGGTTCTCTTTCTCCAAAACTTCCACAATTTTGCTCCTGCATACAAAAATGAAAACATATTTTTGTTATGTTCAGAAATTTTCATTATATATTGGAGTACGCTTTGCTGCCCCAAAGCTATGGAGTAGCCTTTTGATACTATGCTCATATCAACACAGATTTCTGAATCTATCTCCTCCAACGCAAATAGATGAATGGAAGATAGCAAGGTCAATTTCAGAAATTTTCTTAGCCTTCCATCAATGATTCTCAGCACTATAGTGGCTCCTTCCAAGGTTCCCTCTCTAGACAAATACTTTGTTGCTGCATATAGTTGAGAGAACACTTTACTCTTCCTCCAATTAGGAGGTCTTCCTGCTGAAATGCCTCCTTGTAAAGAGGCATCGAGGCATAGTGTAGGATATGAATGTAGCTGGACAGATTTTCCCCTACCTTTACTGCATAGATCCTCTTGCCTTCCTTGTCCTTTCAAACTTTGAAATAGAGAAGGGTATATGCTCTTCATCTAGTGATGCCATTCCTCCTCTTTTCCTCCGCCTATCCCCAAGATCTCATCACTTGGCAATGAAGGTACATGCTGCACATGTATTATGCCAAGAGCTCTATGTGTGAGACCTTTTGGAACTCCTTGCAAGAGTGCAAGAGTTTCTTTCTTTGGAGCAAGTGATCCATCCTCTTTTTCATGAGGTGCTTGAGGTTCCCTTGTTATGACTGTGTTATCTTCTCCTACCTCGCCTTTCTCTTCTTCACTAGTTGAAGTTGCCTTACCTTCAACAAGAGACCTTAGATCTTGGTCCTGTTTTGAAGAAGGAGTCTTCATGTCTTCCTTTTGAGAAGGAATCCCTTCATCCAAAGGAGATCTTGCCCTTGGAAAAGTATCAAACAAGCTCACCTCTTCTTCATTGGTTTTCAGAAATGGAGTTGGATTTATAGACCCTCCCAACTCATGCAAAAGCTCTGTTTGATATGGTATGATAGTTTCAATAGAAGATGTTTCACATGAAATCTCATCAAACCTCTCTACTACTATTTTAATTAACTTTTCATAAGTAGATATATTTGCATTCTTTAAGGAAAATGATTCAAACAACCACCAAGCATAAACCTTACCCTCAAAATGAAGCACTGCTACTTTGATGGCTTCTTATTCTGAAACTTGATGTTGTTGCACTAAGGTGTCTGGCTCCTTCACCCAAGCCCTAGCTGGACATAGAGGTGATCCATCAAAAGTGGATAGAAAGAATCTACCCTCACCTTGCTTCGTGCTCCTTGTGCTATTTTCCTCCTTCATTTGGAAAAACACTTGGAAATTCAAGTGATCTTTAAACTCCTTAGATTGAGCTTCATATTCCTGCAAATAATCACCAAGAGTATCTTTCTTTGGCACATCTCCTTTCTTCCTCTTCATGAAGAAATTGCTGATAGAACATGGTAGATCTGATGATATGGCTGAGTGCTCATATCCAAAATATGAGGACTTAGAATCTTCCTCTTGTATATATCTTGTTGAGGGATCTTCATGTGTTTCCCTCCTCATTCCTTTGATGCCCTTGCTTTTGCCTTGCAGACTTGAAAAGAGAAGTTTTGAGAACCTCTTTTCTCCAAAAAATAAGGGTTTTCTCTGATTTCTTCTGCAAATCTCCTCCTCCCCATGAGAAGACTCCATAATTCTTGAGCTCATAGGCTAAGCCAAGATTGTTGCTCTGATACCACTGTGATATTCCAAATCTGAAATTTTCTACAACAATAAGAATACCCTAAGGTATTCCAAAGTTGGAGAGTAGAAAGCAATAAAATCATATAGTGTGTTTAAACACATAGCCAATATTAAACAATCACAACAACAAACTATGCCTTTATACAATGTCACCATGTGGGGAAAAACAACATATTTGGCCCCAAAAACGTTATTTTATGAATATTTAGTTATAAAAGTGAAAAATAATAGTTGTGTCCCTTACATTAGACAATATAGGACATGCATGCAAAATATTTTCAGAAAAAAGTGCTTTTAGCCTAGTTAAACAGGCCTCCCATGCTCAAAACAACTCAAAATTGGCAAAACCCCAAGGCTGAAAAATGCCAGAGTTGCTGCATAAGAGACTGCGCAGTATAATGGTGGTAAAACTCAGAAAATAGAGAAATAAATCATATATTCTTATTATATTACTCAATGAGGCATAAAAATAGAGATCTAATCTCTTTTATACAGATCCAAGAAGACCCGACAAAGGTTTCTTGATAGAAAATATATACAAGAGAAAGATGCTGCAGATCTGTGGTTGAATCACGCTGTGTGGCTGAAGCTCTACATAAAAATATTTGAACAAGCAAAGAATGGTTGTATATGCTTCCCCTAGCTTTCCAAAAGAAAGGCTGATCCTTCTCTTGGGAAACTAGCTCCTCAAAATGAGGTTTTGACCCCTTCCACTGCAGAACTTAAGAAATAACACATTTTTTTGATGGGACTGCATTTTTTCTGAAGGTAGGTGCTTGGCCCAACACAAGGTAGTGGAAAATTCAGATCAGAAACCTCCTCTTATATTTCTTAGACAATATCTCCAAGAAAGAGTAGGGAATCCCCACTCGGGCAAACCCTTGCACTATACAATGCAGTAACTTAGCTAAACAACCAAGTATGCAGGAAGTCTAAGCAGACCACATAAAAATATAATCTCCCATATGTCCATATGCTTTCCATCTCCTTCATTATATAATTAATGAGCTCTCTCACCAAGGGTCCCACCCACTATAAGGTTGCTTCCATGCAAAGGCTCCTCCACAAAAACTGCGTTGTCCATCAAGATGGTTCAATGTATCTAGACAGATTTGTTGACTTAGTCAACCTTGACTGAATATTCATGCCCTATCCCTTTTCACACTCAAGGTGCCTTCATTTTGTCTAGCTGGATTGATCTCTATTCACATTGAGTTGGCTTTATTTAGGATCCACTTCTTTGAGAATAAGTCATGTCGACTTGGTTAAACTTGACCTTGTTCACATATTTTAGACCTTGTTCACACATGTGGATGCTTGAACTAGTTATTTCATGATCCCTTTTCACACTAGGAGGGATTTTTATTCATACCTGAGCAAATTATGAGCCTCCTTGCTCAATTATTCATGCATCTAGATTTCAAAAGAAAAATTAATATTCCTATTAGCTGCAAGATAATTTAGGAATATTACATCCTGTAAACAACCACATCATTGAATATTTAATGTTGTTAGGTGGCTGGTGCATTGACCTAACTATCCGCCATAGGGTTGTTAGTTTGGTCAATACACTGCCCTCCAAACACTAGTACATAGTCAACAGTGCGGTTGCTTAAACGATCACATAACCATGTTATTTTATAAATTATTCACGATGCACATTTTTTGGTACCGCATTGGAACCTGGAGCGGTTTTCGTTAACATTGTTCGCCATGCGACCTGTAAATTTACAGGCAGCACCACGAATGGTGCGAGCCGAACGGCTCGAGCGCACCACAAATAATTTTTTTTTTCTAAACTGTTAATTTTGAGTTTTTTTTTCAAAATCTAATCCTCTAAAACATTTAGTTATTGAGAAACAAGTATAATACTTGTACATTTGTCTGTTAAGGAGGTATATTTGTTGAGGAATTGAAGAAACCAAATTTTCCCACCATTTTTGAAAATTTGAACTCCATAAGGTGGGCAATGGACGACAAAAATGCGTGCAATGGGTGAATCGATGGCAAAGCGCCTCACACAAGACAAAATCACACTGGTGCTTGAGAGGTCTGGAGCACTAAAGAAGTAAAAATGACATTTTTATGACCCATTAATTTTTTTTATTTAACCCTGTTTCGGTGAGCGAGTTTTTGAGATGCACCATATGGTATTATCGATGATGCACTGCATGTCGTTACGGTGCACTAGATTACGGAGACGGACTGGGCCTGTTTATATGTAGAGAACCAGTGTGCTATAGTACTTAGACGCACTAGGAGGGTTTGTACGGAGAGCACAGTGTCTCGGTGTGCCAATTTTTAGTACGCACTGGTGCGTTTTGAGTAAAATGCACTGGTGCAGTTTATGACAAGAAACAAACCAGAAAAAAAACATCCGCAAAAATCTCCACCCGCCAAAATCCTCTAGATACCTCCTCTACAAATGGATATTTGGGATATTTGTATAAGGGGTTCCTCAAAAACATCCACTAGAGGGTCTTTTCCTTGTAGTGACCAAATGGATTTTAAGACTGCCTTCCTCAATGGAGTGGTTGATGAAGATATCTAAATTGAGCATCATGAGGTATTTTCGACATTTGATAGGGAGACACATGTGTGTAGACTCAGAATATCCCTCTATGGTCTCAAGCAGGAACCTCGTGTCTGGTACCGTTGCATATATTCCTATATTAGTGGATTAGGCTTCACTAAGAGTGAAACAAATGCCAATCTCTACTACATTCTTGTAGATTGAAGTATTCTCATATCAGTCTTGTATGCAGATGATTTGATATTCATAGGAGATGAGAGGTTGATCTAGTCTTGCAAGGGGTATCTTGCAAGAGAGTTCGAAATGAAGGATATGTGTTTGATGCACTACTTGGTTGGTTTGGAGGTAAGGTAGGAAGATGGAGAGTTATTTGTTGGTCAAGGGAAGTACAAATCTGAAATCCTTCAAAGATTCCATATGCAGGATTGCAATCCCATGGACACTTCTCTAGCTGTTGATTGGAGGAAAGAGGATGCTTCTATAGGAGAGAAAATAGATGGAACTGTCTATAGATAGTTGGTGGGGTCCTTGATGTACTCGGTGAACACAAGGACCAATATTTTATTTGTGTTTAATAAACTTAGTCAATTTATGGTAGAGCCTACCAAAATTCAGTAGAAAGTAGAAAAACATGTTCTCAGATACCTTAGAGGGACAATAGATTTTGGTTTATGGTACAAGAGGATTGATGGAGTGAAGCTCCAAGACTTCACAAATGTAGATTGGGAAGGGAGTCCATTACATATGAAGAGCACATCGGGAGCTATCTTTAGTGTTGGGTCAACAATAGTTTCTTGGTATGGTAGGAAACATAGATATGTATCACTCAGCTCAGCAGAGGTTGAGTATATGGTTGCTAGTCAAGCAACATGTGAGGCTATTTGGATGAGGAAGATCTTGGTTGGTATCTTAAGTCAGGGAATGGATCCTACATTGACTCACTATGGTATTAAAATTTGTATCAAAGTCTCTGAAAATATAGTGTTTCATGATAGGTACAAGCATATATACATTAGGTACCATCGCTTGAGAGATTGTGTGCAGAGGAGGATCATCATGTTGTAGGACATTCCCACAGAGGAGCAGGATGGAGAAATTTTGACAAAGTATTTTTCAAGAGGCAAGTTTGATTTCCATAGGACCAGGATAGGGGTGGTAAATAACTATTTTCTTTCTAAGAGGGAGTGTCAAATTGTAGCAAGAAAAGGCTTCATTTGACTTTTGCCTTAGTCAAATGGAGAAATTCGAATTTCTACATCTGGAGGATGACTTGAGTTGTAGTTATCAAGAGTGGCATGGCCAAATCACTCAGTTAAATCCATCAATTTGAGTTTGTAGGCTATAAGTAGAGTTATGCATGAGTTGATTGCTAAGATCTAGCAACCTAGTGGAGTTATGATTAGTGAAACTTAGTTATTTAAGCTCTAGTCATGAATAGAGTCAGTAGGAGTTCATTTGAGAAATAGTAATTATTTTTAACTCAATGATATCTCAGTTAATCGATCAATTTACTAAAAATATCCACAGTCAAGCATTGAATTCGAATTTCCTAGTTGAGGTGGAGGAAAATGCACATTGTAATTGTCAACTGTATACTAGTTGAGTGTAAAGGTTTTGCATTGGAGCAGGTGATTAATTACTTCAGGATTTGCACAAGGAAATAGGGAATTTTCCTATATTTTAGGATCTAATTTCCACAAAGATTGCACAAGTAAATAGGATGAAGGTTGAGGCCTATTTTTTCATGATATCTCTCTTGTAACTAGGATACATTACTTAATTCCCTCACACATTAGTAGGTAGGAAACATCCTAATACTAAACATTCGATCTCCCCTAGGATTACAAGAAGCCAAAATTTGTCAAAAAACAAGTAGTGAGTCACATACATCTAAAAAAATATGAAAACATAATACACCTATGATGAAAACTAAGACACCCCCTTCCTCTTATCCTGTTCATAACCCCATATTAAAATATACACTAGTTAATCCATCAACAATTACTAATCCACAAGTTAGTGTTGCAAGAGAATTTCCCTAGGGATATGGTTGGAAGCCCCAAAAGAAAGACACAAAAATAAACAAATAAATACATTCAAATATGCATACAACTTCAAATTCAAAAATTAGGTGTAAGTTACTCACCCACAGGTCCTACAGTTTATGAATATCTTGCAGGGTCCAAAGCCAAACTTCTCCTTCCAAGGTTGTAGACCCACAAGATAAACAAGAAATAAGGAGCGGATCAGAAAATTCATATAATATATAAAAATAAATCAAGTTACCCCATAATAATATCCATTAGACATTCACATTCATGAAAAATAAATAATGTAATTGGGAATGGAATATGTGTCTCTTTATTAAAAAACAACAGTAGAGAAGTAGTTACGATACAATTTGATCCTGGTTGTCGGCACCGATGGAAACTTAATTTGAATCCTTCCTACCTGGGCCACTAAATATCTCTTCTCCGATGGTAGTAATGTGATGCAAGATAAGAGAGCTTAGCATCAAATCAAGGACAATAGGGTTTCCTGGAGACAAGGGAGTGCCTAAATGCACAAGATAATAAGACCTAATATGGGGAAAATTTGGTAGATTATGGATGCGAAGTACTAAGATGATATGAGGGAAACCAAAGGTGTTTATTTATACCACCATAAATTATTTGGGTTGGTTATGTTACGTGTTCATGTAGGTGAATTTATGGTCTAACCCATAAAATCTTCTTGGAAAATAGATCAATTATCTTTTTTTTCAAATTTTAAAAAATTGTATATTTGAATCTTTAAGGAGAACCACGTACATACACACTTTTATAGAGGGTAGGTTGTGTCTGCATCTAAAAATATCTCAAATATTTGGGGGATATTTAAATTAACTCTGAAAATATAGATTTGGGTTTTTTTGGGGGAGTGAAAAAATATATGAAGGGGCTCTGTAATGAAATGTGGACAAATCAACAATATACAAAACCTCTATGAATTTTGTTCCAAGATATGAAACGTGAAATTAATTTCTCAATGAATTGGAGGCATTACAAATATATTTCTTAATTTTCTATTCAAATTCATGTTCTATAGTATGTTTAACAACCTGTAGTCTTCCTGGTAGCAAATTTTGGTTTTAAATTTTGTTTGTCTGACTTTGTATGTTAACGAGTGAATTAATACATTCAAGGTTGGGTTAAAATCCTGTGGTTGTGATGAAACCAACAATAATTGGAATGGAGTGCATTCTGATATGAAGAATCCAATAAAAAGTGTGGATCTTCGAGTATGATCATTACGACCTTCCTAGGCTCCCTTTCCACGTGTGGATACAGAGCAGATTCATGTACCACACATTATTATTATTTATTTGTTTGGAATCGATGATATAGTGAATAGTGTGTTATCCCCATGTATTGTGGTGAGTGAATCAAATTTGGGAATTCCTAGAATGGAATTAAACCCAAAAACGAAAAACCAATTAAATAATTGTCTATAGAACTTCCTATTCCCTTGAGATGATCTTGTGATCATAGTTTAGTTCATGTTCCACGTGTACAATTCCTTCTAACTAAACAAATAATTTTCAAATCCTTGTTTTTCGTGTTGAAGAAAAGGTTCCTGAATGATTTATTTTACTATACAAGAGAGTGTAAATCTCAGTACACTTTCTGCAAGTGAGTATAATATAGTTTGAGTTTCTTGAAGGTGAAATATATTCCTTTCCCCCACAAAACAATTCCTTCAAACTAAATTTGTACTGAGTCCTTATGTCTTAAAATTTCTTCCAAAAAAAGATAAAATTTTCTATTATGGAGGAATTCCTTCCTTGACTTGAAAATGGGCGTTCATATTGTCAACTGTATTATAAATCTTAATATCAACTATAATAGGCTTACAAGTCAACATATTCATATAGATCTGCATATTCCCTTGGAGGTAAAGGATAAGATGTTGAGAAATCGATAATGGCAATAGTTAGGGTGATTTCTCTTTACTTCATAATTGATTGTGAAGTTATGTTGGCTTCTTATTACTTTTTATTATGTTTTTTTCATCAAAAAAATTCCAAAACCATAAATAATGAATACCAAAAATAGAGAATGAACACAAGATGTAGGCTCCAAGCGGGCAAAACCCCTCCAAGGGGAAAATCCAAAAAAATATTCTCTTCTTATAGAATTATATCAAATGAGGAATCCAAGACCCAAACAACAAGACCGAGACCTTAAACAAGATCCAAGTCATCCCTCCTCCCAATCTCTTCCAATGATTGAAAGTCAACTCAAGTCAAAACCCTCCAAATTAGCTCCTGCTTTAGAACTTTGGTGCCCAACTTTAGAATTTCAGCCTCTAGCTTTAGAATTTTAGACCTATAGTGATTCTTAAACTTCACCCCCTGCAACATCTTGATAATTTCACACATGTGAGGAATCTAAGACAAATTTTAGGGCAAAAGGTTCAATTTTCTTCCTTCTTTCTCTCTCTTGCTTCCCAACTTCTTCTTCTCTTGAATTTGGAATTTCTTGTCTTGGAAATATAACTTTCTTGAGTGGTGCTTCAAATGAAGTTGAAATGTCTCTATTTATACACGTCCAGGAGGTCAAATTATTCCTTCCAGGGATGACTTTGTCTTGTAGGTACAAAAATTACATTTTTGACTTAAATAAATTCCTTTTTTTCTATTTTCTCTTAAAATTCCAAAAATTACTGGACTCTAAGACAATATTTGGACTTATGAAAAATATTATTTTTGACTCAATAAACCATATAAGCATGAAGAACATGCTTTCCCTAGATGACCAAATAATTTTAGCATGAAACCCATGCTTGAAAAATAACATTTAATTTTCTTCTTTGGATCTTTACATGGAATAAATAATAACATAATTACAACAACAATTATGAAGACTAAACCTCGTTACATTTTATAGCACTCCGTCTTAACTAGGGAGGTATTCATAATCCCATAACAGGTACAAGGATACTCTCAAACTAAAATATTCTCACAAGAAGAGTCAAATTGGTAATCCATCTTTTAAGCACCAACACCATGACCATCATTGTCAAATAGTAAGGCCTTTTGACTAACAAGCTCTAACTTTCCGAAATATTAGAGCATAATTTTGGGAGGCACTCATGTTTGGACACCTCAACCTCTTAAGGAACATACCCCATCCGGATGTTCACAAGGTATATCCTTCCATGATTTATTATTATATTGGATTCCCAATAATCAAAGAGTACGAGTCCTCTTAGACCACTCTTATCTTGTATACCTTGTTATATCCTCAAGAGTGTTGATCCATTGGGCTACTTCCTATATTATATTTCTAATCCTCAATGAGTACTAGTCCCCAGATGCTTATCCAATCCTTCATTCTCCCTCCTAGTGTGATACACTAGACGTATGGTGATTAGTCTTTGCCTAGTGCATGCAACTTATGAAGAATATAATGTCCACCATCACTCCCTCTCAACTAGGGAGGATATCCTTACTCCTTATCAAATATGAAGGATATTTATTGGTCCCTCTTAATTAATGAGTCTTCATAATAATATTTAGTTAATTTCAAATAATGTTTTTATTATTTGTTTTTGTCATCAACTATTTGTTTTTCCATAGAGATCATAGCTACAAGGGCTCCCATTTCTTATCATCATATCATATTTTATCTTCAATCTTCCTGGATTTTATGGAGCCAAATTATTTCTCAATCTTCCTTCGTAATGAGGTTCATGCCATCAACCTTCTACATCACTTTCCATCAGCCATAATTAATGTATCTTCAACTTCAATAGTATTTTTCCAAACCAATAAATTTATAGCTAATCATAGATCCCTCTGTTCATCGGGAAAGTGAATATCATTGGATCCAACATGAGTAACAAGCTATATTGTGACTTGCTACATTTTCGGCCTTCCTGGTGTGCACATTACTGCCATCAATATTTCTAATCCAAAACCATTTTTTCCACTCAATCCATCTGATTAGAATTGAGTTAAAATAGCTATAAATATAATATTTTTCCAATTTGTCCTTTTGCAATATGTTCTTACAAAAGTATTATTTCAAACGAATCATAAAGTTATCAAAATCATAGTTACCTGGCCATGATAACCTTTAAGATGTAATGTTCTACTACAACCTATTTCTGAGATGATCATCCCTTTGTATGGTCTATCTTCCTATTAGAATCCTTCTTCATACTTTTTGTCTTTTGAATATCAATCAATGTGTTTGTCGAGTGAACTAATCAAGATTCAAAATCATATCCAACAAAGTTTATGCAGCTCCATCTGAATTTGTCTATCTTTAATTCTTCAAGAGACCATACTGAATGTTGATCAATATCATCATGTGTTTTTCCCATCCATCATGTTTCTATATACGAAATATATGGAAGAGTTCCAAAACATATCATCATGCTCATCTATCATGCTTCTATGTATATGGAAAAGTTATTTCTTATTCATCATGCTTCTTTATGTTGAGTAACTGAACAAAAGGGTTATGTCCAAACATATCATGCTTGTTTTTCCCAAGTATATTTTAACAACAAGTTCTTTCTACAATATTAATGAATACATGCATTCTACTTCCTAATAAGAATCTCTTAAATATATACATAGCTCTTCCTTTATGCTTGACATCTAGTATTATTTTATTTTGAACGAATTGAATTTCTTCTTGAGGATGACGTGTAGAATGATTTTCAATATGATATTCCTTCTCTAGGACAAGAAGTACTCAAATATATCTTCATGTTGCAACTTTATTATCTTCATTTATGTGAGCTTATTTGATGCTAACTTCCATGGATTTGGTAGAAATATAACTTCTTTCATGTTACAACAAATCCAAATCCATGGAAGCTTTCAAGCTTTTGCTAGAAAAATCTTGAGACTTTTCATTTGGTTTGGTATCATCCTTTTCCTTTATTCCTGTTTCTTATATCATGTGCATAAAGACCATATCTCATCAAAGTTCTAAGTGTCCTTTCTTGAATATATACTTGTCACAAAGCTAGTCCATTCAAGAGGTAATTCATTAAGTATACAAGTTATTAGTTCATAATGATAAAAAACTTCTCCAAGCCCTTGTAGTTGAGCCATCAATTGTGATACCTTCAAGATATATGAGGTAAATTCTTCATCCTTTGATAACCTTGTTTTTTAAAGCTTATTCCTTAGAGATATCTTCTGACTGGTAGTACTTATAGAATACAATTTCACCAACTTGTCATATATTGCTTTAGATGTGCCCAAATCTATAACGAAAGGAACAAGATGATCCTTAATGATTCAATGAGAATCATTTGATCCCTTACTTCTCCTTTCATTTAATTTTTCCATTTTTAAGACTTATCTTTACCTAGTTTTACAACCTTTCCTAGAACATGGTCCGCGAATTCATTATCTACAAGTATCAAGTCTATTATTTTCTTCCATGCTTGAAAGTTGTTGACCCATCAAGCTTATTGCCTTCTTGAAAAAATTAAGTCATTTATTTGAATATTTAGCTATATAGAACAATGTAGTACTTACCTGATATAAGAAGTCCTCAAATACCATAATGATCCTAAGATTTTCAAGAGACTTAAAATATGCTCTAGAGTGATGATTCTAGTATGCCTCCAACAATATTAACTTCAAGTTGCTTCAATGAACGTATAGGATGTTCCCAATATTCTCGAAGCTTCCTTGAATGATGCCTTATGAATATGTCTTCCAAAGAAATTTAAAAATGATAATATTCCAAGATAGAGAGATCGATTTTCTTCTTCAAGATGATGATGTGTAAACAAGAGACTTCAATGGAGTAGTATCTATTGAAATATGTAACTATGTTTGGTATTCATAATAACCACTACAAGGAAAATACCCTCTATCGAAGGTTATAACGGAGGTTTTTAGTGTTATAAAATTTACCAAAATTGTCAAAAAAACATTTTCTACAACATCCGTTTTCTGTAACGGAGGTTTTGGCGGAGCTTCTAACGGAATTTCAACACAACTAAAAAAAATTGGGCGGCTAGAAGTTATTACAGTTGTTTTTCTCATCGGTGCGCTAATTAGGTGTCAATGCATCGATGCGTTTTAGAGTGAATTCATCAGTACTGCAAACTTATCAAGCACCAGGACGAAAAACAAGTATCGGACGCCCTGGGGTGTTTAACAATGTCCTGGTGCATGTCAGCCAGACAGTCACCCTGGGGTGGTCGAAGGTGCATGCACCAGGCCGTTAAGGTCTAAAACTGCACCAGGTGCACTGTAGGTGATACAATGCACTGGGCTGTTCTAATTGGTATTGGGATTTGTGTGGCGCCCATAGGTCATATCAACGCACCAGTGCGTAGTACTATACAAACACACTGACGCGCAGTATCACACAAATACACCGATCATCCTAATTGGTATTGGTATTTGTGCAGTGTCCATAGGTCGTAGAAACACACTGGTGAGCAGTCTCACATAAACGCACCGGTGCGCAGTATCGCACAAATGCACCGAGAGTTATAATTATTATTGGTATTTCTGTGGTGCCCATAAGTTGTAGAAACGCACCAGTACTATTAGAATACAAACACACCAATGCATAGTAACTGACACACACCGGCGTTCATTTTCTATTTTTTATAAACATCGACCTGTGATAGTGTAATTATTGTGATTTTTTAAAATTCATTATTCATCAAAAGTCGACACATATCTTATAACAATATTCATATCAATTAAATTTCTATTAGTGCATTCAATGTGATGTTGGATTAATTTGTTATATCATATCATAATTATTGTGATTTTTTAAAATTAGGGAAAATTTTGAGAACCCCCCTAAATTTATATATATAATAAATAGGCGAATCCCCATGATACATAGGAAAAATGGAAGGCGATTTTATTAATAATATAATATGTATATATAATTTTTTGGTGAATCTCTCATGAGATTATATTATCTTGTAAAAACATGGCGAATCACTAGTACAAATGGCGAATCACTACTACAAAATGGTGAAGCATTGTCTAGTGGAGTTCGGGTTGTTGGTTCCAATGAAGATATGGTAGTTGAACCAGGAGTAGAAGGAAGAGAACCACCAAGACCAAGCATGGCACATGGTGACTCATGAGGGAAGTTGTTCTTGTGCAGTTTGGAAAACGCGTTCTTCTAGTTCTGCTAAGCGTAGTGTTGTTGCTCATGCTACTACTAGCACTGATATTGAGGTTGGAGAGGAGTTTCAACAAATTGGGATCTTTGCAGATCATTTTGTTTCAACAATCCTCCAACACAAAGGCCCATGCATTTTTCGATTTCTTCAATGAGTAGAACAAGTCGAACAAAAATTAAAATGCCAATAACTAATGAAAAGAGTCAATACGACAATCCCAACACACCTCCAAACCGACAGTTGTGCCTCACTGTCTGCTACGCACATCCAAACCGACTCATCTCATGGAAAAATTTTCTCATGGGAATGGATCGGGTAATTCGAGGGGGCGGTATCATAAATTCATGAAGCTCAACTCATCCCTCCAGAGTCCAATGCAACAATGGAGGTCGGCTCTCCTCCATGCATATAATCACCAACAGGCACCAGCAGTTACACAACTATTACACAATCCAGGCCTCTCAGAATAGTGGCCTCTCACAAGTTTGACCAGCGACGGTGCTTGACTAAAAACTTTAAAAATAAAAGTTTGACCAGGCAAATTAGTATTCAATTTTTTATCTTGTAATTAAAGAATTCAACATCCCAATATATAAAAATACCATCAAACAAACATTAGGCACTCCAATCATAAAATAGTTCAGGATAAGAGAAAGTGTAACTTCTCATTCCATTCATAACACAACTCATGATAAGAGAAAGTGAAACTTCCCATAATGGTAAAACAAAAGGAGGAAATTTAATAATGATAAAACAATTCCAAAGTGTGGGGTATCCCACTTTTTATTCACACACCAAACAACCCATCAACAACTTACTTGCACTTGTTCTTGCTAGAAATCAGGAAATTGATTTTACATCATAAATTAACGAAAAAAACTGCATATGGTAGAGAGCCTTAGTCACCGGCTAAAATTTTGATGTTGGTTGTTATGGAAATCAACTTATTGCCAACTATCCAAACCTTGAAGTGAAAATTACATTACAGTATGTACAAAAATGGATATAGTTTGAACATGTAAACTCCCCAAGTTTTCTTGTGCCCCTCATTCATGGCTGTTGTTAAGCTGTAACATGGGAAACCCCCCCTTCCCTTACAGTTCACTGCTTAGGGTTGCACAATTTCCATATCTAACCATCAATCCAGTCAGCTTCTTATTATTCAGACGTTGTTGGTAGACCGTTGGTTTTTCAAATATTTACTGAATTATGAAAAAAATCAAATAAATAATGAATTCATGATTATCTTTGGAGAGTATCTATGTATGATTAATTTCATTGTGACATAATAGTTAAAGAAAAAATATCATTAGGTAAGCAACCCAATTTAAATCTTGAAGATACATAATCTTCAGTGATTTCAATAACTGAACAATAATTAATTGATCTGTACCTGTTAGGGAACAGTATGAGGTGTGGCAAACCGAGCACGTTTAAGTCAAATGTAATCTTCAGAATTTTATAATATAATACAACTCTCACTTACTTACAAAAGAAAAAAAAAGCATATTATAATTTCACTATCAAATATCAAATATCAAAAGTATGAATTATTTCTTTCATACGCCCCCTTCATGGATTCTAAATCTTTGAGTTGTTTACATCTTTATTCTTTTACACACATTTTTTTTCCAAGAAAAAACTGTGTTTTCTATTTCAAGTGTAAAAGAAAAATATGCATGGAAAAGTCTGCACTTTCATACAAAACTACTAGTCTAAATACATTGGAACTTAACCATTGGATTTACCCCAAATACATACCACATCCATCTTCTGCAATCGGTATACACTATACATGAAAAAAAGAGTTACAAGTAAACTAGAGCACCTCCCATTGTTATTCTAAGTCAATAGAGGATTTTATATCTCATTGGGAAGCTTGCTTCCCCCTTGAACTCCTTGAACAAGAGCAAACCTTTCTGTTGTGCCATAACTTTTTTTGAGAGTCCATTGGCTGATTTGTTAAATTCTCTATACAGACATTGCAACGGACCAAAGAGTGAACCCTGTCTCTCTAATTCTGTGAAGCAAAGGAGACAACACTAAATTAGTGATTTGTCACTTCTCATTAAACCAATGCAATTTTCAACTTTGAAATTCCTAGTAGTTGCAAAGATCTGATTTGACACTTCTCAATAAACCAATGCCATTTTCAACTTTGAAACTCTTGGTACCTACAAATATTTGAAATCATTTTCTAAAGCAAACTAAGACTTCAAAAAAATCTACAAGGCAAATAGTTCTATCCTCTTATTTGAACCCTTGATCAGCTCCAAACTTTAAGGTAGAGTAACGGGTGAGATAAAAAAAAAAACAAATCCATATCCGCATCTTCTGGAATACCTTGCTCCATCAAAAACCCTTTCTTCATTATGATTTATCTTAAAATCCTTTGGCTTTTTATCTTTGCAACTTTATTTATAGGAAATTCTAATTATATGCGTTGCCAGATTCTCTATCTTATTCCAACCGTCCACTTATTCTGCCAGATCCTCAAAATTCCACTTGTTCCGACCATCCATAACCCCCACATAATATAGCTAAGAAGAGCTCAAAATTGAGTGTGTGCAGACCATGTCTCAAGACCCTGAAGTAGGGACCCAAAATTAAATTGTCCTCGGCAATTTAAAGATTGGAGAACATCTTGCCATACAGAAATAACATATGAACACGTAATAAAGAGGTGATCCGCAAATTTACCTTAACATTTGCGGAAAATATAGCGATTTGGTCCCTGCCAATAGCACTTTTGTCCATTGTCGCAGGTCAGAATTCTGTTTGATAGAGATAACGAGGAGAAGGTTCTAATTTAAGAAATCTTCCAGATTCTTACCTACCATCAATGTCTTTCTCACAGCAAATCCATGTAGGATAAAGCCTCATAACCTAACTTTTATGTAAGGATACTTGTGGCCTTATTCCAAAAGCATACTATTTCATCCCCTAAAATCTATAAAGAAATAAAATTGTGACATAGTAATGAGCTGTAGGGAGTATATTCAACAAAAAAAGCGCCTTGTAAGTTCAGATATTGTGCTACTAACCAATTTTCTTACCATCTTCCAGGAACACCTTCAACCCCAGCATTAGCCAACACTGATGCTTGATTTGATTTGATATCGACGCTTCTGATTAGATAATAGGTTTGATCATAGTGGCTAAAGGGGGAGAAAGTAAAGACTTGTCATTTACAAAAAATTTGTGCAGATTGTTGCTTTAAATCACTAGATAAAAATTAGTAGAGATCTTATTTACTGCAACATTATTTTGAATTATAGATCATGTTGATTTTTGTTGTGTATCATGGCCACCTCCACCTGAAGACATTGTGAATTACTTTATTCTGAATTTCAGATTTCTTTGAGTTTAAAGTCGATGCATTGACATGAACAGAATAGGCATACTTCTTGAGACCACTAAAGATTCAATGCAAGAAAGGCTATGCATACGCTTCGATGAACTTAAGTTGTCTAGTGATCACGAGGAATTAATTGCCAAGTAAAGAATGGCAGGGCATACCTCCTGGAGTCTCCTCCGCATTGATTTTTTGGCTGAGTGACTGAGCTTTAATGGCGGTGCACTTTTTGAGAAACATTTCAAATCTCAAATCTCGTGTGTCTTATATGGTTTGACCTAATATGGATGACATATTCACCTAGCTAGCTCAAGAAAAATGAGATCCTTCAAACCAGATTGTATTTTTTCATCCAGATCTTTCCCCATGAATGTTTCCCTGATAAAATGTGAGGATTTAATAATGGAACCAATAGCTACCAAGATAGATTATCGCCAATTCTGAGATTGAAAGGGACTTGAATAAAATGGGAATGTATTTTGATTAAATAGTTCCAAATCTAAAGATTGCTTGGATTTGAGAATCAATAGTAAATTTAACTATTTTCGCACTATAGAAACAAGTGAAGCCAGGAAATAGAGTTGGATAGCTAGAACCAAATCTAGAGCAAAGGGCAGAGTTGAGGTCCATGTTCCAAAGATGCTGATAGAAGACACATTGATCCAAAGTTTGGTTTCCTGAAGCTTTGGTTTCCAAACGTGCTCGGTTTTCCATACCTGATATGGTATTGGGATTACTATACCAATAGATTAGATCCTCTCCAAGGGATTACTATACCATATTTGTACGTTATAGAACAGAGTCTATTTGGTATGCATATCTCTCACCCTCACCTTTAAGATATGAAATGGTAGATCCTGAGCTTTTTTATGTGATACCAGGTCCTAGAATCAGAGATGCGTTGATTGTCACCATATTCAACCCTCTGTCCATGGCCAACACCCATGTAGCCCTCTCTGACAGTGTCTTGGCTAATGCGTACCATAACTATGAACATGAAATATTGCATAATTAGAACAGGAATACCACAGATACCCTAACATTGGCTATCTATTTCTGCACTTGTTTCCCTTTCTTCTATCAACTATGTTGCAGATTTTGAAGCATACTACAGCCATAAAACACCACCTTATGAACGGATTGATGAGTAGCAATTTAGCCCTTGAAGACTGCTTTTCCACAACACATTTCCAGTGAACACATAAGGATCAAATGCATACATTAGGCCCTTTTAATCTCAAGTACACACCTTAAAGATGAATGTATCAAATTGTTTCTTCATCTACTAATTGGTAGAAAATGGTAAACAAAAATCTTCTATCGTATGACCTGCTTCAAAGTAGTTGTTTGTGACACACAAGTTCTCTCATTTATCCAAATTCCTTATGGCTCCATTAGCCCATAACTGATGGGCACCAATTTCCTTTCTTCTCATTCATTACTTTCTTTTGTCCATTTTTATTTCTTCATCCTATTTCATACACTACAACCAGCTCTCATCTTATTAAATCACATTGTGCCCCCATTCTATAGCCTAGCAATCCTACCTTTTAGGGATGCCCCCTTGAGTTGAAGAAGAGCCAACCAAAAGAGAAAGGAAAAGCAACTCAAAGTGAGTAGGTAATATTCTTGCATTGTAAAAAACTAACACCATCGTGATTGAGACTTTATACTTTTTGCGGGTGCTAGGTTTTGTTGTAACAACAAGGAATCACAGTGTAGATGAAAGATCAGATCTTAAGCCAATTTTACAGTTCAAAATGTAAATAATTACGAAAACAAGATATAATCAAGAAATGTAAAAATCATTACCAATAACAAGGCATATATAAGTAGCAGTAAATGTGTTCAATGCAAGTTTACATACCAATTCATCTCTAGGCAATAAATACATCCCAAAATATTAAAAATATAAGGTGATAATCACTAGTGTAAGTAGGGTAGCAGAAAATTACATATACAAATTCAAAGCTCCCTCAAAACAACTATGGAATCACACTAAAGAAGGAAATGTGATATAATGTAAACTTGCCAGAACTTTCCAAAAAATGGAACACAAATTTATCAACCAATGAATTTTTCATAAATGACTCCGATATGATGCTGAGTAACAACATTAGTATCTCATAACATTAGGTATTTGCAGATCCACTCCATCCACTAGCTTCCACAATATCATTTAGAAAATAGAATGTATTGCTGAATAAAGGTATAAAAAAGCCGAATGTCTGGAGTCATGGAAAATTAAACTTAATTTTCTTCAAAATTTGGAAAATTAGACTAAAAATAGTGGAATGAATAAATGGTGAAATTGCAATGCCTTGTATGAGGTCATTGACTTAATTTTGCTGCATGATCAAATTCATCTAGAAGTTATTCAATTTATGCATGAAGAAGCTCACTCAGCATGTTATCGAATGTCAAGTGATTCAAAACCACCAGTAACCAGGAAAAAACTAAAAAGGTTCACCCTAAAAGTAATTTCTTCAGTGTCAAGATTCAGTATGAAAGTGCACATAAGCAACGGACGGATGTGTATCACAACAAAGAAATCAAGAATGTAATTATTGTGGATTAAGAGGATAGCTTACTAGTCATGCTAAAAGAATTATCAGACCCCAACTAAAAAATAGTTTTAAGCCATAACCAGCAGCACAGATGCTCAAGAAAAATCGTTAATATTTGAATTTCATGGTTCCATGGTCTGTTCATCACATTCTAAATACCATCTATAGATTTTAGCGGGTATAAAACTCTTAATACTTCAAGCAAAACTATCATACTGGCATTTTTCGAAGGAACCTCATATGAATACTCAAAATGGGTTAACTGAAATGTAGGTTAGTGACTACAAGAAGGTCATACTAGGAAACATGGTAATGAAGATACAGAAGTGTTTTAATCATACTTACATAGATTAAACTTTTAGCTCCTGTATTAACTCATAACATTATTAAAGTTAAGAAACTTGACCACAACTAGCAGAAGATGATGTTATTTAACATAGGATGACTAGCAATTCTAATACAAGTGTTTTCTTGATCACTAAATCTAAAGCATTGCTGATACTACATAAAGGTTACTTAATAATAGAGAAAGTATACTTACCTCAAAGAACAAATACTACAAGTGGATTGAATTTCTCAGTCCAAACAAAACCATGAAAAAAAACAGGAAACAAGATATGTACAACGAAAATCACTTTATGAAAGAGACATATTTCCATAATTTGGCCACATATACAAGGAATGCATGCAAGAAATATAACATGAGCAAGAAAGGCATCAACAAGAGGGAAAAAAAATACTTAGATTGTCTCAATGTGTACTTCCAAGAAGATTATATGGACTGAAAATCCGTATGCCTATTTTAGAATCAACTGACTCAACTGCATTTTCCAGAGCTGTCTCTATATTTCTAGGTGATTCATCCTGTTGAATTCTAGCCTCACCACACAAATCCTCATCTTGTTGATTTTAATATAAATACCCGACATTTATAGTATCCAAATCTACATTATCACGCCTCTCATGAAATTCAGAGACTTGATTAACATTTTCTGAATTGGGCATCATAGAAATAGAATGCGATTCTCCTTCACATTACCTCACTAAATTCAAGGATAGGGAACTGGCAGTTTCCAGAAATGCTGTAGCTTTATTTGTGACAACAATATCTGTACAACTGTCTATTGGTATAGGAAATTCCCTGGAAGAGTTTCAGTCACTCTGAAATCAATGTTTCCTGTGTGTCTATTTGACATTTTCTTGTGCTCTTCCGTATTCAATATTGAAATATTTCATTTTATAAGGGAAGGGACATTGTTAACTTGCAATGGACCTACAATGTTAGCCTGCTCTTTTGACAAGACTACTGCATCAACAGGATCCACAGGTGCTTTTGAGACATGCATTGAATTAATGCCATAAGTAAGCTCTTTTGGAGAAACTATGGTATTAAGATTTGATTCTTCTGAGAAGCCTCTTGGATCATGATCATCCACTAGTTATGGGTCAGTGACACCATCTTCAGGTTCTGCTGAAAACACCCTAGTATTAACATCATTCAAAGGATGTTCTGAACAACCTTTGGAATTGGTATTGCGTCCCAGTACCAAATAATCTGCATCCTTTACATTCACCATTGGTTCTTTCACATCAAAAATTGGGCTATTTTGACTTGAACTGATAGAGTTATTCATTTTTGCATCATCTTGAAGAACCATATAAGGGTTTTGAAGAATAATTCCTTTGAATAACCATATAAGGAAAGCTCATCAAGAAGGAAGGATGGCTTTCTTTTTCAAGATTGGTCTACATTATAGGCTTTCTTTTTCAAGATTGGTCACATTCAGAAACATTTCTCCTAAAAATGCTCTACTTTCTTGGTATTAATTGTAGGCTTAATATGATTTTTTCTGTATTTGTAAGGTAAAAATGTAACTGTTGAATATTAAGCATAGGTGATGAATTTTACGACAAGACCAAAATCTCAAATGCATAACAGTGATATATTTCCCTATTGCTACATTGGAGTAATTCTAATGTAAGGCACTGGATATTGAACTTGAAAGCTAAATTTGTCATACATTCCTTCATGTCAGCGTATTTATCATCTAGGAGGGATATATGCAAAGTTTGGAAGGCAATATGGTAATAAAAATATATAGGATATCCTGTAAATTAACAATGGGTGTAGAAATCCAAACTGAATTCTGGTTATCCATGATCTGTTATACACTAGTATGATTATGATCCATGCTTACAATGACTGCTCACCTCAAAACCTAATTGACAAAAATACATTTATCATCCCCATTAAAGAACCTCATTACTTACTCCTCTTACCCATTTATCTCACACCTCCATTCATCTATATGAATGGGATCCATCCACGTTGAGCCATCATTACTGGTTAAACAAGCAAGGAAGTAGTTACTGGACAAAGCTTTACCCCTTATTATCACTTTGCAGTTCTATGAAAATTTTCCCTGGACAAAGCTTTACCCCTTATTATCACTTTTCAGTTCTATGAAAATTTTCCCTGTATCAAAAAGAAGAACCTAACTCTTTCTTGCGTACATAAAAATATATCAATTGATTGTTAGGCATTGATTTATATCCAGATCAGCCATAAATCCACAATCACAGCAAAACCCATCTTGGAAGCCTTGAAAGTTCACTATAGAAGAAAATAGAACATAATAACGTTAAAAATGGAGGAACCTTTTGGGTCTATTTATTCTTTAAGGAAACCGATGAGTTATAAAGATCGATATCTGTGTATAGTAACAATATCATGGTTGGTTCCCTTCGTGACCTATTATTCTCCACACAATGTTCACAAAAGCGATGATTGTAGCTAAAATCATTGTCTTCTCCAACTACCCTGGGATGGCCACATTACTTCCCCAATGGCCATCCTTAACCCGATGGTAGATTCACGTCAACACAAAGCCCAGTCACAAAGTCACTTTGTGGCTGGTCCTCCGAGGACCCATCTCTACAATCGGGTTAAGGATGGGGCATTCCCCAACAAGGTTCAACTCTTACAACTGATTCATAAAAAAATGTATTCCTTGCAAATTTATTATGCAAAAATGTAGTTGAGGGCTAACTTCAAATACTAAACATCATTGTAATAAAAGATGGGAAATAATATGTTGCCTAGTACCAAGTTTGTAGAAGAAACTGCAAATATACAAGACTTTTTAACCATGGAGAAAATTCATTACAATTGCATTACTCTATATTGATTTTGTTAAGGTCTCTCTCATATTAGATCCAATAAATGTCAAAGAAACATCATAGCATGCCACAGGTATCCATTGAGATAACTATAGAAACAAGTTTCAACTGCTTGAGAGGAAGAATCACATCAAATTGAAACTTCTGACATGGAAACTATTGAGTTCTTTTGTTCTAGTAGGAGATTTTTTCTTGCAAAAACCAGATTCTGGCCCGATGTATTTAACAAAAGGTATTACTAAACATACAAATTTATTTCTAGACCTTGACTGTGGTTATAAGAGATTGAAAGTAAATAAGAAATAAAGTGTATAAACATGTGTACAAGAAGAGAAGTGGTCAAAGAAACAGTCAAAACACCAACAAATAACCCTACATCAAAAGGAATGCCTCAGGAATCTCTAACTTGGGTATAACTGAAGTGTAATGAAATGAAGGAACAAAATCCAAAAATAAAGAGATTGAAAAAAGCATAGTATTAAACATCTGAAATAAAATTTCGAAGAAATATCCACAGATAAGTATAGTCCTAGCCCATATTAAGTTATAACTGGTATTAATGTTATATACGTTCAAGGCTCAAGCACTGCTACAGGGATAATCTTAGCCCAAATGCAGTTAGCACTAAACCATCCTGAGAACGACAATAGACAGCAGTGTCAACTCACAGCCCTAGTTTCATACCCTGCACTAGTTAACTGGTATTAATGTTATATAAGTTCAAGGCTTAAGCACTACTACAGGGATAATCTTAGCCCAAATGCAGTTAGAACTAAACCGTCTTGAGAATGACAATAGACAGCAACGTTAACTCGCAACCCTAGTTTCGTACCTTCATGTGTTGATTTCTTTATAGAATAGTGTAACAATCTGTCTGAGAATGTCAACAAGTGCACTAATATTGCAAGAAAATGTTACACCAACATTGTTAGGCTTTTTAGATAGACAGGATTGAAACATGTGCAAATTTTGAGAGCTAGGAATTTGCTGCTCCAAATGTCTCTGATCCTGTAACTACAACATTGGAGATCATTCCATTCACTTCATTTTATTGGTAATGCTTAGTAGATACTTAAACCATAGATGCTCAACTTAGTTTGGGCATCCTTCTCTGTTTTTGCTATGTGTCTCTTTGCTTTCCAAATTTTTTTTGTTAGAGTTTGTCCATTCTTCACCGTTTGCTTGGGCATCTTGACCTGAAAAAAGGAATTATCTGTACCATCAACATCCATGTCTAGATAGAAAGTAATATAATGGTCATGGATGACACCAATTGTATTCTGAGCAAGCAAAGTCCCATGAATCTCATCCTCGGATCTGATCTGGTTGAAATTCTCATATTTTGTACCTTTGATCATCAAGTTCCCACTTAGTCCAACCTGTGTGCCAAATAAAATGGTCAAAAGCTTAGCCCTTCTAATCTGTGCTTGAGTAAAAATAAATTGACAAGTTGCTTTCTCAAGGAAAGATTTCAGAGTTTCCTACCTTAATTCGGATAAAGCTGTCAGTCTGAAATTCCCAATCCACAATATAATCATAGTTTGCAAAAGATGTTGCCATGCGACTACTAAGGTAACCTTTGGTCTAACTTCTTGAATTTGTCACACAATATATTTCACAAATTAGAAATACAAACAATATGCCAGTGCAAACAGAAGCAAGAAACTTTTTCAAGGTTTATAGATGTGCCAAGGAAATAACATACCAGTGCAAACAAAAACATCATCTTTTTTTCTACGTTTATACAAGTGCCAAGCAAACATCTAAATGCCAAGGAGATTGTCAATGAGTACCAAGCAACGACCTAATCTTACCCACCAAGGAAACAATATACTAGTGCAAACAAAAGCATCAATTTTTTTCAACGTTTATACAAGTGCCAAGCACACATCTAAATGCGAAGGAGCTTGTCACTGAGTACCAAGCAACGACCTAATTTTACCCATCCTAACTTCGTTTATGGAGATTGGAAGGAGATATATGGACAACCAAGCATGATATGTATTCATATTAAGTCTAGTCTTTATAAGAACATTTATTACCGCCATAAGGTGCACCAGGACCCATACTTAGAGCAATCCAGTTCAACCTTTGCCTGAGAAGGCAAACGAACCCAAGTCCTAACAAAAAGCACCAGCAGCAAAGATCCCGTGAGAATAAACAGGAATTTAAGGTATGTTGTGAAATCCATGGCTTATAGGCTAACAGGTGACATTGCAGAACTTTGCTGAATCTCTATACCTATGCAATTATATTGGGTTTCTAGGCTTCTGGGGCTAATTAACTAAACTGACTACTCTAGGGCTTGCTATTTGGGATGGTATCTGCCATACCCTCGCTCAGCCAGCAAGAAGATTGGCGAGCCTATGCACATCCAAGGACCAACATTCAACTTCCATGCCCCTTCCAAGCCCCAACTCCCCTAGCGAACTAGTGAAAAAATGGGGCAAATCACTCCAACCCCTCCCTCCGACCCTATAAATCCAGGCGAATTCCATTGAAATCTGCTCCAACCAAAGAAAATCGAGGGAAAATACCATTGTTTCAATTTTATGCGCTTTTTTTTTTGTGGGCTAATATATAGTAATTAATTATTTTTAAAATAATTATTGGGATAATTTTATAAAACTATAGAAAATGGGTTTTATATAAAAAATTCGCCCTATTAAAATTTAAAATCCCTTAAAATTCGCCTTTGGGCTAAAATTCGCCACTAAAATTTTCCATGTTTAAAATTCATTATTCATAAAAAGAAGACACATATGTTATAACAATATTCATATCAATTAAATTTTATTAGTGCATTTGAATGCAATGTTTGGATTAATTTGTTATACCATATCATCATATTTCACATCTCTTCATTATAATATCTAATCATCCATATATTTTATCAGTGGTGTTACATTTCACAGCGACAATGGAGAACACAATAGAATAAATTAAAACGTATTATATATATATATATATATATATATATATATATATATATATATATAAGACACTCTTTGTCATACAAAATGGGATAGTTATTGGTATCCCTTTGTCTTTCAATTGGGACACCATGTCTATTACATTAAACAAAATGTCTGATTTCACGAACAAATATTTCAAAAAATACAATGCTTTGATTTAATATCAAAACATAATGATCAGCATTCTTCGCTTGAACTGTTGTCACGGCTGGAGCTACTTCCATGACTTGGGTTATTTTGAGGAATGTTTTGTTCACAGTGTTGATTGTTTTCTTCTTCTTCACCTTCCATCTACAAACATAAAATAAACTATAATGAGTGTATATACATTGGTGAGAATAATGAAAATTGCAATATTAAATAATATACATCAACGTAAATAAAAAATAAATGACTTACCATAGCAAAAATTGACTCATGAAATATACACATTCTTTAAAAATCAAATTTCATGCCATCTTTCAAAATTTCATTTGTTGGTGTAGTTCCATACTTTGTTTCTTACAAGTTTTATACCCCATAACAAATCATATATTTAATATAAAGTATTTTTTTGTTCTATTAATTATAGATGGAGCTAAGTAAAACAAGATCGATAGATGCTTACAAATTCCTCAATTAATTTCTGATATGCCAACATATACTCAAAACCCATATTTAACCCAATGTCAATCAATTTATCTGATGGTTCTTCTTTGTATGTTAGCACCTGTTTGAAGACATTCAATGATGATTGTTGTAAAATAACTTAAAATATACAAAAATTAATTCTAGTTAAGTTGTTATAAGGAAGTAAAAATTACTCACAAACTTAGATATCAACCTTTTTCTTCCTTGTCGTCTTGTTTTATGTGCTAAATGTGTTCCATTTTCTTTTCTTTTCTATAAGAAAATACTTGAAATTTAGTATTTAATGCTAAATTGTTTATTTATTGTACCTAATCGATAAATTCAATGATTACATATTACATTTGAAACATGTTTTTGTTGAGATGGCTCCTCGTGCGATGCAATTATGTCCATTTCTTTGACCATCTCCTTGTACACATTTTTGGACATTCCTATTGGCATATTTTTGATTTCAGCTCGTTCAACCTTTGAGATTTTCATAATCAAAATGTAACATGACAATAAACTATTTAATTTTTATATTGATATATGAAAAGTAAATATAACAAAAGTGATATTTATAAATGATTGATTTTTAATAATATATACATATAATTCTAGAAAAAAAATATAGGAATATTACCTTTTCATTCCTTCCTTTTTGTTGTTGTACATTTTTGCTGGTCTGACATGTCTCATTGACCAATTTTTTGGAAACTCATCCTGTAGTTTAGATAAAATTTGGTTCTTGGAATCATTGGATTGATTTTTGTATTGTAATTGGAAAGAACGTCTATACATTCATTCCACTAGATCCCTCAGAGTTTTGTAAAAAATTTTCCCCCTTTCGTTAACCTCGAGTACCACACCAGATGAGCTAAGGAGCAACTCATTTTCATTTGCATGTTCTATTTTTTTTTTCTTTTCTTAGAACAACATTCCTTTTCTGAGTTGTTGGTCCTTGTAGAACATTAAACATATGTGAATAAATATATTGTTTGAAACATGTTATCTAGTAATTTTAAGTCTATTATTAATGTAAATAAAAAAAAGAAACTCATATTGGATCGATATTATTTTTTCATTCACCTGATTCATCCTTTTTCAATTTTCCCATCAAGCTTTTACGCTCTTCTTGTCCTAGATTAGAAATAATCTTATCTAGCTTCATCATTTTGTGGCTCTGCATGATACACAGTAAACAATACAAATTAGTTAAACTTACATATAGTTCAAAAATAATAATTTTTGTAAATAATTTACAAAGAACTTGCATTTTTTCTTTTCTTGATGTGTTATCAGTATTTTTGTTACTTGATCTCTTGGCATCCATTTCTTTATAAATATGAAACATGTACCATACCATTCATTAATATATTTTATAAACAAATCATAAATTTTTACTGGTAAAAAAAAGAAAAATCAAGAAAACGGTGCGTCTTTAATGATGTACGCACCGACGTCGGTGTGGCATGTTCTTATAAACAAACCACCAAAACAGTAGAAACACTGTACAATGCTCTATGTCAACAAGGAGCACGAATGCATTATATGTTACCAACACATCGATTAACATAGAAAAATTAATAAAAATCCTCTTGTGTTAGTTTTTGTAGCATATGATGTCGTGGAGGGGGCGGTGCGACATATTCTTAAAAGTGCACCACGAAAACAGGGGACCACCGTACGGTACTCTCTGTCAATAAGGAGACCCAGCATTTTATATGTTAAATGGTGCATCGATTAACACAGATATAAAATAAGAAATTATTTTTGTCAAACAGTACGTGTGCGGTGCGCTATAATGAAATAGCGCATCGGTGCCCTATTTTAGATATGGCACACGGATTAAAAACAATATGTTTTTTATTTTTATTTTTTTATCAAACGGTACGTGTGCAGTGCTCTGTGATAAAACAACACACCGATGCACTAGTTTACACAGGGCGCACCGATTAAATATATATATATATATATTTTTTAAATTCACACGAGGAACGACATGGATTTGGATCTGACTATGCAAGCCATCCCATGGGTTAGATGTCATAGGCCTATATATATATATATATATATATATATATATATATATATATATATATATATATAGCAATACAAAATCCTATAAATCTAAAATGAATAGCCCTAATTCTGAAATTACAGTAACAAGAAAAAGCAAGGGAAGAAACAAAAAGAATCAAGGGTTTAGCGTAAAAATTGATTTTTTTTGTTTTGTTTTTTGTTTTTGTTTTTGTTTTTTAGTTTTTTTAGTTTTGCTTTGTTTTGTTATTTTTTTGTTTTGTTTGTTTGTTTTTTTTTTTAAATGAACAGTAATTTTTTTTTTTTTTTTACTTAATGCATAAAAATTCAGAAAATGTAAAAAAAAACAATGAAATTTAATCACCAGATGGTTTGAAATTATATGCTACAGGGTTTGAATCACTAGAGGTTTAGAATTTTAATTTTATGAATAGTTCTGTTCGACAATATTTCACTACTCCACAATGCTCTCTTGCTCCAGGTATGTCTCGTGCAAATCTCTCCCTGAAATTTTTTGTAAAAATAATGAAAAATGTTTACTATTTAAGGAATTGTTTTATGAAATTAGATTTTCGAAAATATTTTTCCGCCCGTTTTTCAATTTATCACTTTTTTTTTCACTTTAAAAAAATAAAGTTGATTTTTTTTTTTTCCGGCTATTTGGCACCGGTGCGTCAATTACTAACAACACACCGGTGTGTAATAACTAAAACAAACCAGTGCAATTATTTGTACATTAGAACTGATAACAATAAGTCCATTTTTAAGGCACAAAAATTGCTTTTAGGTGTGTACACCAAAATTTGTTGTTGATTTTACTCAAATTCATGGAGAAAATATCACAATTATATTGAATGGACAATTCTTCAAAATCCAGCTCATTCCTTAATATTTCTCTAAGTCCATCTCAAAGTTCTCCCTATCCATATTGAGACGTAATATTTACTTCAGATTTTATTTATATTTTCATCATCTAATTGAATTTATGTTTTTTATCCATGTCAATCAACTTAATAAAATTTATAATGTATACAAATTTTTAGGTTCATATAGATTCATAATTGAGTTTAGATGGACAAAATATTCAAACAACTCCAAAATGTCGGAATCTCTTATCAGGAGAAGCATACCGCAATGTGCATTTGGTAGATGAAAATGGACAACCGCTTCACCTTGCCAATTGTAACAATATTGCATCTTCTAGCTGCAATCCTGGGACAATGATGGTGATAATAACTGTTTGGTGTATTAATGTAATTATTTCAATGTCAAACCAATTAATCATGCATTGACAACTTGCATACTAATTGATATCATAAATTTTGTACTAATCATGTTCAAATATATTTTTTGAAATTATTAGGATTCTAGTGATGATGAGCGACCTACCTACCATCTTTCATTGCACCCCACGACAATGTCAAATGGAGAGAAGGCTGAATTAAGAGAAAAAATTAGAGAGGAACAATACCAAGAACGGTTGAATCAACCACCTATTCAATTCCCATTATGTCCAGATTCACCAATTAGTAATGACTACAACAATATAAGTTCTTCACAAGATGGCAATGGAGGCAATCAAATAGAGATTGGTATGGATGATTACTTAAGGGATACGACTACCATGGAGACAATGTTCTTAGATGCATTCCAAAACTATGATCAGTTAGGGGATGATGCTCATATCGCTGAAACCTTTTTCGAAAGCCTTAAATTTTCTTCCACCACCCCTCTTTTTGGACTTGGTGGTCAGTCAAAGTCTACCCAGTTTGGGACAACGATGTTACTGTACAAGTTGAAAACAAAATTTGGCTTTTCGAATGCATGTTTCTCGGAAATTTCGAGGTAAGTTACCAGAAAGTCCTTCCTTATATTTTGAGAAATATAATCACATAATGAACATTACAAATGGTCAATTTTATGAAATTTAATAATTATATTAGAATTAATGTACATTTAATATTTTCCATGATCACCAACTACCGATTATTCAAAGATAAGGTTCTTCCGAATGACAATTACAATTACAATAATTTCACATTAATAAAATTAAAATTTTACAGATATTTTACATACAATTACAATTAGAATTAGAGTTACAATTACAATTTTACAATTTCACATACAATTACAATTACAATTTTAGAATTTTACATAGAATTACAATTACAGTTACAATTTTCCAATTTTACATATATACAATTACAATTAAAATTATAGTTACAATCATTTCACATTAATACAATTAAAATTTTACAAATATTTTACATTCAATTACAATTAAAATTACAATTACAAATACAAATACAATTTTACAATTTTACATACAATTAAAATTAAAATTTCAATTACAAAAAGGACATAATATTTAATAAATATCATGATTTAATATTAAAAATAAGTATCATGATCATATAACCATCGTAAAAACATCATATTTGACTAAAAAACACATTCAAATTCACTAACATCATCTAATCATCGTGGTCATTATTGTCTAACAAAACACAAGCATTTTATAACATCATCACAACACAAACATCAAATATACATCTCATGTCAAATAACTGCTATCACATAGACATCTATCTGCAAGATGCACATTAAATGAACATATCTAACATGACCTAACAATATACACATCATAATGATCACCAACATGCAAATTAAGTACAACTGCAACATGAACATAAAATACATGGACCATATATATATATATATATATATATATATATATATATAATGTCAAAAATATCCAACTATAATATAAATGTCAACTATCAGCTGGTGGTACATCAATAGTAGTACTAGTCGAGGCCTGCTCAGTTAATGGTGCAATATTGACAAGCTCAGATAGATGTTGATCATCATGTGCCTGCGGAGGTGCCTCATGCTGATAAGGATCAACTTCTTACTCATGATGACTCGACGTGGATGGTCTAGACTACTCATGATCATGACTGATGGATGCTGTAGGCTACTCATGATGACTCGACATGGATGGTCAAGCCTGATCATGATCATGACTATTGGATGCTACAGGATGCTCATGATGACTTGACGTGGATGGTCCAGCCTGCTCATGATCATGACTACTGGATGCTATAGGCTACTCATCTCCAGTGCGAGGAGAATGATGATCACTCGCTTGATCGTGATCATCAGATGATGCGCTGATTCTCGACTGTCAACGTACTACATCTCCACCATGCCTACGTCGAATGACCCTCCTCAATGGCGCCACTAAGCAGGTAGCTCCAATGACATGCTGCATCAGGGTCAACATATCATGTGGCATGCCTCTCCATATCATTTTTAGGATATCATTAGCTTGTATCTCTCTGATAATGGCCAGCTTGACTCCCTCCTCCACTAGGAGTCGAAATTTTCCCAAATCCATCCTAAATCTAGTGTCAGGCCTATGCCTCAGACCCGCCGATACTTACGCATGATCATGAGGACTAGGTCTGTCACCAAATTGATCCTACGCATCTGGCATCTCCTGATCGTCAGCGGGATTTACACCTGGATCATTTGGTGGAGGTGGCATCTCATCGCCATCAAATGACCCAATATCTACAAAATATATATAAGTAAACAACAATAATTAGAAAATTTCATTAAACAATTTAATAAAAACAAGTTAAAGAACAAGTTAGAACAATTTTAAAGAAAACACTAATATTACCTCTCTCATTCGACGACTCATCAACTGTGAAGATGATGTTGGAACACCCTCTCCAATCCAAACCAGCATATAAACATGGGACCATAATGAAGGCATGCTCATCAAAAATGGATAGAAACTCCAATGCATCATAAGATATCCTCGCGGAAAAGTCAGACTCGCCCCTCTTGGGCATCATCTATTCCCACATCTGCATCCGTACGTGCAACATTGACCTACGAGGTTGCTGAACAAAATTAGGCCTCATCTCTAGAAACCTCTCAAAAGAGAAACAAAATAGCTCTGAAGCAAAAGGGAATTTCACCCTCCACTACAAGGAAAATACCCTCTAGTGGATGTTTTTGAGGAACCCCTTATAAAAATACGCCAGATATCCATTTGTAGGAGAGGTTACCAGAGGCGGTTGGCGGGTGGAGGTTTTTGCAGATTTTTTCTTCCGGTGCGTTTATCATCCTAAATCGCACCGGTGCATTCAATTAGAGAAAGCATCAGTGCACACAAAACATTGGTACACCGGGACACCGTGCGCTTGGTACAAACCCATCCGGCGTGTCTTATTACTTTAGCACACCGGTGCTTTACAAGGATTCCACACTGGTGCGTCCTAAAACCCCGTGCCAAAAATGAAACAACCCAGTGAGGTTTTAAGAAACCGCACCGGTGCACCTATAAAACCCGCGCACCAGAACATAGTTAAATAAAAAAAAATATAGCAAAAAATCCGCATTTTTCACTTTTCAGTGCTCCAAAGCTCTCAAGCACCGGTGCAAATTTACCTTGTGTGAGGTGCCCTGCCATTAGTGCTCCCATTGCACGAACTGCTGTTGTCCATTGCTCACCATCTCCATTTTGAATTTTTCAAAATGGTGGGAAAATTTATTTTTGCAAATTCTACAGCCAATATGCCTCCTCGATGGCCAAATGTACAAGTATTTTCCTTGTTTTTCCATAATTAAACCTTTTAGTGGAATATTTTTTTAAAATAGATTAAAATTCAACTTATTAATTTATTTTTTCCCGCACGGTGCACTCGAGTCATTCGGATCACACTGGTTCGCAGTGTTGCCTGTAAATTTATAGGTCGCACCGCGACCGGTGCTAATGGTATTTGCACCGGTTCCGGGGCACTACCGAAACAACACACTGTGATTTTTTAAAATTAAAAAAAATGTGGTGCGGTCGGTTACCCGGCTGCACCGTTGACCGTGTCGAATTGTGGGAATGAGGTGCATTGAAAAAAATATCAGCCCCAGGGCAGGTAATTTTATCAGCGCACCACATTCCTACAATTCGACATGGTCAATGGTGTGGTCGGGTAACCGACTGCACCATTGACTATGTAGTGATGTCAGGAGGGTGGTGCGCTTACATATAGTTTGGTCAACGCACCGCCCTCCCAACACTGGTACATAGTCAACAGTGTGGTATGTTATACCACCGCATCGTTGAACTTGTAACAATGCCAGGAGGGTGGTGCGCTAAAAATTTGCAGGTGCACCGCCTCCGGTGTGCTAAAAAGTTTTTAGTGCACCGCTTTCGGTGCGCGACAAAAAATGCGCACCGTTATTGGTGCATGCCTGTTTTTTGTGGCGCACAGACTGTTTTTTTTTGTTTTAAAAAATAAAATTATATATGTATATTCCTAAATACATGTATCATTTAATAAAAAATTTATATTAAATATGTTAATCATTCAACAATGTGAAAGGAGAGAAGAGAGGGAACAACAACAACAACAAGCAGACCAATATAACATGGTTCGCCTGTGGGAGGCACGAGAGAGGGAGAGAGATACGTATCCTCGCCCTATTACAGTAGCTACCCAGGGGCTCCTAAGGCAGGTAGGCCTCCTCAAGTTATATGAGGAGACTACATCCCTAAAGGGCCATGGTGTGTTTTTGTGACATCTTATCCATAGGTGGAATGCCCACCTACAAGGTTTTCGTGTTGGTCCTAACTAGTGGTACGCACCCACGAGGAGGACATCTATTTCATTACTATCCTATCGAGGAGAGGGGTGGATTTTCCCTCGTTCCAAGAGGTCCCCATTGGCTATGCAGTAGGGAGTCAGTTGGTGTACTCCTAGAGATACATTAGCGCGGATATACTGTCTCCTTCAGATTTCCAGGTCTTCGAAGGTCAGTTACATATTGTTTCATTTGGTGGAGAGGAGGTGAGGTGTCTCTCACTACTGATTTTGACCATTTCACACAACACCAGTGACAGGAAACACATTAGTTTCAGACTTCTATTTTATGTTAATTCATTATTACAGGAGCCATGACTTGCGAGGTGGTCTGCCATTTTTTTGCAGCAGTTTTGTACAACTTTAGATAGATGTCATGCTCAAGAACAAGGGAGGGTGAACTTCCATTTTGCTTCAGAGCTATGTTGTTTATTTTTTGAGAGGTTTACAGAGATGAGGCCTACTTTTAATCGGAAACCTCGGAGGCCAATGCTGCATGTATGGATGCATATGTGGGGACAGATGATGCCCAAGAGGGGCGAGTCAGAGTTTTCCGCGAGGATATCACATGATGCACTGGAGTTGCTAGCCAGTGTTTATGAGCATCCCTTCGTTCTTGTCCCCTGTTCGTATGTTGGTTTAGATTAGAAAGGGTGTGCCAACACCCTCTTCACAGATGATGAGTCGCCAGATGATAGAGGTAATATTACTGTTTTATTTAAATTTATTCTAACATGTTCTTTAACTTGATTTTATTAAACTGTTTAATGAAATTGCCTAATTATTGTTGTGTACTTATATATATTTTGTAGACATTGGGTCATTTGATGGCGATGAGAGGCCAGCGCCACCAAATGATCCAGGTGTAGATCTTGATGACGATCAGGATATGGCATATGCTGAGGATTAGGCCGGTGTAGATAGACCTGGTCCTCATGGTGTGTCAGTACTGCCTTTCGCTAGGCGTAGGCCTAATAGTATATTGAGGATGGAGTTGGGCGAACAAATCTGTGCACTGTTTGTAGAGGTGGGAGTTAGGCCCGCCACTATGAGAGAGATACAGGCTGATGCTAGGTTGGTACAGATGTGAAGAGGTATGTCACATGACATGTTCATCCTGATGCGGCATGTCGTAGGAGCTACGAGCTTAGTTACGTAGTTGAGGAGGGCCCTTCGAGATTGGCGTGGTTAAGACACAGTACGTCGAAAATTCGTGAGTAGCAACGCATCATCTGATGATCATGACTAGGGGAGTGATCATCGTTCACCTCACGCCATAGATGAGCAGCCTGCAGCATCGACCAGAAGTCATGATGGAGAGCAGGCTCGACCATCGGCCACGTCGAGTCAGCAGCCTGTAACATCCAACAATACTCATGATCATGAGGAGGCTGGACCATCGACCATGTCAAGTAATCATGACGAGAAACTGAAAGTTGATCCTGATCAGCATGAGGCACCACCAGATTAGCAGGAACATGATGATCAACATGTATCTGAGCTTGTCGAGGCTGCACCATTGTCTGAGTAGACCTCGACTAGTACTAATATTGACGATGTATAAATTATACAAGATGCATATCTATTACCGGACTCCCCTGATCTAACAAATTAACTTTTTTAAAATACAGAATCCTTCCACTTAATTCTTTGCGGAAATTAAACCACCAATTGCAAAACACATATGAAGCAAAATCAATCGCACATAAACACAGTTGTTTAATGGGAAAGCTTAAAGCTAAAAACCCCAACTATCATATATTATGTATATCAATGGATCATGTAATAATCTCATACAAAGCTTAGTACATCAAGTTCTCAGTACAATCAACAATCATTACACACTGTCATGTAGAAATTTGCATATCTATGCACCAAGTTCTTGCCTTCTGATAATCTGCCTCCACTGCGCAATCCCTGCCGAAGAAGACCCTTGAATGAATTCGAATTGACCTTGCCTTGACTGTGCTATCCTCATTGGCATCTCCAATGTGTGTCAGATTCATTGAATGCATCACTATAGTCACAATAGATAGTCCATCTCAACCTTTCACCTATCTCTCCACTGGATCTCCACTTGAACTGACATGTAAGTAGTTAACTATTGTATTTGTTCAGTTGCAAGTGAGTCTCTAGTTATGAATTAATTAAATAATTAATTCACTAAATTCTCACTAGTGTATCTTCAGTTAGAACTAGATACAACTAGCACAACTGAGTTTAACTCACTTAATTGAGTTAAACTAAATAAAAACTCCCATAACTACTCTTCCAACTCTGTCACAACTCTGCCACTTCAGTTCTAACTAATTCCTCCATGCATGAGTCACCAACCACCCTAGGAATTGCGTAATTCCTTCAGCCCACTGATTTTCCAAATCTGTTCACTGAAATAAAGTGCTCCAAGAGAATAAGTTGATATTTATTGTCAGATTATTATTAAGGGCTAATAATAATAGACATGCATCTATTTTTAGATTAGCGATCTATAAATAGACTTCCCCCAATCTTCTAAAAATAGAATTTCATCTTTTTTTCCAACTTGATCAACCATCTACAAATAGCATCCCGCAACTTATAGAATATGCTCACCATGTATAAAAATATAAATACACCTAAAAATAACCCTTAGACCCCATTTAGTGAAGGTGCTTAATTTTCAGTAAGCTCATCATCTTGTTGAATCTCAACATATGATATACCACCAGCTGATATTTGACATTTATATTACATTTGTATATTTTGACATTATATATATATATATATATATATATATATATATATATATATATAGTCCATTTATTTTATGTTCATGTTGCAATTGTACTTAATTTACATGTTGGTGATCATCACGATGTGTATATTGTTAGGTCATGTTAGATATGTTCATTTAATGTGCAACTTGCAAATAGATGTGTATGTGAAAGCAGTTATTTGACATGAGATGTATATTTGATGTTTGTGTTGTGATGATGTTATACAATGCTAATTGTGTTTTTTTAGATGATCATGATTGCGATGGTTAGATGATTTTAGCGATTTTGACCGTGTTTTTTAGTTGAATATGATGTTTGTACGATAGTTATCATGATCATGTTGTTTATTTAATTTAATATTAATTGATCATGATATTTATTAAATAATATGTCGTGATTGTAATTGAAATTTTAATTTTAATTGTATGTAAAATTGTAAAATTGTAATTGTATTTGTAATTGTATGTACAATTCTAAAATTGTAATTGTAATTGTATGTAAAATATTTGTAAAATTTTAATTGCAATTGTAATATTTAATTTATTGTGAAATGATTGTAATTGTAATTGTATATATGTAAAGTTGTAATTGTAATTCTAATTGTATGTAAAATTGTAAAATTGTAATTGTATGTAAAATTCTAAAATTGTAATTGTAATGGTATATGTAAAATTGTAAAATTGTGATTGTGATTGTAAATTTTATGTAAAATTCTGAAAACTGTAATTGTAATTGTATGTAAAATATTTGTAAAATTTTAATTGTATTACTGTGAAATTATTGTAATTGTAATTGTAATTGTATGTAAAATTCTAAAATTCTAATTGAAATTGTAATTGTAATTTTAGGTAAAGTATTTGTAAAATTTTAATTGTATTGACGTGAAATGATTTTATTAAAATTTGTAAATTTGTAAATTTGTAAAATTGTAAATAATTGTAAAATAATAAATCTAGAATAATATGAATTTTTGTAACATAATAAATTTTAAAGTTTAGAAAATAATGCAAATAAATTCATGTACTTTAGAATTATAATTATTTTATTATGATATTAAATACAAAAAAATAACTTTATACAGTATGCCATTGTTTTTGAGATCAACATAATTGCATATTATCAAGTGAAATATTGATTTTAACATTAACACAATATAAATTACCAATTAATTCAAAATACATATTATAATGTTTCGAAAAAAAGAGTCTTATAAGTTATAAGGTAATTAAGTCATCTTCTTTATAAAAACCCATCTTAAAAGTATACATATTGATGAAATAACACATGTACTATATCACTCTCGGTTCTCATGATCACCTTCATTATCTTCCAGCTCGCATGGAGTGATAACACTATTGTTCTCAAAAATATGTTTTGATCTAGGGTCATGTCTCAATATGAACCACCAATCCCTATCCAACACATTTGGGTTAAAAAAACACTTGGTTGCAGTGTTTTGGGAAAACATAGGGCTCCTTAGCTTCATCCCATATATTTCTAGAGTTGATACATATCAACCTACTATCACGATCTTCCTTTACATTATTCTGATTAAAGGTGTCCCACCACTTGCACCTAAAAATAACACATTGGAAATAAGAGAAATCCACTTCAATGATCTCTTGTATCTTTCCGACATAACCTAACGCCCCTTGTACTAGGTTTTGATCACCGTATCTAGATCAACTAGATCGATCGAACTCGACTTCCACTCCACAGTCGTGTGTCATGTGTCCATCATTGGTATTTTCTGTGCGAATGGTGTCCATATGCCTACATAGATGGGAACAAATGCACCTATAAAAAACTTAAAAAATCAACAGTTAAAATATGAAATATAGATGTAATTACATTTGAAAGGTGCATTATTAAGTTTCAAACGTACATATAAATTAAATAGATTATTACCGAGTTGCTGCACCCAATTCCTATGTTTAGCGCATCCTCTTCAGCACACAAGTAATGACTGGTTACACCGTATTTCTCTCTGAATTGGTCAACAACTCAACTGTTGGGGCATATTTTTGGCATATTTTCTTTTAAATGATTGGGATAAGACACACTATCACTATACCATTTCATCCTCTTTTGTTCGTACAATGCGACCCACAGTTATGTTGCTTCGGAATTGTAAAGAACGAATTTATTGATTGCTTCAATTTTTGCATTCGCTGATGAAATCAAAATTATATAGGACATAGAGGTAAAAATATACATTATATTGAATTTCAACATGAATATTTACTTTGTGTAAATTTGGAAAATTATGAGTCGCTTACTCTTTATCAAGCACTTTTTTCCATTCGTTTGGAGAAACTCCCCTTCTCTTTTGTCTTCATCCCTTTCATCATCCAAAATCACTGCACCTGGTCTGTTGTCGATCTTCTTGATGTACTCACTGGCATACTAGAAATACTCATACGATATGTACCCCTTTGTCATAGACCCCTAGATTTTTGCCCTTTGTCGAACAAAACCTTTCAATTTCTTCACGTACCTCTCTAAGAAGAACATCCAACGACAAGAAACCATCCCAACTAATTCAACCTCATCTACTAGGTGGATTAGAAGATGAATCTGCAAGTCCATGAAACTCATCTGTAGTCCCTTCTCAAACATACAAACAATGTCAAATATCTCTTGACGCCACCGTGGAATGTTAGATGTTTTTTTTTTCTAAGTTAAGCTAATTCTATTATGAAAACATAGTGATACAAAATTGCCTCAGTTCAGCTATGGAAGCCTGAAGACTGGGCTTGATGTCCATGCTTTAACACAATATCGAACTGCCTAGTGTGGAAAACCAGTTCTTTTACAGGTATATTCACTGCCCTTGAGAGGGAAACCGGTGCATTATTCATTGCATACATTATAAGAAAACAAAAAGGACAAGAGTAATTGGCAGCTGCTGCTGCTATGGAAAGCCAGTAACAAACAGAGAAACTTGCAAAAAAGTAAAAAAAGTGTATCATATTGAACCAGAACAGAAGGGGATTACTGCTCGGGAGTTGGAGAAGGCGACTCCTCCACTACACGACATCCATACTCGCTTTCCTGTTCTTCAATGTCACCTCCCTGTTTGCCATCCTTGCACATGGAGTCCGGTTTTTCAACATCACCTTTCTGATCACCATCCTTGCGCTTGATATCCACGTCCACCTGCATTGGTTGTATACCCAAATCTGGAGGTGCTGAGCCAGGGGTAATGACCGGTCTCTCTAGAGCATTTGCAGGTAGCGCGTGGCTGAGACTCAGGGGAGGGGGGTTAGGACCAAACATGGGAGTAGGGCCGCGGGACACTTCTTCTCTCAGAGTGACTGTCACAATGTCAAACCAGGAGGTAACTCCTCAAAACTAGAATGTGTATTAGCTGAAGAATGTACATGCTTATATAGATGGGAGGTGAGGCTATTGGGATTCATCTCCCAATGACTCTTGGCCTTCCTTATTTCCTAATAATAAATAATATACAAAAATACATATGCACACCCATCCATAGGATTAGGTGTCAACATTCCCCCTTTAATCCGAAGGGATGTTGGTGAGTCCAAGCATCGATCTGAACTTTTCAAACTTTTCTCTTCCAAGTGCTTTGGTGAAGATGTCAGCAGGTTGCTCATTTGTGGAACAATGATGTAGATGGATGGTTTTGGCCTGAACATGATGTCGAATGAGATGGTACTTTGTATTGATGTGCTTTGTTCGATCATGGAACTTTGGGTTATTGGCCAACTTTATTGCAGAAGTGTTGTCGATCATGAGTGGAGTGGAATACATTTGTTTCATCTGCAAATCTTCCAGGATTTTCCGGAGCCACACAATTTCCTTTGTTGCTTCAGCTGCTGCCACATATTCTGCCTCGGTCGTGGAATCTGCTAGAACTGACTATTTGCGTGATCTCCATGAGACAGCTCCTGATCCAAGACTCATGGTGTAACCTGTAGTAGACACCCCTGTTTCTTTGTTGCCATCAAAGTCTGAATCAGAGTATCCGATCAAGCTGAAGTCGCCTACCTGTGTATATTTGAGTCCAAAGTCTTGAGTCCCCTTCAAGTACCTTAGTACTCTTTTTGCAGCAGACCAATGTCCTTCACAAGGTTTTTGCATGAACATTGAGAGGATTCCAACAGCAAATGAAATGTCAGGTCTGGTGGTGGTCAGATAGATAAGACTTCCTACAAGTTGTCTATACTTAGTTGCATCTTCAAATTCCTTCCCTTCAATAGATGTGAGCTTCAAGTTTTGTTCCATTGGAGTGCTTAAGGGTTTACAGTCATCCATGCCAAATTTGTTCAAGAGATCTCCAATGTACTTCTTTTGAGAAAGAAATATGAATTTAGGATGTTAAATTACTTCAATACCCAAATAGTAATGAACATGACCCAAATCAGTCATTTCAAAACCTTTCTTCAACTCTTTCTTCATGGATGCAATATAGCTCTCATTGTTTCATGTTATCAAAAGATAATCTACATATACCACAAGATATACAACTGTTTTTCCAACTTTCTTAACAAACAAAGTTGCATCATCAAGATCAAAGTGTTTGAAATCAAGTTTCAGAAGATGCTCGGTCAATTTCTCATACCAGGCTCGTGGTGCTTGCTTGAGGCTATACAAGGATTTTACAAGTTTGCAAACTTTGTGCTCTTGACCCTTTATCACAAATCCTTTTGGCTGGGACATATAAACTTTCTCCTTTAGATCTCCATTCAAGAAGGCTGTTTTTACATCCATCTGATGGACTTTCCATCCACTCTGAGCTGCTAAGGCAAAGAGAGTTCGGATGGTGGTCCATTTTGCTGTGGGAGCAAAAGTTTCTTCATAATCAACTCCTTCTTTCTGTGCGAATCCTTTTGCCACAAGCCTGGCCTTGTGCTTGTCAAGTGAGCCGTCTGCTTTGTACTTGTTCTTGTAGACCCACTTACAGCCAATTGGTTTCATTCCAAAAGGCGGATCAACCAGCTTCCAAGTGCCATTCTTTATCAAGGCATCATACTCCTTCTGCATCGCTTCTTTCCATTCATCATGAGAAGCGGCTTCTTTGAAGGAAGTTGGTTCATGATCTGTAGACAAACTCAATTCACAGTTATAAGCAATATCCATATCAACAGGGGAATCGGAATTATCTACATCACCTTCGATTTGTTGAGTGGAACTTCTTGTTCCTGTTTTTCCAACCTCATCAGGATGAACATTCTCCAGTGTCTTTGTCGGCCATTTGGGAGGACCTTTCTGAGATGGCCCAGGCTGGTCATTTGACTGAGTTGGGATTGATTCAAGATTCAATCTCCCAATTCTATCAATCACATCATCCAATGTGTCATCCGTGGTTGTTTCTTCATGTGGGGGAGAGAGTGCTTCAGGACATGATTCCACAGTTTGATTCAATATTGGAATCCCCCCTTCAAGATGTGGAATCTCATTATCAAATTCTTGGAAAGAATTTGCATGTGTGAATCTATCCAGGCGATCAAGTTGCCGCTCAACAACCTTGTCACTCTTGGAAGATTCAAGAAATATGACATCTCTTGCTATTACAAACTTCTTATTTGCTTCATCATAGAGACGATATTCTTTGGAGGTATTGGAGTACCCCAAGAAGATACATTTTCTGCTTCTAGCACCAAGTTTGTTCCTTTGACCCTTGGGTATCAAGGCATAACAGGTGGACCCAAAGACCCTGAAATGCTTTACAGAAGGAATGTGGCCATGCCACATTTCAAAAGGAGTTTTGTTTCTAATTGAACTTGAAGGACACCTATTCTTTATGTAAACAGCACATAGAACTGCATCAACCCAAAACATCAATTTTACATTCTTGAAAAATAACATGGAGCGGACCATATTTAAAATGGTTCTGTTCATTCTTTCAGCTACACCGTTCTGTTGTGGATTATATGGCACAGTGGTTTGATGTTTGATTCCATGTTGACGAAGATAATATTCAAATTCGTTTGAAGTGTATTCTTTTCCATTATCAGTACGTAGAGAGCCAATATGTGTTTGTGCATCATTTTCAATCCATGCATGAAAATTCTTGAAAGTTTGAAAAACATCAGACTTATTCTTCAGTAAGTAAATCCAACACATTCTGGTGTAGTCATCAATAAATGTCATCATGTATTTGTTTCCATTTGCAGAAGCGATAGGCATAGGGCCACATAAATCTGAATGAACAAGTTCAAGTTTCCTATGTGCTCTTGAGTGTGAATCATGAAATGGCTGTTTGCTATGCTTTCCTAGAATACAAGCATCACATTCCTTAGGTTTTCTAGGAATTGTGGGCAGTCCATCAACACCATTTTTCTTCAACAAACGAAGGCTGTCATAGTTTAAGTGTCCAAATCTAGCATGCCATAAAAGACTTGATGGAAATGTACCTTCATCATGATATGAACTGAATGCAAAGTTTTGAGCATGAGAAGATGGACCTTTCAGCTTCAAGAGTCTCCCTTCTTCTATTCCCTCCATGACAAGTGAGTGATCTGATGCGTCCCGACCTCGCCTTTGCCATCGAACAAGTGGTAGTGTCATACCGGATTCGATCGGGGTAAATAGGATTTCTCTTCAACTCGGTATAGAACCTCATGTAGAAGTTCTTGATCGGAAGACCGGCGGTTAGCCTAAGCTGTGCAAGCCACGATGGCTTGAGTTTGAATTCTCTGAAATCTCTTGCTCCATGACTTTGTCATTGAATTCTTCACAAAAATCTTTTCTGATGTCATTTTGACATGTTGCTCTGAATCTAGCAACCAATCATCTCTCCATGAAGTAAATGTAACATCAAATAGGTTCAGAGTTACTCCATTGATAAATGTGCTAGAGCAGAATGGTGATTCAACTGGTTTACCTTTGTCTTTGTCATTAGTTTTACCTCTGTCTTGATTTGTTTCCTGCTGAGCTTTAGATTGTCTGCCCCCCTTTTCTCTGAAGTTTCTTCTTCGTCTTCTGCCTTCTCTTCCTCTGGATGGACCTGAAGCGTGTCTCTTTTCTCTCTGTGCCAAGTAGGCAGCCTCTTTAGAAGATGAAGGGACTGTCATCTTCTTTTGAAGGAGGAGAGAAAAAAAAACTCTGCTGGAAAATTTCTCTTGAAGGAGGGAAAACAAAAAAATCTTGCTGGAAAATGTACTGAAAAAACTCTTTGCTGCAAATATGCTGAATTTTAAAAGGACAGAAACACTTTGCTAAAAAATATGATTCAAAAAACTAAATCTCTTTGCTAAAAAACTGAATTCTGCACAAAAAAAATGTATTTTTTTTTTTGTTTGGGGAAAAAAAGTGTATGTGAAAAGATGATATGGAATGGAAGGGCGATATTGTGAAATGGTGATGGGGGGGGGCGTAGTATTAAAAAGGAAGGGGCGTAGTATTACAAAGAGTGACAGCGTACTGTATATGGCAGCACTTTTATATGGGACAGCGTTGATATGGGACAGCTTTTATATGGGACAGCGTAGTATAAAGTGTGGAAGTCGTATTAAGAAATGGACAACGTATTGTAAATGGAACAACGTGGAATATGATTGAAAGCGTGGTATATTGGAAGGGCGAAATGGAGGGGCGGTGTGTTATAATGCATTACATGACAACGCATACCATGACTTGCTTATTAAAATGGTGGTGACTTGCGCATTATATAAAAGAGACTTGCGTTTGAATATAGTGACAGCGTTACAATTCGTGGGCGGAATTGTGAATAAGGTGACAGCGCTGTATTAAAGGTGGAGGGGCGGACAGACCACGTCAAACCAGCGTTTTAAAAATCAATTGACAGCGTTAATGTAGATAGACAGCGTATGGATGTCAATAATGTAATATGGACAGCGTATAGATGTAAATAGACAACGTTTACACAATGTCCATTTAATGGACAGCGTTCAGCGTTTATAATGGACAGCGTTCAGCATTTACACAGAGGGCGTTATGCAGCGTATTATGTATATACAATGGACAACATTTAATGTATATGAAATGCTGTATGAACAGTGATAGCGTGGGCGCGGAGACTGCTGTGTGAGAGTGCTGTGGAACGTATTGACAAATAGCGCGGAGACTGAAAAATTGAGCGCTGTATATATATGTGTGACAGCGTACAGTGTAGAATGGAACGCTGGATAGCTGTGTTAAATAAAATAGATAGGGTGGGATGTAGCGCTGGATATAAACCACTGTGGAGGAATGTGCGTAGAACAGTGAGGGAGATAGCAGTGAGGTAGGGAAATGAATGGGCACCAGAATGGGTCGATAGGTATGGAGAAGGGGAGGCGTTGGTGGAGGTCGATATGTAGGGAATGGGGAATGGAGAATGCAGGCAAGGGAAGGGAAGTGTGTGAGGGCGCAGGGATAAATGGAGAGGGAGGTGAGTGAATGGAGAGGAGCGTAGGGATGAATGAGGAGGCCCAAAAGGGCGTTACATAAAAATTTTTGAAATTGAATCTGCAGAATGACAGAGTTGCAGGACTGCTGGAATTGCAGAATGGCAGAGCTCTCGGCACCCCGCATCGACGCAGCTCCGCTCGCAGAGTCGTACAGTATCGATGTATGCCCTAAAACGTTGCATAACAGAAAATGCGAATAACAATTAAAGGAAGCATGAGCAGCAGACAACCATTAAAAAATATGACTGAGCAAAGGATAGGGAGTTACACCACAGGGCAGAAATGCCAAATGTGGGGCTGGCTCTGATACCATGTCAAACCAGGAGGTAACTCCTCAAAACTAGAAATGTGTATTAGCTGAAGAATTTACATGCTTATATAGATGGGAGGTGAGGCTATTGGGATTCATCTCCCAATGACTCTTGGCCTTCCTTATTTCCTAATAATAAATAATATACAAAAATACACATGCACACCCATCCATAGGATTAGGTGTCAACACACAAAAACAATGACAAAAGGCTGGTTGAAGGAACAATTAAAGCAAAGCTCAGCCCTCTGCGAGGATTGGCGAAGGGAGGGATTATCTGAAGCAAGCAGGGCAGGGGAAACTGAAATGGTCGGATCATCTGAAGGATGCGGAAATGACTGAGCAGTAGGGGCGAAATCAGGATGTTTTCCGCGTCCTCTGTTGCCACGGGTGACAGGAGAGTGCCTCCATTCAGCATTCTCAGTAGAGGTTTTGACATCAGAGCTCGTGGAGGGACGAGAGCGAGCAGGGCGACCACGACTTGCTCCCCGATGACAGCGCATCCGGTGTCGCAGCCTGGGCATGGTGAAAGCAAAGCTATGAGATTTATTGTGACACAAGGAGTTGAGAGAGGTCGGAGGGAGCCTACAAGGATCGTAAAAAAAAAAAAGCAAACGGGAATTGGAGCAGCAGTAAAAACTTTGGGTGAAATGCGAACCAGGAGAGGTCTCCAAGTAGCTGTAAAGAGAGCAGTGTCGCCCTGTTTGTGTGCGAGCGCTTGGCTTAGCACAGGCTGCAGGGAATGCGCTCCTCAAAGGATGCAAACGGTGGATGCAATCAGTGCAGGAAGAATTCGAGTCTTCCCAAGTGAAATCCATAGTGAACCAGCAGAGCAGGAGATGAATTAGTAATCGACGGCGTGAGTGAGTAAATGCATGAGGGACTGGCAGAGTAATGGAGCGGTTAATGGAGCCGCAGGGGGCCATATGGCCACCCCATGCGAGCCTCCTCGGGATGTGGTCGGGGACAGACGTCCCGTTAGGCCTCCATAGCATCCGCATCCGGAACTTGGCAATCATTGTGCACTAGCTTGATGCAGTTCTGAAGAGTATCTCTATCATGGATGGTTTGAAGGGAGCCATGCTGGAGAGTATTGATAATGTCGACTCCTATATTAGCTAGGAGATTCGCTGCTTTGTTACCTTCCCTTTTGGTGTGGGTGAAAGATACTTCTTGGTTGTTTTTTAGCCAGCTGCTTGTGGAATGCTAGATGTTGTGGCTCATTTGCAATATCCTTTATTTTAAATTTTCAAAAATACAAAAAATAGAAAAATATAAAATATATATTAAAGTATAGTTTTCTCATACTTTAACTAAAATTGTAATTTTGTTGTAATTTTAAAGTTTAACACTTTTAAGAATATACGAAGGTGGGTCCTAATGTTTTGGTTAAGGTTCTAGCAAGTAAGCGAGCGGGATCCAAAGGTTTTCCCGTCAGAAGATAAACGCGGCAACCCACGGGCACATTCGACACACGGGTTAACGGGGAGGGTGCCTCCGCAGTTGACCCCGTTGACAGATTGGCTGATCAAAATCTACGGTCTAGATTCACTACAGGGGTAGGGCCCCGATGAGCGCTCCGTACCCCATAGGCCTCCCGCAGTGATGTAAGCTGCTAGTTGGTGATAATTTTCAGCCATGTCATGGTACCGTTTAATGGTCTTTAAGTGCATCAAATCAACATTCAATTTCTAGACCTCGTGCCATCTATTTAAACCAGTTCTTCTTTTCGCAATTTAAATATTATTCCTCTATATTTGTCAACCTGATTGCACCTATGTCTTCTATTTTTGTTTGCCACCCTATCATTTTTCGCCACCCCGAGCAGTATCATGGCTAAGATTTCATCCCTTTTTGGCTCATCCAGTCATATTCCTCTCATGGACACTGAGAGGGATATTCGAGATACTATTTGCTCTCTAAAGCACCTCTCATTTTATCAACAGGTCTGTTTGAATGACAAATCTTGTCCTATTTTCTCTGCCATGGTCAAGTCAGGCGTTCTGTCTGCATGTATCCCTAAAAATCATCTTTTTCCTAAGTTTGTGCATTGACTAGTATCAATTATGTATCATGGTAAATTTTTTGTAATGAATTTCTTAGGATATAATGTTTTACAGGTCTTGGCCCAATTAATTCGTCAAGCCTTTTATTACCTAGTGTCTAAATCTTATGTTCAATTCACTGCGAATCATTGGCAGCGCATTATGATAATCTTGCAGGACAGGAATTCACCCAGTTTGCCTTCTTCCTAAGGCCAGATACGAAGTGGTTTGCACCTGATGGTAAATAATTCTCCCTATAATTTTTTTATGCAGAAGTTTAGCTAGTGCTGAGGCATATACTAAAGATATTGGGAAAGGAGGACGACAACACAATTGACAAATCAGTTCTAAGACTATTTGCATTGATGATGAAGCTGAGAGTAGTACTGGATATCCCTACTTATTGGCAGGAGGTTTTCAATACTCAACTCATGATTTTATCAATCACAAAGTCATTCAGGTTCCCTTCTCTTATCATTTATCTCTTTTTATATCAAAATATGGAAGAATTCTTGCATTTGGGGTTGAATATCATGGATATAAATAAAAAGAGGTAGTCAGTACTGTCTTGGACTAATGTAGTAAGGGAAGAAAAAAATGAAGAAGCGCCGTTTGATTTTGAAAATAATTTCATGTCTACTACCTTTAAGATTTTGAATGGGGTTTATCCCCCATGTTTCTTGCCAAAGGCTCAAGAATTTCTTCAGTTGGGTACAAATTATAAATTTGGAGATTGGTATGTGCATGAAGATTACTCAGAGACTAGAATTTATGGGGTTGGGGTAGAACCATATAAGCTTCCTATATTTGTTCCTATGAGATTATTTTCCTTAGACTTCATTAGGCATAGCTTGAATGTTGATCAAATACATTTTGTACCTATGAAAAAGGGTCATATGTTTAAATTACCTATGTCTATGGGTCCATTTATAGTCAACATGAGACAAGCAGCTGATGAGGTTAATAAGATGTTAGATGGTATGCACTTGTTGTTAGGAGATAAATGGGATTATGACTCTCATAAAGTAATTTCAAACAGGAGATCAGTTGAAAATGGGTACTCAACATTTGTTCATGAAAGTAGACCTGACATAGAGAAGCTAGCCAAAGGGTTTTGCAGGTTCTGTTGGTTCTAATATACGAAATATTATTATATATGAGAAATCAAGCAAGAGGAGTAAAGAAGAAGCTGTAGATTTAGAAGATGAAGAGCAGAGAGCCGAAAAGAGAACAAAATTCAATGAATACATAACAGGTGCTCAACCTGGTTTCTTTCTTCAACTAGGAGATGAGCAAAATGTTCCAACCTCACCAAGAAAACGTGGAGATGCTCAAGAGCAAATACCTTTGATTAAACAAGTATTTTCTCAAATTTCTAAAAGGAATCAAAGGATGAAGGCTAGCATGGAGGCACAGGTCGAATATCAAATAACTCCAGACCAAACCAGATTTCTGACTGCCATGGATCTTGAAAAGGATCAGTTTAAAATTACTCTTTCTCACCTATTTGATATGACTATAGAGTCATCAAGTAATTTCAATATTGTAAATTTAACTCTTGATGTGAGAAAGATTCCTTTGCTTGATAAAGTCAATTTACACATGAAAACAGGTCAATTAATAGTGAATTATTTGACCAAAACTAATGCAATGGATCTTAAGACAAAGAACATGCTAGGAAGGTGATTAAGCAATTTAAATTGGAGAAAGCCAATTCCAGGGCTTTAACAACCCAAAATGAAGAACTCAAGAAGATAATTGTGAAGCTTGGAGTAGATCAAAATGATAGATCTGTTTTGCAGAAATTACTACAAGCTGCAGAATCAGAGATTTCTGTATTGAAGGAAAAGTTGAAGTTACCTACAGGGGAGCATTCAATGGCAGCAAAGGTGGCAGAAGTGGAAAGTGAAAAAGAAATCATTCTTTAGCAGCTCTTATAGAAAGAAGAAGAAATTTCTAAGTTGAAGGAAACTGTACTGAAACTGGAAAACAAGATTGATTCCCATTCCTGTACCATCATTTCTCCATTAGGAAATGATGATCCAGCAACACAATTATCTCAATTAAACACTGAACTGAAAATGGCAGATAAAGATCTCAAAAAGGCACAAAATGATCTAGAAACAGTAAAAAAAATAATGGAGGCCAAGGATGGATAAATTGAGAAGTACAAAATAGATTGTCAAATAGAAAATACTGAAATCAAGAGTCTGAAGGAGAAATTTAAGGGAAATATAAATTTGATACATGCTAAAGATATCATATGGAATGGAATCATTGAAGAGATGAAAGCAACCTGGGGATATTTGACTATTATATCAGAAGAGAAAAGCATTGTCAAAGATTTTGAGGAACAAGTTATGGAAGATAAGAAAAAGACCATTAACAGAGCCATATGGGCAAAGAAGTTTAGTAATTTCATTGATGCAAAGATTGATCAGGAGTTAGAGGAAAATGATATCAAAGATAGGATCCTATATGCTATGGAGATTAACAAGTTGATTGTTAAAAATACTTGCAAGAAGATCACTGAAAAGAAGTTGACAGAGATTAAAGAAGCAGTGAATAGATTTGATAATTTGTATGACAAAAGAGCTAGGGCAGGATTGCCATCATGCTAGGACGTTAAAGGCAGTATTTTATCATGGGATTCCTATGAACCATTATTGATATTGGAAAAAATTAAGGTGGATAATACTCATGAGAAGACTCAGATCCTGAAAGGAACAACAATTATTAACTTTCTTCAGAGGCATTTTCAGTTATTATGGATGGTGAAGACCTTAGTTACAGAGCGACCAACATCCAACAGGATCACTGGATTTAGGCTGGAGTACCACAAGCTGTTCAACTCACCTAAGAAAAATATTGAAGTGTGGAATAAATGCAGAGTTTGGATGGCTGTTCTACCAAATGATCAGTCATCTTCTAAAAAGGACAAGTCAAATAATCAGGGAAATGTAGCAGTAGCGGAGCATATTCATATTCAACAGATAGATTAGATTTTTAGTTTTATTTTATCTTTATTAAGAGAGTTCAATTGTAATGAGACATTTTGATGATATGTAATAAGTAGTTTAAACAATTTCAAGTAATTTGAGCAGTTAAGACTAGTTTCAATAGTTACAATCTGTTGTACATTGTATTTAAAGAGAAAGAGAAGAAATGAAAAGGTTCTGAGTTTTGGACCTTTGGACTACTGCAAATTTTGTACTCAATTTCTGATAATTAATGAATTAAGATCAATATTCTTGCATCTGTTGTTATTGATATGTTTCCCAGTTTCCATTATGTGTTTTTCTTTCTATGAATAAAATTAAGTAATGTAGTTGTAGGTATCTTTTTACATATGTGAATAAGAGTTAAATATCCTTAATGGGCACTCCTTCATTTTAACTATTCTACTTTCATGAAATTCTTCTGAAGTTTAAAGTGATAGATCCTGTTTATCATAATATTATTCCAAGCTTCCTTCATGTTCTTCCCATCACTCCAATTAATACCAGCAGATAATGGCATTGTGAAGAATTTATTGCATCAGTTTCTTGGGTGTTTTAATAATTAATTTCTGAAGGTGTTTAAGCAAAGACCATTTGATATACTATATTTGTGACACACACACACACACACACACACACACACACACACATATATATATATATATATATATATCTTGAGCATTGATTCCTTACCATAGCTAAGGGATTGTTTCTTAAGATACAACATTTTTTGGCGCCGTTGTCGGGGACGAAGAAGCGAAGTTCATTCCCTGAGTTCTTGTTATATTTCCTCCGGTTGTTCATAGAGGAGGAAATATTAGGTTGTGTTTTTATTTCATAATTCTGGCATATAAAAGACCTCATACGAGGTCAGATACCTCACAACAGAAAGTTCCTATTCTATCAGATCCTGAAAAGTTGGTTTGTAAAAGGGCTCAGAAACCAAAAAACCCTTCCACACATGATTTTACACTGCCTTCACCTGGCAACAGTTCACAAAACCATACTTCTAAGAATATTTCCAGGAAACTCATTTTCCCGGAACAAGAATCCTTTTCCCCACCTATTCATTTTCAAGAACCAAGGTTAGAGGAAAAATATTTTGAGTCTGTTTAATTTACTTTCACGCAAGCTCAACCTACTACATTTTCTAGTTCTTCTACTATTTTTCATCAACCTCTTCCCATATCAGTTGTTTCACCTTCATCATTCACATTCACGAGCAGTTCATTAACCCCACCTACTCAAGGAGCGGTTAACCAAGGCATAAACATGGCGGTCCCTACTTTCTTATTGAACATGTATGCACCGTTAAATCTTCATCAACCTATGAATGCCATGCCCCAAGAATACCTCAAGTTACTTCCTCGTTTTACCGGTTAAGATGAAACAACCACATAACAACATTTACCATTGTTTTTCACTTTTGCTGAGAATCTCAATGTAGAACATCTGGATGTAGTGATGAGACTTTTTTTACAATCTCTAAATGGAGAGGAAAGAAAATGGTTTAAAGATTTTCTGAATGGTTCAATTAATAATTGGGAAGAAAAAGAAACACAATTTACCCAAATATGGGGTGAAAAAAGAGATCATGGTTACTCATTGATGGAGTTTAATGCAATCAAGAAAAATTCAAGTGAAAACATGATTGATTTTATTAAAAGATTCAGTAAATTGTACAATAGTTTACCCATAGAAATGAAGCCTCCTCTTGTTGGAGCAAGGGTAGTTTTTGTTGGAGCCTTTGACTCAGACTTCAGTTTCACTCTAAGAGAAGGGAGATCTTCTACTCTTGAACAAATCCAAACTGATGCTTTGGAGATTGAAGCAAACTTGACTGCCACTGGGAAAACACAAGAAAATAAATTAGTTCAAGATCAAGGGAAGGCCAAAGAAGAATCACTACAAGATCAGAGGATTGATGACATGACAATAGTTATCAAGAATTTGTCTAATAAGTTAGTAAATATGGAGTTAGAAAATAAAAACTCCCAAAGTCTTATACAACAAAATAGAGGAGTTTTCAATCCTCAGTTTAGGAAGCAGCCCCTGCAAATTTTGCAGAGGGAGAGAAGAGATCAAGACCAAGTTCAGGCACCCCTGTATATAGAAGCAACACCTTCACAGACTGCTAAAGATGATCAAAGGGAAGTTGAAGATAGGATATCTTATATGTACATGAAATAAGATGAAGAAGAGGAAGAATGTGAAGAAGAATATACCGAAGCCGAGGTGTCCTTTGACTAAGAAGAGATGGATGATTATTGTAGGAAATTTACAGACTTTATGCAAGTAGAGTTGCATAAGAAATATGATTTAAGATCAAGAAAGAGATCAAGGATGCAGGATGATGAAGAACCACAGAAAGAGTCAGTACCTTCTCCAATGGCAACTTCACAATCAAAGAACTCAGTAAAACAATCAGATAAGGGGAAAAAACCTATGAATCCAGTAAGTGGAACATAAATACAACAAGCTGAGACTTCCGAAAACAAGTCTATTGATACTAGTAATTTGGAGAAGATCGTTACCGTGTCTGAATAGATTTCTAATCCTAGCATAAATCAAGAAGAACCTGAGAAAATTTTCAAATAAAATCAAGCTTTCTGTTTATCGAAAGAGCCAAAAAAAGTCAAAATCCAAGTACCCCTTCTTGAGCTAGCTAAGACACCAGGTTACAAGAAAGAAATTGTAGAATTCATTAATATTTCTCAATATGATGACATTGGTGATACTATGAATTTGCAAGAAGAAAATCCAGTGGTCACCTTTGGTCCACATGTGGAGGAGGTAGATTCTTCTGTTCCTCCATTTTATATATCACTGCTTCTTCATGATTTCATTCTTCATAATTGTATGTTAGATTTAGGTGCTTAACCTAATCTCATGCCATTATATGTAATGAAATAATTGAATTTACAAATCACTAAACCTTATAGAGACCTATATTCATTTGATTCAAAAAGGGTGAAGTGTGTTGGGCATATCAAAGACATGGTGGTATCCTTGGCCCAAATCCCAGCCAAAAGTATCATGATGGATGTAGTGGTTGCAGATATTCCGATCAGGTTTGGTATGCTTTTGTCCAAATCTTGGGGAGCGAAGCTTGGGGGAGTTTTAAAACTGGACTTCACATATGCTATTGTTCGTGTCTTTAATGGAGAAGAAATAAGGTTATACAGAGAAACAAGATTTGTTAAAACTGCCACAAAGAAAGATGCCGTAAATTCCCCTATTTCTGGTCAAGAAAAAGAAGATCTTTCATGTTTCATGCTACATGAAGATGATGAGTTTTCTGAAGGCTCAGAGAAGCAACTCCCTTCAATAATTGTACATAATGAGCTATGTTCAAACAAAATTTGGAAATTTTATTTTGATGGTGCCTATTCAAAGGATGGCATAGGAGCTGGATTTTTGCTAATTTCTCCAAAAGGTAATCTGTTACCTTTTTCTTTTAGTTGAGTATGAGGCATTAATTTTGAGTCTTCAAACTACTAAATGAATGGGAATCCAGTGTATTTCTAGTTTTGGTGATACTGAGCTGATTATAAGAAATATTAAAAACCTTTGTCAAATCAAACATCCAAGGCTATGATCATATAGGAATGAAGTATGGGACTTGATGGAGAATTATTTTGAAGCTCTGAACCTTCAATTCATCCCAAGAGAAGAAAACAAAATGGTAGATGCAACTAGTACTTTCAAGCCACCTATAAATCCCAAACTAAGATATGAAATTGAAATGAGGCACATACCCTCTATTCCTGACAATGTTAAGCACTGGTAGGCATTTGAAGATGATGAGCAGATAAACCATTTCCTGAAAATGATTGAAAATTTTGAAGATATTGAAATAGACCAAGAAAGTGAATAGATTGATCAGAATGAAGACTTAAAAAATCTTAAGAAATCAATAGGTGATGAGAAAATAATCCAGTTGAAAGATAATATATTGCCCAGAGGATTAGTTCCTCTTGAAAGATTGCTTGATTCAAATGATGTAGCGCTAGATCCAAAGAAGGTACCTCAAGAGGGTGAGATGGAAGATTGTAACTTGGGAACTCAACAGGAGCCAAAGATTGTCAATTTATTCAAGGGTGTCCCTAATAATTATAAAGAAATGTACATTGACCTTTTTAAAAATTATATGGATATATTTTCATGGTGCTATGAGGATTTGAAAACATATGACCTGAATATAATTCAACACAAAATACCATTGAAGGATGGGATCAAGCCTCATAGACATAAACTTAGAAAAATTAATCCATTGCTCCTTGCTCCAATTGAAAAAAAAGTGAAGAAATTACTACAGGAAAAAATTATAGTCCCACTCAGATATTTAGACTAGGTTTCTAACCTAGTTCCTGTGAGGAAAAAGAATGGAGAAATAAGGTTATGTGTTGACTTCAAGGATTTAAACAGGGCATCACTTAAAGCCAATTATCCTTTGCCTAAGATGGACTATTTTTTACAGAAAGTGATAGGAGAATATAGATTATCTATGGTTGATGGTTTCTCCAGGTACAATCAAGTAGCAGTTGAAAAAGAAGATCAGAAGAAAACAAATTTTACTACACCTTGGGGAACTTTCATGTATGCAAGAATTCCATTTGGCCTCATGAACGCAGATGCCACTTTTCAAAGGGAAATGGACATAAAAAATTTGGGTAATAAGTTTTTTGTTATATATTTGGATGATTTGACCATTTTTTCAGGCTCAGATGATGAACGCTTGGAGCATTTACAGGAGGCTTTCCTGAAATGCAGAAAATTTGGGTTGTCATTGAATCGCAAAAAATATTTATATGCCTTGGAGGAAGGAAAGTTGTTAGGAAATATAGTTTCAAATCAAGGGGTAAAAATTGATCCAGCAAGAGTTGAAGCTATTTAGACAATTCCCTTGCCCAGGAGTAAAAAGGATATTCAGAGGTTTCTGGGAAAAATAAATTTCCTAAGAATATTTTTCCCAAAATATGTTGAAATTGTCAGAAAAATAATAGATATGTTGAAGAAGAATACAAAAGTAAAGTGGGATAAAGATGCTAGAGAATCCTTTTCTAGGAATAAAGAAGCCCTTCAGGAAGCTCCTGTACTAATCAGTCCAGACTATCAAAAACTTTCCAAATATTTTCATTTACATCACCTTCTACCATTGTTGCTCTATTGTTGCAGAAGAGTGAAGATGGTAAAGAACAACCTGTGGCATTTTTCAATAAATTTCTCAGAGATACTAAACTTAAATATAAAATTTTGGAAAAACATGTGTATGATTTAGTTAAAGCATTAAAAGCATTTAGAACTTATGTGCTGCAGTCTCAGATAGTTTCTTATGTTCCTAATTTTGCTATGAAAGATGTGTTAGTTCAAAGTAATGTGGAAGGTAAAAGAGGAAAGTGGATAGCTAAAATCCAAGAGTATGACTTAGATATCAAGCCTACCAAATTGGTCAAAGGTCAGGGTTTGGAAAAATTGTTGACATGTCAAATTTTCAAGCTTTGGGGATTAATTTGCTGGCACCCTTAGATGAAGTTTTTGATGAAAGGAGTCAGAGTAGTAAATATGCAACAATTAAATACAAATTCATGTGCTCTAATTGGTATAAGGTATTGTTCATTACTTATGTTTTTTCTCTTGTCCATCCTCACTAAACAGAATAAAGTACAAAGATCTTAAGCTCAAATCCCAACCATATGCCATAATTGATGCTAAGTTATATTGGAAGGATCCTACTAGCATTTTTTTGTTGTGTTTGATAGAAGGTGAATCAATTGAAGTTGTAAAAGAATATCATGAGAATCTATGTGGAGGTCATTATAGTTGGAAGGTTATTGCTCATAAAATCCTCAAATCAGGTTTTTACTGGCCCTCCTTGTTTACTGATGTATACAAACTGGTTAGAAGCTGTCAAAAATGTCAGTTATTAGCAGAAAAGAAAAGGTTAGCTCCTCTACCTATTCTCCTAGTGTTTATTGAAGAACCCTTTAGGCAATGGGGATTATATTTTATTGGGGAAATTAATCCACCATCAAGTGGATGGTTCAAATGGATTTTGACTACCACTGACTATTTCACAAAGTGGGTGGAGGCAATACCTACCAGAAAGGCTAGTGATCAGGTAGTAATGAAGTTTTTGGAAGAAAACATCTTCAACAGGTTTGGGTGTCCAATCAAGATTGTAAATGACAATGCCCAAGTATTCAATTCTGTTAGATTCATTAATTTTTTTCAAACGTATAATGTCATTCTATCTCATTCTATAGCATATCATCCTCAAGGGAATGGGCTAGCTGAATCTTCCAACAAGACATTGGTCAAGATTTTGAAGAAGACAATTAATGAAAATTAGAAAAACTGGGATTCAAAATTGACATTTTCCCTTTGGGCATTGTTAGGGTCCTATAATAATAGGATTCATAATTTTGAATTAACTTTAATTAGTCTTGTAATATGTACATACATTGCTTTTTGCAATTTGTTTTCCCATATTAGAAAATAAAAAATGAAAAGAGGGTAAAAGTCCTAAAAGAAAAATCAAAGGACTTAAAAGAAAAATATCAAAAAGAATAGAAAAATGAACCCCAAACACAAAAAAAGAGATAAGAATAAGACATGAAAGTGATGCAAGTTAAAATTCCACTACTAGTTACTTTTCACTGCAAAATAAATGATTATGTGCAACTTGTTCAAAATGCCATAATCCATGATGAGTTAAATAGTTTAATCTTAACTTTTTCATGCTTTAAATTTCATGTTTATAGATAGAGAATAAAGATCTTGTCAAATAGTTTAAACTTGATAAATCAGTAGATAGTTAGAGAATAAATGAGGAGCTCAACAGTTTAATCTAAGCCCTTGGATGAAATAAGGTTAGAATTAGATAGTTTCCTGTTTTAAAAGAAAAATGGATTAGGGTTTGCAAGCCCAAATGCACCCATACAAATAAAGGAAAAAATTGTAGAATAAATGATGGGTAGGCAGAAAGCAGTTTCACAAAGCATGGATAAACATCATTTGGCATTTTACTAATTTCCCTTCCCACAAGGTGCTCAACTAGTACTAAAATCCTTCAGTTATAAAAACTCAGAGCATTTCTCTGACTTCTAGTGGGACCAGACCCATGTCTTAATGACTGATTGGCACTAAGTATCAGATCCCAACTTATTAAAACCCTTCCCCTTCATAAAACCATTTTCCCTTAAAATCACTCATTTTTCCCTACTAAAACCCCTTTTCCTAAGTTAAAACACTTTTTTACTTAGGAAAAGTAAAAACCCCCAAACTAATTTCCTTTTTTCATATAAAATCCTAAAAAACCCACAAAATGCTATTTATCCTGAGTATTAAGTGTTAAATGATTATGTTGGGCCACCACTACGAAAATCCTGCCCAATGACTTAAAATTACACTTTACTTGGTGTATTTATGCATTCCCGCTCATACACTTCTTCATTAAAATTTAACTTATATATTAAATCCTTCCACCCGGTAATATATTAATTCATTTATATTAAAATAGCCCAACCCATATTTTATGTTTATTCTATGGTTTAATTTACCCCACGTGATAGTTTCCTCACTCCCCATAGGTTTAAACCATATCTTTTATATTAATCCACCCAAAGTTTATATTACAGCTGTATATAGTCTATTTTCTATGTAAAACATTAAGAAACCCACCTATTCCGCCTATCCCATTAACATTAGAACTATATGTTAAAACTTCATTTTAAAGTATAAAAATTGAACCCACCACATAAAGAAATTCCCGGGGCCCATGCCCATTACCCTGTAGCTCCATTGATTAATCTCGACCGTTCGCATCCCTCCACCTGATCCAATGGCCCATAATCCATATCGCAAATTCAATGGCATGGATGTTAAACAAAATAAGGTTTGCGATATGTGTGTTTTTGACCTTCCCTCTCTCCTCCATGTCATTTTTTACTGGATCGCATCCTTTCGAATAATACCACAAACCATCCTCCAACGGTGCAATAACCGCTCAACGGTAAATCACCCCGGTGTGCCTAAACTGCTTCTGAATTTGAATTGAATATTATTTAATGCCAACACTATTCAAATCAAATTTTCTATAAAATGCTAGAATGCATGCTTTTGAGCCCTCTGTTGTTATTTTGACTCATAAATTGTTCTCAACTGATAAAAAGACGTTGTCGCCCTGTTTTCATGCAAAAAACAACATAATTCAGTCAAAATTTAGTGCTACAACCACTCAAAACCTCCAAATTGAATCTAAGAGACCTCAACAAGCTTTTGAAAGCTTCCAAACTCCATCAAACCCTTATTTCGAGTCAAATTCATAAATTTACAAGTATTTTTCAAGAAAAATACCCATCCATCATCTGAAAAGAAGCATACTCATGATTTAAGCCTTTTTAAAAACCTGTTTTCCTGAGGAAAAGCCTTATTGCCTCCGAAATTCATATGTGCTGCAAACCCTAAGAATTTCACATTTTTTGAAGACTGTAATATGTTTTTAAGAAAATTAAAGAGAATTTAGCCATTTTGCAGAACTTTAGAAAACCTCCGAGTGATTCAAAGTCCTTTTATAGTGCTCAGAAGCCCTTTGTACATGAATTTGACTGTTTTAAAACAGTTTAATCAAAGAAGTTTGCAGTAAACCCTTGTTAGCCTTTCCTGAAGTCTGTTTAAGGTTAAGAAATTTATTTTAAAGAAGAATTGATAGTTTGAAGTAGAGAAACCCAGATTTTACTTGTTGTAGTCCAAGAGAATCCTCTATTACACTTAAAAGACCTTTTGCAAACAACTTAATCTTACAGAAGTGTATTAAAAACCTAAAAAATAGAGTTTTTATGATCAAAAGGGTTAAATTGTTAAAAAACAAACCTATCAATGGCATCTAAAAGTACAATTTTCATCAATCCACTACAACCTCCTGTTGTAGATGTTGAACATACCCCTTTGGTTGATGTAGATTACAAAATCACTAATCTAGTAACTGAATTTAACCTTCTTGAGCTCCACTGCTGGAGCCAAGAGAAATATTTGGATCAAGTAGATGAAGTACTAATTTGGGAGTCTAATTTGCTAAAATATGTAGTTCCCCACACCCATCAATGCCCTGAGGCCATCACATTGTGTCAAGCTCACTATTCCCCAGATCAAAGAACAATTTTTAATGCTGAGAAAGAATTATTATTTAGTATCACTGCTGAATCCATAAACAAAATGCTTCATGTGCAACCTGAACCCAATGTACTCCTTTTGTCCATTGAAGTTCTGACAAAGTCCTATTTAGAGTTAGATTTCCCCAAAAGGTTTCAAATCTTCCAAACATTCATGCCCTATTATGTTGAAATCCCCAAACTTAACCCTCCATATTCATCCTCCAAATTCCCATAAGGATTAAGACACATTATCTCAATGTTGTCCTTTATCCTTGGTTACTTCACTGATGAACATACTGATGAATCTATACTTGGTTTCCTGTCTATTTTTGTGCCTAGTCAGCGCCCTGTAGTCATCTATAATTTTGCTGAATATATTGCTGATAGTATTCATGACCAGCTTGTAAAACTTCCTACTGAAGGTGTCTTTAGATATACCTCATTCCTATTCCATATGTTCCTCTACTTTCAGTCAGATAAGTTTCCAATAGCCCTCTAAAAGATGGATGTAGAGGGAAATGAAAAATCTATCATTTTTTGGACTTCCTTGATCAGAAAGGAGTCAACTGAGTTCACACATGCAGACTTCATAGATTGTTTCATTCACCCATTGGTAAATCTTCTCAAGAACAGTGTGCAACCTAGGATAAGTGATGAAATTAATAAGGTTTTATAGTTATCATAGCAGAGCAGGATGGGTGATTGGTATTTATACCAAAACCACACTTATGTTAGAGTTTATGGATCAAATCTCCTTCCCTATAAGTTGCCAAAGTGTTTACCAATGAGATTGTTTGCCTTAGAATATATTAGATAGATTCTGAACTCAAATTTAGTAAATTTCTTGGCTGCTAAAAAGAAAAATCAGGTTAAATTGAAAAATCAAGTGGGTCCCTTCATATGCAATAGCAGAGAAGTAGGTGCAGAGGCTACAAAACAGTTGTTAGAGTATAAATTTAGTGAAAGTTTCCTTTGGAACTATGATCCATGTGGTATAATCAGCAAGATGATGGTGAAATGTAACTTAACCCCTTATATCCATGACAAGAATCCTGGCATTGAGAATTTTTCTAACCAATATGAATGGTTAGAAAATACATTGATTGAATATGTCAAGCAGAGTGATACTAGTCACATTCTGAAAACATAAAATCAAGAAGATAGAGGTACAAAGAGGAAAAGGGAAGAAGGCTCATATACTGTTGAAAATATCACATAAACCAAGTTTAAGCTAAGGTACACCAAGAAAACAAAGACACATCCAACAGATAAATAAAAGGAAACAATTGAGGTTTTAGATGAAGAAATTCCAGAGAAAGACACTGTGAATACTACAATGATTGAAAATGAGCAGCAACCTGCTACTTCCAACACACAAATGATTCATAAACAACAAATTATGGAAGCATCTTCATTAAAAGAGGTAGAAGATAAAGACATGGATATTAAAGAAAGGTATAAAGAGATCAAAGCTAAAAATGAGGAAATCAAGAATGAAATATATTCTCAATATTTGAAGTAGACTCCAGGGATTCAAAATAGGTTGCTTTCAACCTTTTATTATACAAATAAGAAATTTTTGATGTGAGTACTTCAACCTACAGTGCAAACACCTAAAACAATAGTTGATCACAAAAAGGTGGATTTTGAAGTACCAGTACAAGACATTCATCCCTTGGACCAGATTGAATTCCACAAACAAAGTGTTGAGCCTCAAAATTGTGCTTTCTTTCATCTTAATTTACCTCATTTTCCTTTGTCCATTGCCATCCTAGACCCAATTGATCAATGAATTTAGTTAAAATTACTTTTAGAATGATTTACATGACTGACTTGCTAAGTTTTGTGATTTTTTCCATTGTAAAGCATTTTGACCGGAACTAGCTGCAGAATGCAGACATTCCGTAGCTAACCGGCGATTCTGCAGTTGTCTTCACGTTTGGGTATGTTCCAGGTGGCCTCTCAAGAAAAACCACATATGGGCATATTCCACGTCATGTCTACATGGTTCGTTGCTCACCATGAAGGAAGAAACGAATTCTGGGTATGGTTTTGGTACGGGGAACACATTTAAGAAAGTAGACTTCTATTAAGACTGTCTCAGTCCAGATTTCTTTTTCCTTGTTACGCAGCCACTTCAAGAGTCCTAATGTGATTCCGATAAGGAAAGACAATGTTCCTAAAATTTTTGCAAGTCTTGTTATTTACATTTGTTATATAAACACTTGGGAAACCGAGAGCTAGGCTAGATTTTATTCTAGATTTTGCTTAGATTCTGTGCTACATTTCTGAAGACGCAGAGTGCTCTATTCAAGTTATTTCACTTTTAATGAAGCATACAGTGTTGTTTTGAAAGCGTTGATTTGATTTGGAGTTAGATTCCGTCAGGTGGTAGAGGGCCCCTGCCTCTTGCATGGATTTATTTGCGTAATTTAGATAAGTATTCTAGCTGCCTTTACGTTTTTGAATTTGAATTAGTAGTTGTTTTCATTAGCTATTGTGGTTATACTCATTCTAAAAACTCTTCCAAAAGAAGAAGCTCTTCCAAAAGATTATAATGATGAATGGGAAATGGCTATAGTATTGTAGGGTTTAATTGTAGTCTCTTTTATTCACCATCATGGTTATACTTATGATAAGCACTCTTCCACAAGAAGAAACTCTTCCAAGAAATCTTTATACTGTCTTAAGCATGATTGTGATCTTGAACGTTTTAGTTGTGTGTTTTCACTAAGTACCATAGTTGTTCTTGCTCTTAAACACTTGTCAAAAATATCATAATGATGGGTAGGAGATGGCTATGATATCTTAGTGTTTCATTGCTTTCAGTCTTTATGTTTGCATTTGCATTCAATTACACAGTCAGAATTGTTCTAAAAACTCTTCCAAAAGAAGGAACTCTTCCAAAATATCAATCATGATGGACAAACAGACTGTATAATTCCATAGAATAATGCATGATAGTTTAGTTAGGATGCTCCGGAGTTTAATTGCACTTAACTCATGTTCAGTTATTTTGCTTTAAGTTTGATAATGACTTGTAGTCCAGCATTGTTTTAGGCTAGTGACATTTTAGGTTCAGTTGTAGTTCAACTCATTGCATTTGCACTCCATATTCAGTTGCCATTCACTGCATATTAGATTACTTCAGTTGTTAAATTTAACAAAACAACCTTCATTATTCACAAATCTCTTCTTGTTCTAAAATCCATAATTGATTCATAACCATATGAACAGAAGACCATATCATTTTAAGGCCTGAAGTACTTCTACAACTTCCTTATCATCTTACAAACAAACATTTTCCTCAATAGACTATTTCAAAAATCTATAACCTTTGAGTGAAGTGTAGTGCTATAAAAATGAGTTGCAGAATAGAGTTAGGAATTAGATTTAGAGTAGAAGATCTTATGATGGTATCAATGTTTTACTCCAAACATACTTCAACAAATCTCTAATCAAGGATAAAATGTTGCATCATTATAAGTTAGTTGTTTAAACTGTTTAGTTAGGAAGATTTGCATGCTTAGTTGACCATGTTTCAAGCTCTCTCTCAAATGCCTTTGATGAAAGAATTTGACAAGTTTAGTTTGTGTTTTGAATCATTTTCTTAAAAGTCATTATCAAGCTTTGCTTTTGCTTATTCATAGTTTAGATTTAATTCTGTTTTTAGTATTGCATTTGCATTTACCATTTGACATCAACCAATTAGGTTTCACCCTGTTTTTAATCATTAGCTTCCTTCCATTAGCTTTCTAGTCATTTTTCCTTGTGAACATAAAACCACCAAAAGATCAAAAACATCAGAAATCATCACAAAAGACCAAAAACATCATAAAATACTACACACAATGCATTAAGAAACAAACACCTAGGTACATACAGTACACTTCACTTCAGCAGTTTACCAACCCTAGTTGACAATTAAATGAGCTCAATTTAGGAGACTAGATTGAGACCAAACATTTTGGCGTCGTTGCCGGGGAAGTGAAAACTAGGTAACCTTTGTTTCTTAGCATCCAAAAACAATTATATGTGTAGGGAGAGAGATTCAAGGGGAAGATTTATAAGCAGCAGAGGCAGAATTTTGATTTCTAGAACACCACTTGTTTCATCTAGATCCAGAGCTAGTACACCTTCAACTCAAACCCATATTCCATCCTCTCTTGATCCTGGACTTCTAGAAGATCTAAGGTCAACTATCCCATTAGAGAAACCTTCCACTTCATCCACTGAACCTACCATAGAAGAAGATCTAAAAACTCCTGTTAGGGACACAGACCTTTCCACTTCCACAAGAGAGTCAACCATGGCAGAAGAAGGAGGAGGAGGAGTTTTTAATGGAGAAAACACACTATTTGGAGGTAGAGGTAGAGGTAGAGGAGAAGGAGGTAGAGGTGCAAATGGAGGAAGAGGTAGAATAGGAAGCTCTTTTGGGTTCCCTATAATTGATGAAGAAACCAATACAACCATGAAAAATATTTCACCCTCTGTCCTTCCAAACTTCTATGGAATTAAAACTGAAGATCCTGAAACCTTCTTATTCGAATTTGAAGTGCTTTGTAGAACTTATGACTACTTACAAGATGCTCAAAAACTGAAATTATTTCCTTCAACTTTGAAGGGAGCAGCATTGAAGTGGTTTATGAGTCTAATTAGCAGTTCTATTAGAACATGGGAAGACATGAAACAAGCATTTCTAGAGAGATATTTGGATTATTGTATGCTGGTTAATCATAAAGAAGAAGTGTTCAAGATGTTACAAAAATAAGATGAAAATTTGGAAGATTTATTGGAGAGATTTAATTACAACATCAAAAGGGCAAAAATGGAAAACCTAGATCAAGACACCTTAAAAGCTCTTTTGTTGAAAACAATTAGGGATGAATGGTTGGATATCCTTAACATGATGGGAAAAGGAGATATATCACAGCTCACATTACCTGAAATATTTGAGTTATGTATCAACCTTTCAAGAGGGAAATCTAAAACTGTAAAAGGTCCAAGAGATCCTGCTCTTGCAAGGGCAAGTAAGTCTGCTTCTGGGACAGTAAGTAGATCAGAAATAGGACATATGCTTGATGATTTCAAATTTGACATCTTAGGGAGTCTTAGTGAACAAATAGACACCCTTAAGATACAAAACAAGCAAAAAGCTGAATCTGATGCCTTGGCAATCTTTTGTCCCAAATGTAGAAAGAAACATGCCTTGAGAGAGTGTCCTTTGGATGTAAAAGTTGTAGAAACCTGTGTCATTTGTTCTGAAAAACATGAGACCAAGAATTGTCCTTCTCTTCCTGGTCTCAAGGCTGTCTTTCAGGAGGAAACTCCTATAGATTCCACAGAGTCTCTCAATTTTGTATCTAGAAGGCCTTGGCAGGGACCTCAAACGCAAGGATTCCATGATCAAATGTATAATCAACCTCCACCTTGGAATCCTTGGCAGCAACCTTGGCCCCAATTTCAAAATCAATCTCAGTCCTGGGCACAAGGAACACAAAGTCCCTATGGAAGATACTCTCCATACTATCAGTATCCACCATCCTATCCACCATACCCACATTTTTATCCTCAAAATCCTCAACAAAATTTTCCTCAAGATCTTCAACAAAATTTTCAACAAAATCCTCAACAACATCATCAAAACCAACCACATCAAAATCAACCACTTTCATTACCCTTCCCTCAAAAATCAAATCAATTGCCTGCTCAACCCATACCAAACCCCAATAATAAGAACCCTCAGAATACATACATGATAGAAGGCCAACAATTTCCAACTTATTTAATTACTCCTTTAGACCTTAGTAATGTTCAACTGAGGTACGGAAGAATACTTGAAAAGAGGAAACCTTCTGTGATCATACAAGAACAAGATAATTCTGAGGAAGACTCCCTACGGGTGAATAAAAGTCTTGAGGAAGGCACATCCTTTCAAGACCCAAACACTGAAAAACTAAAACAAAAAGATCCAATAAATCCAACTCCTGTATTAGAGCAACCATCCACATCTACTTCTATACCTCCCTTTCCGGAAAGATTACAAATTGATAGAGGTGTAGAAAAACAAATCATGGTGCCTAATTATAATTTCTTAGATGAATTGAGAAATGTTTGCATTAAAATTCCATTATTGCAAGCCATCAAAGAAATCCCAATTTTAGCCAAAACAATAAAGGAGTTGAGTATGAAGACAACAAGAAAAAGAATAAGAGAAACCAAGAAAATTCAACTGGTAGGACAAATAGCAGACATTATGATGGGCAAGATTGCTATTCCAAAGTATCTTGACCCAGGAAATCGAATTGTCAAAATTCACATCAATGGAATTGAAATTCAAAACACACTCATTGATTTAGGAGCAGCAATAAATATCATGAGTAGACAAATCATGGACAAACTAAAACTTCCTAATCTTCTCTTTACACCCACACTATTACAATTAGCAGATAGATCTGTGATCAAACCAGATGGGGTAATAGAAGACATTTCAGTGTCCCTAGATTCTTGGGAATACCCTGTGGATTTCATGATCCTAACTCCTAAGAATAATCTAGGAGGCCATCATGTTATATTAGGAAGACCTTGGTTGGCTACAGCTGATGCTTTTATTAGTTGTAGGTCCGGTGATATGTATATTTCTGATGGTAGTTCAACTAAGAAATTCACTTTATATCCTCCAGCTAGGACAATTACAGATCTAGATGACACTCAATGGATAGAGGATGAAGAATCTTTACAACCACTCTTCACAATTTCAGAAATTAGTGAAGATAATCAAATTCTGAATACTCTAGAAAACTTTGAATCCTCTCCAGAACACAAACATGAATCATTTCAGGAGGGATCCAATATTGAATTTTTGTCATCCAGGAAGATGTCTCTTCATTCTATGGACAAATTTGGTAGCTCTACAAGTGAAATTTTTCCAGACAAAACTTTGAACATAAACAAGAACCTAGAAAAATCTCAACAAGAAGAGTTAGTCAAAGTATTACAGAGACATTCTTCTACATATGCATGGGAATACACTGACATGAAAGGGATAAGCCCCAAGACTTGTACTCATCACATCTATATAGAAGCAAATTGAAAACCAATCAGACAACCTCAAAGACGGATGAATCCAAATCTTAGGGAAATTGTTAAAGAGGAATTGCAAAAATTGTTAAATGTTAATTTCATCTATCCTATTTCAGATAGTCAGTGGGTTTCTCCTTTGGTAATTGTGCCAAAGAAAAATGGAAAATGGAGGGTGTGTGTTGACTACCGAGAACTAAATAAAGCTACTCTTAAAGACCATTTTCCCTTCCCTTTCATAGATCAAGTATTAGATACATTAGCTGGCAAAAAGTACTTCTCATTCCTAGATGGGTTTAGTGGTTACAATCAAATCCAAGTAGCACTTGAAGACCAAGACAAAACCACATTCACCTGTCCTTGGGGTACCTATGCTTACCGAGTATTACCATTTGGATTATGCAATGCACCTGCAACATTCCAAAGGGCAGTATTAGGAATTTTTTTGGATCTAATACATGACTGTGTAGAGGTGTACATGGATGATTTCATAGTTTATGGGAATACATTTGAAGAGGCTTTAGAAAACCTGGAAAAAGTCTTAAAAAGATGTCAAGAAGAAAACCTTTCACTTAGTCATGAAAAATGTTTTATGATGTTTACTGAAGGTATTGTTTTAGGGCACCACATTTTAGGGGATGGGATTAGAGTTGATGAGGCAAAAGTTGAAGTCATTTCTAACCTATCCATTCCAAGTTGTCAAAGAGATGTTAGAAGTTTTCTAGGATTTACAAGGTATTATCGGAGATTTATAGAAAACTTTACCAAGATAGCATCTCCACTCTTCAAATTACTCACCAAAGATTGTGAATTCAAGTGGACTTCTGATTGCCAGTTAGCTTTTGAAACCCTGAAAACCAAAATTTCTGAAGCACCTATATTAAGGGGACCTAACTAGAAGTTACATTTTCATATCTCGACAGATGCTTCCGATACAGCTCTAGGAGCAGTATTGGGACAAAAAGACTTGAGTCCCTATGCCATCTATTATATCAGTAAAAATTTGACTCCTGCAGAGTTAAACTATACTGTAACTGAAAAAGAGCTTTTAGCTGTTGTTCATGCCATAAACAAATTTAGACACTATATAACAGGCTATGAAACTTTTATTCACACTGATCATTCTGCAATTAGATACCTAATGAACAAATCAATTACTAATGGCAGAGTTATAAGATGGTTATTACTCTTACAAGAATTCAACATTACTATTCTAGATAGGCCTGGAAAACAAAACACAGTAGCTGATTTCCTATCTAGACTCCAAAATATCAAAGATGACACTCCGGTTGAAGATCAATTTCCTGATGAATATCTTTTTGCAATCTCTACTCAAACTCCATGGTTTGCTGATATTGCTAATTATTTAGTTTCAGGAAAATTTCCTTCAATTATGAATGCAAGGGATAAAAGAAAAATAATTTGTGATAGTGCAAAATATTCATGGGTTGCTAATGAGTTGTACAAGACAGGTCCAGATTTGATCATTAAAAGGTGTGTTCGTGAAGATGAGATGCCTGAGATTCTCAAGGCATGTCATGATGAATCTTGTGGCGGGCACTTTGCAGATAAGAGGACAGCCTATAAGATCCTTAATTTAGGATATTATTGGCCATCCTTGTTTAAATATGCTAAAGAGTATGTCAAAAGGTGTGAGAGTTGCCAAAGGGTAGGGAAACCTTCTCCTTCAGGTGAGATGCCATTACAACCTCAGGTACACATAGAACCTTTTGAAAAATGGGCTTTGGATTTTGTAGGACCTATTAGTCCTCCATCAAGACAAAAGAAATATATATTAGTTTGCACTGATTATGTTACTAAGTGGGTAGAAGCTAAACCATTACTTGTTGCTAATGAATCATCTGTAGTTACTTTTCTTTTTGAGGATATTTTTACTCATTTTTGTGTCCCAAGGGAAATTGTTACAGATCAAGGAGCTCAATTTACATCAAGGCTAGTGGAGCAAATGATGGAGAAGTACAAAATCAGACATAGAAAATCTACTCCTTATGATCCACAAGCAAATGGTCAAGTGGAATCTACTAATAAGATCATTGAAGGAATCCTAACAAAGACTGTTCATTTACATAGAAGAGATTGGGTAGATAGGCTTCCTGAAGCCTTGTGGGCCTATAGAACTACATGGAGAAACACAACAGGCCATACTCCTTATGAGCTTGTTTATGAAAAGCAAGTTTTGTTTCCCATAGAGTTCCAAATTCAAACATTCAAGATGGCAGTTCAGCTAGGACTTGATCTAACGGAGGCACAAAAGCATAGACTGGAGAAAATTAATGAATTGGATGAGATCAGACAAGATGCAGTTCAGAAAACAAGTCTAGTCCAACAGCAAAGGGCTAGATGGCATGATAAGTACATCAAAGAGAAGAAATTCAAAGAGGGTGACTGGGCTCTCTTGTTTGATTCAAAATTCAAGGATTTTCAAGGGAAATTTCAGACACATTGGCTTGGGCCATATGAAATTGTTGAAATTTTTGATAATGGGGCAATAAAAATCAGAACTATAGATGAAGAAGAGGTCACTTTTCTTGTGAATGGTCATAGATTGAAGTTGTATCACAAACCACTCTCAAGAGAAGAATTTGTCAAGAAGTTCCAAGAATGCAGTGATGTGAAGTTAATGAAGAAGAATTCTTCTTCTTCATCAACTTGATTAAATTTTCTGAAGTATTTCTTTGAAAAATAAAAATAAAAATAAAAATAAAATAAAAAATAAAAAAAAAGGTATAAACATGAAAACCAATCATTGATTGGAATGTTTATACAGAAAATAAAGGGTGAAAATCAGAGTCTCTCTGACACTCTAACTTTTCCCATTTTGTTTTTACAAGCAGCTGTTACAAAATCATAAGTTCAGATCCATAGTGCTTATGATCCATCTCATTTCATTTCACTTCACTCACCTATCCATCCATACTCCATTTCATTCATTCATCCATATTCTACTTCATTCCATGTTTCATTCATCTCATTCCATACTCCATCCATCTCATTTTCATGTCAAGATTTAAAGTTTGATGTCTTGCTATAAATGAATAAAACATGTCATGGATTGCAGGGCAGTTCTCATGTTCTTCCACTCCATTTCATAAACTAAATCCATTCCACTTCATCATCCACTTCATACATATCATGTCTCATCATCCATCTTCATTCATACCATGTAACATTTCACCTATATTCCAAAAACCACTCCATTCCATGATCAAAATTCTTTACAGGTACATTCTGCAGCTTAACAGACATTCTGCAGCTGTTCAGCCTTTCCGCAGCTAGCCAGACATTCCGTAGCTACAAATCCTGAAGGCATTAGTCAGCAGACATTATAATTGCAACAAAATGATCCAGTGTATCCATGAATAAAAAGCATCAAGAAGGATTATGAAGACTCTTCCAAAGGTGAACAAAGAAGACAAAGACTACAAAAATCAACTGAAAAGCAGAGGTAACAAGTTTAGATTATAATGGCATTTCATAAAGTTTAGCATAGTTTTAGTTATGAATTGTTCGAAAAGGTTGTTTTAATTATTTTTATTGATCAAGACCAATAAACCCTCCACAGACTTTGGATTAAAATCTCTCATTTCAAATTCCATATCCGACATCATTTAAGAAGTTAAAATGGCCGAGGTGTTCGAATTCTTCACGTCTCTTAACCAAATCATTCAATGATGATTCTCTTTGCCGTTATAAAAATCTCCGCCGTCTTTTCAATCATTAATTCATTTCCTCCACCTCACTCCATTACCCCATTCCGTGACTACTTCCATCACTCCATTCTGTAGCCGGCATTTCATTCCGCAAACAGAGATATTCTTATCATTGAGAGCAGAGAAAAAGGGTAAACGCAGAGGTATAGCAGCGTGAGAATTTGAAGCCATTAATTGATTCCGTGGGCAGACAAAGTATCACTGTGGGCAGAGATTAAGCATTATTACTATAAACATAGAGGTATAGCAGAGAATAATTTGAAGTCATTTGTCACCGTGAGACAGAGGTATAGCATTGAAGAATTTGAAGCCATTTGTTACCAAGAGACAGAGATATAGCAGTATGGGAATTTGAAGCTATTTGCCACCGAGAGACAGAGGTATAGTAGTGTGGGAAATTTGAAGCCATTTGTCACTATCAAACAGAGGCATACCAGTCCAAAGTTCCATTGTCAACAGAGGCATATCAGTGCGAAGTTTTGAAGCCGTTTTCATTGTCAACCAGAGGTATATCAGCTCGAAGTTTGAAGCTGTTGTCACTATCAATCAGAGGTATATCATTCCAAAGTTTGAAGCTGTTGTCACTATCAATCAGAGGTATATCATTCCGAAGTTTGAAGCCATTTTCATTAAGAACTTGAAGCCATTTTAATTCGAAGGTGAAAGTTATTGTTTCTGTGGGTAGAAGAGTGTTAATCTGAACATTGAAGAAGCAATTATGGGTTTTATAGTAAGAACTGAACCAGTGGGTTCAAAATACTTAGAAGGCTACCCTCAATGCAAATAAATGTTGCAACAGATAGGATGGCTTCAATTTTTGGAGAAATTTAATGGCTTCCACAAAGAAGTCACTAAAACATTTGCAAGATCATTTCAAGGAGCTGAAGTTGAAGTGGGGGATGTCAAATTTACTGTCACTGAAGTTTTCATTGCAGAAGCTACAGGGTTGCTCAGAACTGGAGAGAGATGGTTCAAAAACAAAGAATTCCACAATGAATCCTGGAAACAAATTTTAAAATCACCAGGTATGGATGTCACTGTATTTAAGAAAGGAATTCCCAGTTCTGCATTGAAAAATAAATGGAGAAACATACTACTTCTTCTGCAAAAATTTATTACATGTGAGGGTAGATATGGTACATTTTATGTCTACCACATTAGACTGATAATGCATTTTCTGGGGGAAGACTTAAACCTACCCTATTTCTTTCTTCAAAGCTTGAAAAAGATGGCTTCCTGTGTTCAAAGAAGGGTTCAATTTTTAGAGACAACTTTATATCACCATGGTTTGGTTAAAATTTTGATTGAACATCATTTAACCAAAATAAATGATACATGGGACAATTTCTTGACAAGAAATCATTTTGAAGAGCCAAAAGAGCCCTCACCTGAACCACAGCCTACAAAGAGAAGTAGGAAATGGAGGGCTTCAAAAGTTGAAACTGATAAAACAGTCCAAGAAAGTAGTGAGGAAATCATTTCAGAGAAGTTGACTCAAATCAAGAGACAACTTAAGGAAGAAAAGGTAATCAAGAAATCTGCCATGGAGAAAGGAGAGGGATCTTCTCAGCCTAGAAGAAGCCACAGACTAAAGGGGAAACTAAGGAAAACTCAAATCAAACAAACAGGGGTGATTAATATAGAAGATGAGGAAACATCCATTGAAGAAGATGTTGAAGAGGTTTTTAATGAAGGAACCCCTGAAATTGACCCTGCTCAACAAGAAATTTATGACTATGTGGAAACTTTGGAAAGGAGAGCTTCAGAAAGCAAGGAGAGAACCCCTAGTCCTCCACTGTCTGAAATAGATGTATTAAGAAGGGATAGATATGAGTTGGAAATACTTAATAGACACATCAAAAATGAGAATGAAATTTTGAAGGAACAAGTCAAGCTCAAAACCGATATGAACTCAACCTTATCCCTACATATAGACAAAGTGGAAAAGACCAATGACAAGTTGAAGAAGAGGAACAAAAAGCTAATCAGGGCACTTACCAACCTAAGGTTCAAACTTGTTATCAGAAAACCCAGAAGATCTTTAGCTTCCAGACAAAGGAGAAGGATAGGATTAGATGTTCTTGCAGAAGCCTCTGAGTTCATAGGATAATTTGCATGAGGACATGCAAAGAGATAGCAGTGGGGGTATGTTGAGCCTCAAAATTGTGCTTTCTTTCATTCCATTTTACCTCATTTTCCTTTGTCTATTGCCATCCTAGACCCAATTGATCAATGAATATAGTTAAAATTACTTCTAGAATGATTTACATGACTGACTTGCTAAGTTTTGTGATTTTTTCCATTGTAAAGCATTTTGACCGGAACTAGCTGCAGAATGCAGACATTCCGTAGCTAACCGGCGATTCTGCAGCTGCCTTCACGTTTGGGTATGTTCCAGGTGGCCTCTCAAGAAAAACCGCATATGGGCATATTCCACGTCATGTCTACATGGTTCGTTGCTCACCATGAAGGAAGAAACGAATTCTGGGTATGGTTTTGATACGTGGGAACACATTTAAGAAAGCAGACTTCTAGTAGGACTGTCTTAGTCCAGATGTCTTTTTCCTTTTTACGCAGCCACTTCAAGAGTCCTAATGTGATTCCGATAAGGAAAGACAGTGTTCCTGAAATTGTTGCAAGTCTTGTTATTTACATTTGTTATATAAACACTTGGGAAACCGAGAGCTAGGCTAGATTTTGTTCTAGATTTTGCTTAGATTATGTGCTACATTTCTGAAGACGCAGAGTGCTCTGTTCAAGTTATTTCACTTTTAATGAAGCAGACAGTGTTGTTTTGAAAGCGTTGATTTTATTTGGAGTTAGATTCCGTCAGGTGGTAGAGGGCCCCTGCCTCTTGCACGGATTTATTTGCGTAATTTAGATAAGTATTCTAGCTGCCTTTACGTTTTTGAATTTGAATTAGTAGTTGTTTTCATTAGCTACTGTGGTTATACTCATTCTAAAAACTCTTCCAAAAGAAGAAGCTTTTCCAAAAGATTATAATGATGAATGGGAAATGGCTATAGTATTGTAGGGTTTAATTGTAGTCTCTTTTATTCACCATCACAGTTATACTTATGATAAGCACTCTTCCACAAGAAGAAACTCTTCCAAGAAATCTTTATACTGTCTTAAGCATGATTGTGATCTTGAACATTTTAGTTGTGTGTTTTCACTAAGTACCATAGTTGTTCTTGCTCTTAAACGCTTGTCAAAAATATCATAATGATGGGTAGGAGATGGCTATGATATCTTAGTGTTTCATTGCTTTCAGTCTTTATGTTTGCATTTGCATTCAATTACACAGTCAGGATTGTTCTAAAAACTCTTCCAAAAGAAGGAACTCTTCCAAAATATCAATCATGATGGACAAACAGACTGTATAATTCCATAGAATAATGCATGATAGTTTAGTTAGGATGCTCCGGAGTTTAATTGCACTTAACTCATGTTCAGTTGTTTTTCTTTAAGTTTGATAATGACTTGTAGTTTAACACTGTTTTAGGCTAGTGACATTTTAGGTTTGGTTGTAGTTCAACTCATTGCATTTGCACTCCATATTCAGTTGTCATTCACTGCATACTAGATTACTTCAGTTGTTAAATTTAACAAAACAACCTTCATTATTGATTCATAATCATATGAACATAAGACCATATCATTTTAAGGCCTGAAGTACTTCTGCAACTTCCTTATCATCTTACAAACAAACATTTTCCTCAATAGACTATTTCAAAAATCTATAACCTTTGAGTGAAGTGTAGTGCTATAAAACTGAGTTGCAGAATAGAGTTAGGAACTAGATTTAGAGTAGAAGATCTTATGATGGTATCAATGTTTTGCTCCAAACATACTTCAACAAATCTCTAATCAAGGACAAAATGTTGCATCATTATAAGTTAGTTATTTAAACTGTTTAGTTAGGAAGATTTGCATGCTTAGTTGACCATGTTTCAAGCTCTCTCTCAAATGCCTTTGATGAAAGAATTTGACAAGTTTAGTTTGTGTTTTGAATCATTTGCTTAAAATTCATTATCAAGCTTTTCTTTTGCTTATTCATAGTTTAGATTTAATTCTGTTTTTAGTATTTCATTTGCATTTACCATTTGACATCAACCAATTAGGTTTCACCCTGTTTTTAATCATTAGCTTCCTTCCATTAGCTTTCTAGTCATTTTTCCTTGTGAACATAAAACCACCAAAAGATCAAAAACATCAGAAATCATCACAAAAGACCAAAAACATCATAAAATACTACACACAACGCATTAAGAAACAAACACCTATGTACATACAATACACTTCACTTCAGCAGTTTACCAACCCTGGTTGACAATTAAATGAGCTCAATTTAGGAGACTAGATTGAGACCAAACATAAAGCTTGAATGCTATATTATACCATGACCACAAAATAAATGAATGTTCAAAAGCTCTAGAATTCTTTGACAAATATTAGAGATCTACTTAAGGTTGAAAAAGCTTCTTCATATGCTAAAGACACCAGAATCAAGTTTTTAGAGGAATTAGTGATTGAAGTGGGTTATGACCCTTCTAATGTGAAAGCTACAGAAAAACTAGTGAAAAAGAAAAATGTTGATATTTCAGCACTCAGAAAGCAACTGAAATTACCCCCTACAAAACATCCACGGGCTAAGGAAATTTTATAGGAAGCAAACCAAAAGGATGAGATGATGAATCTCATATTACAGATGATAGCACAAATCAAGGAGATGGAAATTGAGATGGAAAAGCTAGTCCAAGAAAAAGAAGCTTCAAAGACCCAAAATGTCCCTCCTACAGTAATTCCTATGGTGACCACAACAGTCCCATCCACTTTAGCAGAAGAATTGGCTCCAAAGGTTCCATTGGCCACAACAGTGCCAGTCACTTCCTCTACTATTTCTGCCACTGAGTCTTCTACTTTAGCAGTTCAAAAGTCAGATGAGACCAACAAATTGATTTATGAAATGGAAGAAATGTCCATAAAAACTAATGAGATAAACAGATTAAAGGAAAAAATCAAGAATCTTGAAGATGCCAAGAAATTAGCACAGATAAATGCTAAAACAAAAGAAAAAAAGGCTAAAAGGTTAAGTGAACAACTCAAAAAGGTAGAAACAGAGTTTACCTTGAAAGAGCCCATGGCATACATCAAAAATCAATTGTGGTACAAAATCATTGAGTTAGTCAATGATACTTGGCCATCAATTCAAGTGATCTATGAACATAAGGACTTGCTAAAAGTGGCTAGAGAAGAAATATAGAAGACCAAAGATGAATTGGGCACCAAGCCTGAAGACACATTGGAAATCATTAAGTTTCTCAATACTAAAAACAAGAAATAATTGGATGAAATAGGAATAACTGACAAGATAGAAACAATTCTTGAGGTAAGAAAAGTAATTTCCAAGAAGAACCCGATGAAATAGTTGGAAGAAAAGTGCCAAAATATGGATGTAGCCATCACAAGATTCATGGTGAAATTTGACACTTTCAGACAAAAATGACTTCCTAATATTCTAGTAATTAATGATAAATTGATGAAAGAAGAAGATTATGATAAAAAGATAAGGGAATTTTCCAGATATTAGGTGAAAATGGTAGATTGGCAAGGGATTCCAACAGGTAAAGTTTTACACAAAAGCATTGAAAAACTGTCTTATTTACAGCATGAGATAAAACACCTTTTTGTAGTCAAGCCAAATTTTGTAAGATACACAGAAGCATATGAAAAATTCAGGAAACTCACAAAGATCAAATTACCAGAAGAAGAATTCTAGGAGAAGCTTACAGATTTGCTGAAAAATTAGTTTGCAGTAAGAAAAAAGGAAAACAGAGTTGCTTTTTTTACACAGTAAAATAGACTTTTAGGCAGTAAATCAATCAAAATCAGCAGGTTAAAGTGTATCAGGATAAAGTTTATCGGAAGTTAAAAGAGTATCAGACGAAAGATGAAGTTTTAAAATTGATTAAAGATCATTTGCCAGCGTGACTGACACCTCAAAACTCTAGCTGCATCCAAATCCAACAACTTACTATTTAATTTCAATAAATAGGACAGATTGAAATTTGTTAGGCAGTTGTCACTATCCTTTTTAAAAAGATATTTTATTTTCTAAGAAACATTCCTAGGACTGTTCTAGGATATTTTGTATTACCTTTTGTATAAATGCTTCATCATTTGAAGTATTAGTGTGGATTAATTGCTGAAGATTTCTATAGCTATTATACTCTGAACCTAAGGGTTTTTGTAATCAAGTTCAAGTCAGAAGACTGGATCTCAAGCAATAAAGCATCATATTATTGGATTCATGTGTTAGGTCACTGAAGTGAAGTATTTTCTACTGTTATCTATCAATTTTCTTATGTTTTTTATCCATTCATAAATGTGTTCTAAATTTTAATGTGAAATCAAGAATTGTTGTATCAGAATTTGTTAAAAGCACTCTGTTATTGACTGGTTTTCATTTAAATGTTTTCTGCTGATATCCAAACTATGGAACCCTTAATTTATCTCTAATTTCAATTGACCCCTTCATTTTCACTCCTTATCCGGATCAAATAATTCTTAATTTCTCTTTATCCCAATTAAAACCATTTCACCAATTAGCTTTTGAAGATCTTTAGTGACTCTACTATCTTTCCCTGTGAAAATTTGACTTTAGACCTTGATCCTGATGTTTCTGCTTGACACATTGACTCCATCTGCCCAATGGATTACAGATTCACAGTTATCCATCTCATTAAGTGATTTTCCCACCAAAAAAAATCAAAACCCCATAACCAATTTTCCCTATATAACTAGCCTAAAATCAGATATAAAAACAAAATTAAATCTTATAGAGAGAGCCCTCTCTAAGCCTTAGGAAGGCTAGATCCTAAAGCTTAAAAGTAGGTTTGTGGTTACCTCTAATATTCTTTAAACTATAAATCAAAATCTCACAACTTTGGGAATTATTAGAGTGATAACAGGGAGTACGAATAACTAATAGAAGATCTACAGGTAAGTCCCCTTATGAACTGGTTTATGGAACTCAAGCCTTATTTCCTACGCAGTTGGCTAGACCAGTGATTTATTTTCTTCAAGAAGCACAAGAAGAACTTAATGCTTTGGTGAGAAGGCTGAACAAGGTTATATAATCAAGTGAGAGCAGGCGCAAAGTCAAGGAAAATTTTATCACCTATCAAGAAAAGATGAAGTCCATTTTCGATAGAAAAGAAAAAGAGATTCTTTCTCAAACTAGAGATTTGGTATTAAGATGGGATACCAGAAGAGAAGAGAAGGGAAAGCATGGTAAGTTTGATACACTCTGGTATGGCCCATACAAGATTGTTGAGTTTAGATCAAATAACACATTCATTCTGGAGAATCTTGATGGAGAAACAATACAGCTGCCTGTGAATGAATAGTATCTCAAGCATTATTTCTAGCATTGAAATTTTATGGTCCACCATTGTACATATTCGGATTTCTTATTGTTCATATTTCATCAAACAACATTTGAATCCATGCTCGAAATGAAGGCACTAATCTGCAGTTCTTAGTGTTTCGTGGCAAAAAAGATGATCCCTAGGTGGAGGCAGATGTTGTGGCTCATTTGCAATATCCTTTACTTTATTTTTTCAAAAGTACAAAAAATGGAAAAATATAAAATATATGTTAAAGTATAGTTTTCTAATACTTTAACTAAAATTGTAATGTTGTTGTAAGTTTAAAGTTTAACACTTTGAAGAATACGCGAATGTGGGTCCTAATGTTTTGGTTAAGGTTCGAGCAAGTAAGCAAGCGGGATCTGAAGATTTTCCCGTGAGAAGATAAAGGCGGAAACATGCGAGCACATTTGACACATGAGTTAACTGGGAGGATTCCTTCACAGTTGACCCCATTGAATGATCGGTTGATCAAGATCTACTGTCTAGATTCACTGTGGGGGCAGGGCCCTGATGAGTGACATAAACTGCTGGTTGGTGACAACTTTCATCCATGTCATGGTACCATTTAACAGTCTTTAAGTGCTTCAAATCAACATTTAATTTCTAGACCTAGCGTCATCTATTTAAACCAGTTCTTATTTTCGCAAGTTAAATATTATTCCTTTGTATTTGTCAACCTGATTGCACCTGTGTCTTTTATTGTTGTTCACCACCCCGAGCAGTATCATAACTAAGCATTCATCCCTTTTCGGCTCATCCAGTCATATTCCTCTCATGGACACTGAGAAGGATATTTGAGATACTGTTTGATCTCTAGAGCACCTCTCATTTTATCAACAAGTCTGTCTGAATGACAAAGCTTGACCTATTTTCTCTGCCATGGTCAAGTCAGGCGTTCTATCTACATGTATCCCTAAAACTCATCTTTTTCCTGATTTTGTGCACTGGCTAGTATCAGTTATGTATCCTGGTAAATTTTTTGTAATGAATTGCTTAGGAGAGAATGTTTTACAGGTCTTGGCCCAATTAATTCATGAATCCTTGTGTTACCCAGAGTCTGAATCTTATGTTCAATTCATTGAGGAAACCTTGGCAGTGCATTATGATAACCTTGCAGGATAGGAATTCACCCAGTTCGCCTTCTTCCTAAGGCCAGATACGAAGCCGTTTGCGCCTGATGGTAAGGAATTCTCCCTAGAAGTTTTTGATGCAAAAGTTCGGCCAGTGTTGAGGTGTATACTAAAGATATTGGGAAAGGAGGACGAAAACAAAATTGGCAAATCAGTTCTAGGACTATTTGCATTGATGATGAAGCTGAGAGTAGTACTGGATATTCCTTCTTATTGGAAGGAGGTTGTCAATACTCAACTCATGAGTTTATCACTCACTGGGTCATTCAAGTTCCCTTCTCTTATCATTTATCTCTTTTTATATCAAAATGTGGAAGAATTCTTACTTTTGGGGTTGAACATCATGGATATAAATAAAAAGAGGTAGTCAGTAGTTCTTTGGAATGATGTAGTAAGAGAAGAACAAAATGAAGAGGGGCTGTTTGATTTTGCAAATCATTTCATGTCCACTACCTATAAGATTTTGAATGGGGTTTCTCCCCCATGTTTCTTGCCAAAGGCTCAAGAATTTCTTCAGTTGGGTACAAATTCTAAATTTGGAGACTGGTATGTGCATGAAGATTACTCAGAGATCATACTTTATGGGGTTGGGGTAGAACCATATAAGCTTCCTATATTTGTTCCTATGAGATTATTTGCCTTAGAATTCATTAGGCATAGTTTGAATGTTGATCAAATACATTTTGTACCTATGAAAAAGGGTCATATGTTTAAATTACCTATGTTTATGGATTCGTTTATAGTCAAATGAGACAAGCATCCGATGAGGTTAATAATATGTTAGATGGTATGCATTTGTTGTTAGGAGATAAATGGGCTTACGACCCTCATAAATTAATTTCAAACAGGAGAGTTGAAAGTGGGTACTCAACATTTGTTCATGAAAGTAGACCTGACATAGAGAAGCTGGCCAATAAGGGTTTTGCAGGTTCTGTTGGTTCTAATATACAAACTCCTATTATATCTCAGAAACCAAGAAAGAGGAGTAAAGAGGCAGTTGTAGATTCAGAAGATGAAGAGTAGAGATCCGAAAAGAAAAAAATTCAATGAAGACATAACAGGTGCTTAACTTGGTTTCTTGCTTCAACTAGGAGATGAGCATAATGTTCCAGCCTCACCAAGAAGACATGGAGATGCTCAAGAGAAAATTTCTTTGATTAAACAAGTATTTGCTCAAATTTCTGATAGGAATCAAAGGATGAAGGCTAGCATGGAGGCACATGCCGAATATCAAATAACTCCAGACCAAACAAGATTGTTGACTGCCATGGATCTTGAAAAGGATCAGTTTAAGATTGATCTTTCTCACCCATTTGATATGACTATAGGGTCATCAAGTAATTTCAATACTGTAAATTCAACAGTTGATGTGAGAAATATTCCTTTGCTTGATAAAGTCAATTTACACATGCAAACATGTCAATTAATACTGAATGATTTGACCAAAACCAATGCAATGGCTCTTAAGGCAGAGAACATGCTAGGGAAGGTGATCAAGCAATTGAAATTGGAGAAATCCAATTCCAAGGCTTTAACAACCCAAAATGAAGAACTCAAGAAGATAATTGTGAAGATTGAAGTAGATCCAAATGATATATATGTTGTATAGAAATTACTACAAGCTGCAGAATCAAAGATTTCTGTATTGAAGAAAAATTTGAAGTTACCTACAGGGGAGCATTCAATGGTAGCAAAGGTGGCAGAAGTGGAAAGTGAAAAAGAAAGCCTTCTTTAGCTGCTCTTACAGAAAGAAGAATAAATTTCTAAGAAGAATGAAATTGTACTGAAACTGAAAAACCAGATTGATTCCCATTCCTGTACCATCATTTTTCCATCTGGAAATGATGATCCAGCAACACAGTTATCTCAATTAAACATTGAACTGAAAATGGCAGAGAAAGGTCTCAAAAAGGCACAAAATGATCTGGAAACAATAACAAAAATAACGCAGGCCAAGGATGGAGAAATTGATAAGTACATAATAGATTGTCAAACATCAAATATTGAAATCAAGAGTCTGAAGGAGAAATTGAAGGGAAATATAACTTTGATACAGGCTAAAGATATCATATGGAATGAAATCATTGAAGAGATGAAAGAAGCCTGGGGATATTTGGCTATTATATTAGAAGAGAAAATCATTGTCAGAGATTTTGAGGAACAATTTATGGAAGATAAGCAGAAGACCATTAACAAAGCCATATGGGAAAATAATTTTATTGATTTCATTGATGCAAATACTGATAAGGAGTTAGAGGAAAATGATATCAAAGATAGGATCCTATATGTTGTGGAGATTAGCAAGTTGATTGTTAAAAATACTTGCAAGAAGATCATTGAAAAGAAGTTGACAAAGATTAAAGAAGCAATGAACAGATTTGATAATCTGTATGAAAAAAGAGCCAGGGCAGGATTGTCATCATGTTGGGACCTTAAAGGTAGTATTTTATCATGGGATTCGTATGAACCATTATTGGTATTGGCAAAAATTAAGGTGGATAACACTCATGAGAAGACTCAGATCCTGAAAGGAACAACATTTATTAACTTTCTTCAGAGGCAGTTTCAATTATTATGGATGGTGAAGACCTTATTTACAGAGTGACCAACATTCAACTGGATCACTGCCTTTGGGTTGGAGTACCACAAGCTAATCATCTCACCTAAGACAAATATTGAAGTGTGGAAGAAATGCAGAGCTTGGATGGCTATTCTATCGAATGATCCCTCATCTTCTAAAAAGGACAAGTCATATAATCAGGGAAATGTAGCAGCAACGGAGCAAATTCATATTCAGTAGATAGATTAGAGTTTTAGTTTTATTTTATCTTTATTAAGAGATTTCAATTGTAATGAGACATTTTTATGATATGTAATAAGTATTTTAAATAGTTTCAAGTAGTTTGAGCAGTTAAGAGTAGTTTCAGCCGTTACAAACTGCTTTACTTTGTATTTAAAGAGAAAGAGAAGAAAGGAAAAGATTTCGAGTTTTGGACCCTTTGGACTAATGCAAATTTTTTACTCAATTTTCTGATGATTAATAAATGAAGATCAAGATTCTTTCATCTGTTGTTATTGATATGTTTCCGAGTTTCCATTCTGTGTTTTTCCTTCTATGAATAAAATGAAGTAATGTAGTTGCAGGTCTCTTTTTACATATGTGAATAAGAGTTAAATATCCTTAATGGGTGCTCCTTCATTTTAACTATTCTACTTTCATGAAATTCTTCTAAATTTTAAAGTGATAGATCCTATTTATTAGAATATCAGTTCAAGCTTCCTTCATGTTCTTCCAATCACTCCACTTAATACCAACAGATAATGGCATTGTGAAGCATTTATTGCATCAGATTCTTGGGGGTTTTAATAATTAATTTCTGAAGGTGTTTAAGCAAAGACCATTTGATATAATATTTTTGTGACATATATATATCTGTGTGTGTGTGTGTGTGTGTGTGTCCTGAGCACTGATTCCTTACCACAACTAAGGGATTGTTTCTTAAGATACAACATTTGTTGGCGCCATTGCTGGGGACGAAGAAGTGAAGTTCATTCCCTGGGTTCTTGTTATATTTCCTCTGGTTGTTCAGAGAGGAGGAAATATCAGGCTGTGTTTTTATTCCATAATTCTAGCATATAAAAGACCTCATATGAGGTCTGATACCTCACAATATAAAGTTCCTATTATGTTAGATCCTGAAAATTTGGTTTCTAAATGGGCTGAGAAACCAAAAACCCCTTCCACACCTAATCCTACACTGTTTGCACCTGGCAGCAGTTCTCAAAACCCTAATTCTAAGAATATTTCCACGAAACTCATTTAAATATGGCACGTCCTAGGTCTTGAGGGAATTCAAGTTTCACACACCCATGCACGAACAAATGATAATGAGACTGCAAAGTTATAAACACATGCAATAATATACAAAATTAGTTATGTTTTATGATCCCTGCATGGGATAAATTTATTAATATAACAAATAATAAAATCATGCTTTTGACATTATGCGTACTCTTAGAAGATTCAAATGGTCATGCGATTTCAACCTCGACAAATGGTCATCCACAGTGAAGCAGCGTCGTAGTGAAGACCCGTATGAAGATGGCACCCTCACACCCATTATAACTTCCTTTGTCAAATAAAGATCATATTTTCTTAAAATCCATGGGACATCACCTTCTTTGAAATACCATGAATTAGAGGGACCAATGCCTGCCTCTGATCCCGTACTTTCTAATCATCTTGGCCAATGTTTCTTTTTAGTTTTTTAAGTAATAAGATCTTTCCTAACAACCAATGTGTCACTTTGTTTCGATGACATGTGCCTCCATAAAGAAGATGAAACATTTTTAAATATATGCATGGGATCTAATAAGTGGGCAATCTTAAGATTCTCCCAATATGGGAGGTTATAAAATATAGATTTCCTTTTCATCCCAATGGGAAATTTCTCAACATAGGTGTCGAAGAATTCTAGATCATCGAACATAGACTCCCCATTTGAATCGAACATTTCTATGAACTCCTTCTCCTTTTGTTTCTCATATGCTCTAAGCCATTCAACTGGTGTCGTTATTGTAGGCTTGTGGGTTCTCTCTCGTTTATCATTGAAAGTGGATGCTGCTCTTCTGTAAGGGTGTTCTTCTGGGAGGAATACCATGGAGCAATCATACACTGGATTTTGTAGGTCGTTAGACCATCTAGCTTTCAGAGAAGGTCCACAACATTTACATCCAAAATACCCTTTTGTTACAAAACTTGTGAGATTATTGTATACAATTTATATGCATGGCACGTTAAAGAATATCATGAAGATCAGAACAATTACAATGAATTAAATAACTAATATGCGAAATAATATTGTTACGTATATAAACAAATCAATAAACATGTAATTTACCAGAGCAAACTCCTAAGCCTGGATAATCATGTGTTGTGTAAGCACATATGCCATACAATGTAAAACTCCTCTCTGCTGTGATGGGTCTTGATACATCGTATACATTTATCCCATCCCATAATTCCTTCAATTCATCTACCAGTGGTTGTAAGTAGAAATCCATATTCTTCACTTTACTTCTACCAAGGACTATGAGAGCCAACATAAGGGGTTCATTCTTCAAGGACAACCATGGGGGGATATTGTTATTGATCACTATTACATTCCAAACATAATAGTTGGTGTTCTGAAGGGAATATGGGTTGACACCATCCATGGCTATGCTGAGTCGTAGACTTCATATTTCATCCTTGAATTTTTCAGGCCATCTATCCTCTATATGCTTCATGGCTATTGAATCAGTTGGGATTCACATAACTCCTAACTCACTTCTGTGTGATGCATGCCATCCCTGCAACATAGCTAATTCTTTGCAATGAAAGAGCCTTTGAATCCTTGGGATTATAGGCATGTGCCTCAATATCTTAAAAGGAGGACACATGATTTACCCTTCTTTTTTTATTTATCATACCTGTCATGCCCACATTTTAGACATATCTCTTTGTTTGCATATTCTCCTATATATAGAATACAATCATTTGGACATGCATGATATGATATGTAATCAACACCCAACATTTCAAACAATTTCTTTGCCTCTTCCCAGCTACCAAGAAATACATTATCACTCAGAAGAACTTTATCTTTGAATAACCTGTAGTTGGTGATCATGGAAAATATTAAATGTACATTAATGCTGATATAATTATTAACGTTCATAAAATTGACCATTTGTAATGTTCATTGTGTGATTATATTTCTCAAATTTATATAAAGGATGACTTTATGGTAACTTGCCTCAAAATTTCCGAGAAACATGGATTTGACAAGCCAAAATTTTCTTTCAAGTTGTACAGTAACATCGTTGTCCCCAACTGGGTAGACTTTGACTGACCGCCAGGTCCAAAGAGAGGGGTGGTGGAAGCAAATTTAAGGCTTTCGAAAAAGGTGTCAGCGATATGAGCATCATCCCCTAGTTGATCATCGTTTTGGGATGCATCTAACAACATTGTCTCCATGGCAGTCGTATCCCTCAATTAATCATCCATACCAACCTCTATTTGATTGCCTCCATTGTCAGCTTGTGAAGAACTACTATTGCTGTAATCATTCCTAATTGGTGAATCTGGATGTAGCAGGAATTGAATCGATGGTTGATTCAACCAGTCTTGGTATCGTTCCTCTCCGATTTTTTCTCTTAATTCAGCCTTCTCTCAATTTGACATTGTCATGGGAAACGGAAGATGGTAGGTAGACTACTCATCATCACTATAATCCTAATAATTTCAAAAAATATATTTGAACACGATTAGTACAAAATCTATGATATAAATTAGTAAGAACGTTGACAATGCATGATTAATTTGTTTGATTTTGAAATAATTACATTAATATACCAAAAATTTATTGTTACCATCATTGTCCCGGGATTGTGGCTAGAATATGCAATATTGTTAAAATTGGCAGGGTGAAGCGACTGTCCATTTTCATCTACCAACTGCACCTTGCGGTATGCTGCTCCTAATAAGAGCTTTTAACGTTTTGGAGTTGTTTGAATATTTTGTGCATCTGAACTCGATTCTAAATCTGCATGAACCTACAAATTTTTATACATTCTAAATTTTATTAAGTTGATTGACATGGATAAAAAACATAAATTCAATTAGATAATGAAAATGTAAATAAAATATGAAGTAAATATTACGTCTCGAGATCGATAAGGAGAACTCTACGATGGAGTTTGAGAAATATTATAGAACGAGCTAGATTTTGAAGAATTGTCCATTCGATATAATTATGATATTTCCTCCCTTCATTTGAGAAAAATAAACAATAAATTTTAGTGCACACACCTAAAAGTAATTTCGATGCCTTAAAAATGGACTTATTGTTATCGGTGCTTATGTACAGATAACCGCACCGACGCGTTTTAGTTACCGCGCACCAGTGTCGTGTTATTAAATGATGCACCGATGCGGTGTTATTATTGACGCACCAGTGACGAAAATCCGCAAATAAAATAAGCGCAACTTTATTTTTTTAAAGTGAAAAAAATTGGTAAATTGAAAAATTGGCAAAAAAATATTTTTGAAAATCTATTTTCATAAAACAATTCTTTAAATACTAAACATTTTTCATTATTTCACTATTTTTGCAAAAAATTTCAGCGAGAGATTTGCATGAGACATACTTGGAGAAAGAGAGCACGAGAGCACTGTGGAGCAGTGAAATACACTCGAACAGAACTTTTCAGACAATCAAAATTCCAAACATCTGATTCAAACCCTGTAGCATAGAATTTCAAATGATCTCGTGATTAAATTTTATTGTTTTTTTTTTACATTTTCTGTAGTATTTTTTACGCAGTAAGTAAAAAAAATTAAATTTGTTGTTCATCCTCAGAAGAAGAAGAAGAAGAAGAATAATAATAATATCCATTTTACCCTAAACCCTTCATTCTTTTTGTTTCTGCCATTGCTTCTTCCCGTTTCTTTGATTTCAGAATTAGGCAATTTCTTTTTAGATTTATAGGGTTGGTATATATATATATATGCCTATGACATCTAACCGACGAGGCAACTTGCATAGTCACATTCCAATCCATGTCAGCCCTTGCTTGATTTTTTTTAAAACTGAATTATTTTAATCAGCGCGCCCTATGTAACCTAGCGCACCGATGCACCCTACATAACCTAGTGCACCGGTGTGATGTCTTATCATAGTGCACCGCACATGTACTGTTTAGTAAAAAATTTAAAAACAATTTTTTTTTTTAATCTGTGCACCATATGTAAAATAGGGCACTAGTGTGCTATTTCATTATAGCGCACTGCACACGTACTGTTTGGAAACAAGATTTTATTTATTTATTTTGTGTTAATTGGTGCACCATGTAACATATAACGCACTAGGTCTCCTTGTTGACAGAGAGCACCATACGATGGTCCCTTGTTTGTGCGGGGCGTTTATAAGAATAGGTCGCACCATCCCCTCCACGACACCATATGCTACAAAAGCTAACACTAGATGATTTTTTATTATTTTGTCTGTGTTAATCAGTGCGGTGGTTAACATATAACGCACCGATGCTCCTTGTTTACATAGAGCACTGTATGGTGTTTTATACTGTTTTGGCGGTGCGTTTATAAGAACACGACATACCGACGTCGGTGCGTACACCATGAAAAGCACACCGGTTTCTTGATAATAAAAAAATTACATGAAAATTTGATGATTTATTTATAAAATATATTAATGAATGATATGGTACATGTTTCATGTTGATAAAGAAATGGCTGACAAGAGATCAAGTAACAAAAATACTGATAAGACATCAAGAAAAACAAAAAAGGCAAGTTCTTTGTAAATTCTTTAAAAATATTATTTTTGAACTATATGTAAGTTTAAATAATATGTATTGTTTACTGTGTATCATGTAGAGCCACAAAATGATGAATCTCAATAAGATTATTTATGATCTAGGACCAGAAGAGTGTAAAAGTTTGATGGAAAAATTGCAAAAGGATGAAGCAGGTGTGTTATCACTCAGATTTTCCTTGAAGTTGTTAGAAGAGGAAAGGGGTCTGAGGTAACCACAAACCAAATTTTAGGTACAAAATCTAGCCAATATGTACCCAGAGAGGGCTCTCTCCATAAGATTTAGCTTTGTTTTGAAAGATATTAAGCTAGTTATGAAAGTTCAGGGATTTTGATTTTGTTTGTTTGGGTGATGAAATTCATTAGCAGAGGGGTATGACTGAGTGGTTTTAGTCCATTGGGCTAATGGAGTCAAAGAATATGGCTTAACTGGATGTAGTTTCTTAACAAAGGATGGTTTCACAGGGCAAGGTAATCAAATAGGGAACAATTAAAGATCTAAAATGAATGGAATGGACTCGAAATGGGTGAAGGGAAATTAATAATCCTTCAACATATTTCCAAAGAGGGAACTTGAATGATTATTAACAAAGAGAAATTAAGAATTCTTTATCAAATAATCAGAATGGATAAACTAGAAAACAGGAGCAATTAAGAATTCACTGTTTAAAATAATTCAGAAGAAAACATTAAGAATAACAACGATTGAAAACAGATTGCACTTAAGAACTTTCTGAATTATTCCTTTTCATTTATCATTCAGATATGAAACACAGATAGTATAATAAACAAGTATAAAACTCTAAAACATAAGAGATAGATGACTTATTGATCCGTTGTCTGACTCAAGAATCCTGTGAAAAGTCTTTTGCATCAATTCTTTATCCAGCTAGCCATACGAAATTTATCCAAAAACACTTTATTCCAAAATAATCAGTATTACAACAAAGTATAAGAATCCACCCCCAAAATACTTCCAAGAGTGGAGTATTTATACAAATTCTAAACTAAAATATCTTGAAAAAATATCAAGATTAGTTCACAAATATCTCCAACTGTTTTACATAAATAGAACTTAAGTAAAGGACACTCAAACTAATGCATCTATTTGGCACTATTTTTTATGGATAGGTGATGACAAAGAGGAGAATTCGAATTTGATCCAACTCTTATTTGATGATGAGGCATCCAAGTCACTAACTGCTTCCTTTCTTTGTGCATTCTGCTCCAATAATTCTGCAAACTTGGGGTCCGATGATATCTTCTTATTTGTTAATCCGTAATAGATATGTAAAAATTGAAAGAGGTTATTGTGGATTAATATGTTGGTGAGATAAACCTCTTTAATTTTCCTAAAATTCCTCTCCAGATGTGCACAATAGGCTCTGTAACAATATGTGTAAAATAGAGTTTTACAGAGTCTGAAAAATAGCTTGTAAAGATGTGCATGTATCTCTGATTCTGAAATCACTGTGAAAAAAGTGAGATAGGTTTTTGTATATGGGTCTCTTTGGAACAAAAACATCCTTAATTTTTGTATGTTGTATTTCGGATTGGGCACAATCTTCTCTGAACAATGATGACTTGACTGGAATTTTCTTCATAAAGTGCTTTCCAACATTGTCTAATATTTCCAAAACCATAATAGCTGTTAGAAAAGTGAGAGAGGTTTTTGTATATGGTCTTCTTAGGAACATAAACCTCCTTCAGTTTTGGAAAATTCATCTTGGATTGATCACAATAGTTTCTGCTAAAAAATGACTAAAACATGAAATTTCTGCAAAAATGTTCCTTCTTGTTGTGTTTTTCATCTTTTCACTTTTTTGTTCTTTTGACTGTTTTGCTTTCACTTTAGACAAAATTCAATGTTGGTGAAAGTATTTTCATTTATTTTTACCATTTTACTACCTATGTATTTACTTTTACTGTTTACCTTTGACTACTCTGTAACTTCATTTTATTTTTCAGTCTGACTTTTACCTGATACACTTTAACCACTGATACTCTTTAACTGTTATGCTCTCTGTTTATTTTCTGTTTATCCTTTTTACCATTACTTACTGTAGTAAATAACCAAAATTCATCCAAGGATATTTTTTACAAAAGGTCCAACATGTCTTCACACCATTATGCTTCTGGTATTCTGGTTCAGTTTCAGAAAGTGAATAGTGAGGAAACAGGTGCAGGCAATAGTTGACTGGTTCAGCTAAAAATCGTTTGGTAAAGTGGCGATTGGAAATCTTCAACAACTAATTTTGACATTTTTTGCATGGGAGCACTGGTCGTAGGATAAAATGATGAAAATAATGTGCATTTGTTTGTTTTATTCACAAAGTCAAGGTTGGCAGGGGTTTTGTTATTTCGGATGGATGACGTATGCGGGAAATGACAGTTTGTCGTATGCGGAGGGCGGTAAACGGTATGTATCGCACCGCTTTTGGGGATGGGTGGTATTCAACTGGGATCCAGCGATTCCATACATCTTGTGACGCGTGGCGAGGCACTGTTCACAAAACCACTCCGCGATCGCGCGCTATCGTTCGGTCGTGGAGGGCTATGCGATATGGATGACATCGGTTGGATATGGAAGGGTTAATCAGATGGCTATCAGGGAGGCAAGATGAGGGGAGATTAACAAGGGCGGGCCCAACATAATTAAAGATTATTTAATCATATCGGGAGCAATATGATTGGTCGAGTAAGTTATTAATTAACCGTGGGGGTTAATTAATCATTATTCAATGTAGCGGGGAGTCTGGGCTCTTAATTAGTTATAGATTTAACTAATTAATCCCAAATAACACGGTATTATGGTTATATTTTAACCAAGGGGCGGGATATGTAATATTTGGGGATTTTGCATATTTATAATAATACGGGAACGAGTTGATTTATATAGGGAATTAAATAATAAAGTTAAAAGTTAATATGTGAAAATGAATGAAAAGCGCTAAGTATAAAAACATTAGGATTATGTATTTAACTTATGCTTGAATGAAAAAGGGTTTTTAATGGGATATTGTGCAATTTTCCTAAGTAAAATAGGATTTTACTTAAGAAAAGATTTTTGGAAGTAAATGAATGACTTATGGATGGTTTTAAGTACTTAGGATTTTTAAATTATTGGGCCGAGGGTCCGGTCCCTCCAAAAGTCAAGGAAATGCCTTGAGCCCCTCTAATTTTCAAATGCCTTAGTACTTAGGGGAAATTAGTGAATTTTTTAGGGAAAAATGAGAAGGGGAGTTAATCATTTGACCTTGTTTTGCTTGAAATTATTCCAGTGTAATGTCTGCCTTGAATTTGTGATGAAAGTAAGGATTAACACATTTAGAGTCATTATTCATCACATGTAATTCTGCAACATCATCTACCTACCCTATCTACTTTAACCTAGCATTTTTTCTTCTTTATTAGGGTGCACTTCGACTAACAAACCCTTATCACACTTTCTTTTCTTTTGCATGTAGAAATCTATCTAAGTCTAACCTTATTACATCCAAGGGCTCGGATTAAGCTTTTGAGCTCCTTTTATTTACTCTACCTATTTACTTATCTGCCAAGATTAAACAGTTTGGTCAGATTTTATTCCCTATCTCTAAAACATAAAATTCAAATATGAACAAGCCAAGCTGAAGCTGTTTGACTGTTCACCAATTGTGTCATAAGATACAAGTTGCACACAATTTTTTTATTACATAAGAGAAAAAAGTAGTGGCATTTAGACTTGCACACTTTCCTTGGCCTTTCTTTTGGTGGGGTTCATTTTCTTTTACTTTTTTGGCCATTTTTTATTCTTTTCACCCTTTTATTTTTCTTTTAAGGTATACTCTCTTTACATTTTTTTAATTTTTTTTGAATTTTTGACAATATGGAAAACATTTGCAACAAGGAAAGGTATGAACATATTACATAGCCCATCAAGTCAATCATGATATATGACACCTATTGGCATAGGAGCATAACACTGGCTCCACTTGGGGATGGCTTTTCCTGGTGAAAAGTCAATAACAACAGGTCAGTTGTCCTCAACCATTAGGCCAATCCCAAACATGCATTTGTTGTGGCTGAAAATATTGAATTGAATATAGTCCTTTTTCTGCAACCTGAAATCTAATCTGAAACTAAAACAACGCACAAAAATTTTCAAACTAACTTAATGAAAAACTTGCTGAAAATTGAAAAATAAAAAAATGCTCAAAATTCTGAGCTTATTGGCACTCATCTACCTACTCAATCCACTGTTCAACAGCTATTTAGGTAAAATGAAATAGCCAATGCAACCATTCAAGTATTATGTACATTGATAAATTTTGTTGCATTTTCTTGTTGATTATCAAAACTGTACTTCTGCAACCTATTAGAAACTTGTCAACAAATGAGAGGATAAGGAAACACTTGATTTCCTTTGTTGACTCTAGAAACTGTATAAAAGGATCTTCCAAAATATATACACTGATGTTTAACTGGTCTAAACAACTGTACATCTGTTCTGGATGGCCTCCATGCCATGAATCTGAAATGTTATTTTCGTCTTTATCTCCCTGCAAACTTTCAGATAAGATTTGTGATGATATTCCTACTGATTGTAATGTTTGACTGTTGAATCCTTTATCATCTTGATTCTGAAAATCATAGTTATTTAATAGAGGAATGCTTTGAATGCCTTTAATATTCAACATATCTACTATTGGATCCTGAAAAACTTGGGAAAATGGCTGCAACCTATAGCATATAGGTTTCCATGAGACTTCATAAACTTCAACAAGTTTCTCATCCTTTTCATTAAATATGTTATACCACATTTCCTTTAAAAGCTAAAATGGTTCAAAACATAGTGGTATGGAACTTTCTTGTGTCATTTGATTATTTATTTCAATGGGAACTGATATCTGCAATTGTGAAACTGACAAAACTTGATCAATAGTTTCATTATCTTCTTTGTTGTCAATCACAATTTCTAAAGATTGTTGATTATTTATGGCATGAAAGTTGTCTCTAATGAACTGAAATGAAGCAAAACAAAGAGGTAAAGAATCTTTACTTATTTCCACATTTTCTGATTTTTCTTCCTCGCTCTCATGGTTTATATGTATTGGTTGATCACTATCTTCAAATCTGCTGAAACTGAGTTTCTTCATCCCACAAACTAGCCTCTGATTTCTCTGTAAAGTTAGCTTGAGTTTGGAGAACATAACTAGCATCATAATGATCATACTTAGGCAAATAATCAAAAGAAGGAATGTCATCAAACATACACATTAGATCAGCAGATTCCTCTTCCTCATATTGATCTATAAATTCATTTTCTGATCTATGATAATTTGAATTAAGAGGAATTTGCTCATGGCTATCATCTTTCATAGTGATCTCCTGTGTTCTTTCATCTAGTTTTCTTACCAAAAGGCTGAGTTTTACCTCTGCAATATTTTTCTTTTCCTCTTCTTCTACTTTCAACTTTTCTTGTCTGAATTGCAGATTAACTTCTACATCAACTGCAATGTTTTGCATCTGTACAAGTGTTTTTGGATTTATTTCTCTTAATCGAAATTCTATTTCTGGATCAAAGACACTTGGATAATGCAAGAGAGCTGAATCATGAGGAGGTCTAATATTTTCTGGCATTGAATAATAAACTTCATTAAATCTGTCATAAAATTGTTGTATTGTTTCATTTGGATGTCTTTTTAACTGATTATATTCTTCCATGATCACAAAAGGATTAACTTTGATTATCCATCTATCAAGGAAAATTTTGATACACTGCTAGAATTTTGAGATGCTAGCATTAGGCATAATTTTGAACCAATTATTTATTCTATTTTGCAAAGAAAGAGCAAAAAGTCTGATTTTAACATCATCTTCATCAATCTCAAATAAATCCAAATAATTTTCAAAACCTTGAATATGTTTTTGGGCAGTGATACCATTTTCTCCATCAAATCTAGGAAGATACTTGTAGTATTTTTTAGGAAAATCATGGAGTATAGGAGGTAAAAAAAGGGGCTTATATCTATCTGGAACTTTATATGGTACAGGGATATGTACAGGGATTGTAATATTAGTTTTGATTATTTGAAGCTTTTTAATTGGAAAATGATCATCATTAGATTCATAAGAAAGCTGCTCAAAGAGATTAGGAGAATTATTACTTACAATCTTTAAAGGAAAATAATTAAAAACTAATCTAAGATCTTCAATAAAATACAATATACATTGAAAAATTTTCTTAATGAGAAAGAACATAATGTCTTGGATTAAGATCCAAGTTGAAAGCTTGATCTTTCCATATTGTTCTTTGAGGTTCATTCCTCTAGTGGAGTCTTGATTGTGAAGTTGATTTCGAGTCGCCAGGTGGATGATGTTAACCTTTGTGTGTCTGATCGCTGTCCACCATCATAAATCAGATCTGAACCTGTAAAATATTTCTGAAGAAAAAGGTTAGTTGTCCCCAATGGAGTCGCCACTATGTTATCACTCAAATTTTCCTTGAAGTTGTTAGAAGAGGAAAGGGGTCCGAGGTAACCACAAACCAACTTTTAGGTACAGAATTTAGCCAATCTGTATCCAGAGAGGGCTATCTCCGTAAGATTTAGCTTTGTTTTGAAAGATATTAGGCTAGTTATTAAAGTTCAGGGATTTCGATTTTGTTTGTTTGGGTGATGAAATTCATTAGCAGAGGGGTATGACTGAGTGATTTTAGTCCATTGGGCTAATGGAGTCAAAGACTATGGCTTAATTGGATGTAGTTTCTTAACAAAGGATGGTTTCATAGGGCAAGGTAATCAAATAGGGAACAATTAAAGATCTAAAATGAATGGAATGGACTCGAAATGGGTGAAGGGAAATTAAGAATCCTTCAACATATTTCCAAAGAGGGAACTTGAATTATTATTAACAAAGAGAAATTAAGAATTCTTTATCAAATAATCAGAATGGATAAACTAGAAAATAAGGGCAATTAAGAATTCACTGTTTAAACTAGTTCAGAAGAAAACATTAAGAATAACAACGATTGAAAACAGATTGCACTTAAGCACTTTCTGAATTATTCCTTTTCGTTTATCATTCAGATATGAAACACAGATGGTATAATAAACAAGTATAAAACTCTAAAACATAAGAGATAGATGACTTACTGATCCGTTGTCTGAATCAAGAATCCTGTGAAAAGTATTTTGCATCAACTCTTTATCCAGCTAGCCATACGAAATTTATCCAACAGCATTTTTTTCCAAAATAATCAGTATTACAGAAAAGTCTAAGAATCCACCCCCAAAACACTTCCAAGAGTGGAGTATTTATACAAATTCTAAACTAAAATATCTTGAAAAAATATCAAGATTAGTTCACAAATCTCTCCAACTGTTTTACATAAATAGAACTTAAGTAAAGGACACTCAAACTAATGCATCTATTTGGCACTATTTTTTATGGATAGGTGATGAAAAAGATGATAATTCGAATTTGATCCAACTCTTAGTTGATGATGAGGCATCCAAGTCACTAACTGCTTTCTTTCTTTGTGCATTCTGCTCCAATAATTCTGCAAACTTGGGGTCCAATGATATCTTTTTATTTCTCAATCCGTAATAGATATGTAAAAAGTGAAAAATATTATTATGGATTAATATGTTGGTGAGATAAACCTCTTTCAGTTTCCTAACATTTCTCTCCAACTATGCACAATAGGCTCTGTAAACATGTGTAAAACAGAGTTTTACAGAGTCTAAAAACTATCCTGTAAATATGTGCATGTATCTCTGATTCTGAAATCACTGTGCAAAAAGTGAGATAGGTTTTTTTATATGGGTCTCTTAGGAACAAAAACCTCCTTCAGTTTTTTATTATGTATTTCGGATTGGCCACAATCTTCTCTGCAAAATGATGACTTGATTAGAATTTTCTGCAAAAAGTGCTTTCCAACATTGTTTAATATTTCCAAAACCATAATAGTTGTTAGAAAAGTGAGAGAGGTTTTTGTAGATGGTCCTCTTAAGAATATAAACCTCCTTCAGTTTTGCAAAATTAATCTTGAATTGATCACAATAGTTTTTGAAAAATAATGACTAAAACATGAAATTTCTGCAAAAATGTTCTTTCTTGTTGTGTTTTTCATCTTTTCACTTTTTTGTTCTTTTGACTGTTTTACTTTCACTTTAGACAAAATTAAATGTTGGTGAAAGTATTTTCATTTATTTTTACCATTTTACTGCCTCTGTATTTACTTTTACTGTTTACCTTTGATTGCTTTGTAACTTCATTTTAACTTTCACTCTGACTTTTACCTGATACACTTTAACCACTAATACTCTTTAACTGTTATGCTCTCTGTTTATTTTCTGTTTATCCTTTTTACCATTACTTACTGTAGTAAATAACCAAAATTCATCCAAGGATATTTTTTACAAAATTTCCAACATGTCTTCACACCATTGTGCATTTGTTTGTTTTATTCACAAAGTCAAGGTTGGCAGGGGTTTTGTTATTTCGGATGGATGATGTATGCGGGAAATGACAGTTTGTCGTATGCGGAGGGCGGTAAACGGTATGTATCACACCTCTTTTGGGGATTGGTGGTATTCAGCCAGGAGCCAGCGATTCCATACATCTTGTGACGCGTGGCGAGGCACTGTTCACAAAACCACTCTATGATCGCACGCTATCGTTCGGTCGTGGAGAGCTATGCGATATGGATGACAGCGGTTGGATATGGAAGGGTTAATCGGATGGCTATCGGGGAGGCAATATGAGGGGAGATTAACAAGGGCGGGCCCAACATAATTAAATATTATTTAATCATATCGAGAGCAATATGATTTTTCGGGTAAGTTATTAATTAACCATGGGGGTTAATTAATCCTTATTCAATGTAGCAGGGAGTTGGGGCTCTTAGTTAGTTATATATTTAACTAATTACTCCCAAATAACACGATATTATGGTTATATTTTAACCAAGGGGCGGGATATGTAATATTTGGGGATTTTGCATATTTATAATAATACGGGAACGGGTTGATTTATATAGGGAATTAAATAATAAAGTTAAAAGTTAATATGTGAAAATGAATGAAAAGCGCTAAGTATAAAAACATTAGGATTATGTATTTAACTTATGCTTGAATGAAAAAGGGTTTTTAATGGGATATTGTGCATTTTTTCTAAGTAAAATAGGATTTTACTTAGGAAAAGATTTTTGGAAGTAAATGAATGATTTATGGATGGTTTTAAGTACTTAGGCTTTTTAAATTATTGGGTCGAGGGTCCAGTCCCTCCAAAAGTCAAGGAAATGCCTTGAGCCCCTCTAATTTTCAAATGCCTTAGTACTTAGGGGAAATTAGTGAAATTTTGAGGGAAAAATGAGAAGGGGAGTTAATCATTTGACCTTGTTTTTCTTGAAATTCTTCCAATGTAATGTCTGCCTTGCATTTGTGATGAAAGTAAGGATTAACACATTTAGAGTCATTATCCATCACATGTAATTCTGCAACATCATCTACCTACCCTATCTACTTTAACCTAGCATTTTTTCTTCTTTATGAGGGTGCACTTCGACTGACAAACCCTTATCACACTTTCTTTTCTTTTACATGTAAAAATCTATCTAAGTCTAACCTTATTACATCCAAGGGCTCAGATTAAGCTGTTGAGCTCCTTTTATTTACTCTACCTATCTACTTATCTGCCAAGGTTAAACAGTTTGGTCAGATTTTATTCCCTATCTCTAAAACATAAAATTCAAACATGAACAAGCCAAGCTTAAGTTGTTTGATTGTTCACCAATTGTGGCATAAGATACAAGTTGCACACAATTTTTTTATTACATAAGAACAAAAAGTAGTGGCATTTAGACTTGCACACTTCCTTGGCCTTTCTTTTGGTGGGGTTCATTTTCTTTTACTTTTTTGGCCATTTTTTATTCTTTTCACCCTTTGATTTTTCTTTTAGGGTATACCCTCTTTACGTTTTTTTAATTTTTTTTGATTTTTTGACAATATGGAAAACATTTGCAACAAAGAAAGGTATGAACATATTACATAGCCCATCAAGTCAATCATGATATATGACACCTATTGGTATAGGAGCATAACAAGGTGAATGAAAAAATAATATCGATCCAATATGAGTTTCTTTTTTTAATTTTCATTAATAATATACTTAAAATTATTAGATAACATGTTTCAAACAATCTATTAATTCACATTATATGTTTAATGTTCTACAGGGACCAACAACTCAGAAAAAGATTGTTGTTCTAAGAAAATTAAAAAAATAGAACATGCAAATGAAAATGAATTGCTCCTTAGCTCATCTGGAGTGGTGCTGGAGATTAACGAAAGGGGGAAAAACTTTTACAAAAGTTTGAGAGATCTAGTGGAATGAATGTATAGACGTTCTTTCCACTTACAATATAAAAATCAATCCAATGATTCCAAGAACCAAATTTTATCTAAACTACAGGAAGAGTTTGTAGAGAAGTGGTTAATGAGACATGTCAGACTTTTAATAGAAAAAACGTACAAAAACAAGAAATAAGGAATGAAAAAGTAATATTCCCTTAAATGTTTCTCTAGAATTATTTATAAATATCACTTTTGTTATATTTAATTTTCATATATCAATATAAAAATTAAATTGTTTATTTTCATATTACATTTTCAGGAAGATTATGAAAATCCCAAAAGATGAACGAACTGATATCAGAAATATGCGAGTAGGAATGTCCAAAAATGTGTACAAGGAGATGGTCAAAGAAATGGACAAAATTGCATCGCAAGAGGAGCCATCTCAACAAAAACGTGCTTCAAATGTAATATGTAATCATTGAATTTTTCGATCATTAGGTACAATAAATAAAAAATTTAGCATTAAATATTAATTTTCAAGTATTTCCTTGCAGAAAAGAAGATAAAATGGAACCCATTCAACACATAAAACATGACGACAATGAAGAAAAGGGTTGATATCTAAGTTTGTGAGTAATTGTTATTTCCTTATAACAACTTAACTAGATTTCATTTTTGTATATTTTAAGTTGTTTTACAACAATCATCATTGAATGTCTTCAAAGAGGTGCTAACATACAAAGAAGAACCATCAGACGAATTTATTGACATTGGGTTAAATATGGGTTGTGAGTATATGTTGGCATATCAGAAATTAATTGTGGAATTTGTAAGCATTTATCGATCTTGTTTTACTTAGCTCCATCTATAATTAATAGAAAAAAAAATAAAACTTTTATATTAAATATATGATTTGTTATGGGGTATAAAAATTGCAGGAAACAAAGTATGAAACTGCGCCAACAGATGAAATCTTGAAAGATGGCAGGAAATTAGGTTTTGAAAGAATGTGTATAGCTCATGAGTCAATTTTTGCTATGGTACGTCATTTCTCACCAATGTATATACACTCATTATAGTTTATTTTTATGTTTGTAGATGGAAGGTGAAGAAGAAGAAAACAATAAACATCGTGAACAAAAAATTCCTCAAAATACCCAAGTCAAGGAAGTAGCTCGAGCAGTGACAACAATTCAAGCGAAGAATGATGATCATTATGTTTGGATATCAAAGCAAGGTGTTGTATTTTTTGAAATATTTGTTTGTGAAATGAGACATTTTGTTTAATTTAATGGACATAGTGTCCCAATTGAAAGACAAATGGATACCAATAACTGTACCATTTTGTATGACAAAGACTATCTTATTCACACACACACATATATATATAAGTTTTAATTTATTCTATTGTATTCTCCATTATCACTGTGAAATGTAACACCATTGATTAAATTTATGGATGATTAAATATTATAATGAAGAGATGTGAAATATGATGATATGATATAACAAATTAATCCAAACATCACATTCAAATGCACTAATAAAAATTTAATTCATATGAATATTGTTATAAGATATATATGTGTCGTCTTTTGATGAATAATGAATTTTAAAAAATCACAATAATTATGATATGATATAAAAAATTAATCCAAACATCACATTCAAATGCATTAATAAAAATTTAATTCATATGAATACTGTTATAATATATGTGTCGAATTTTGATGAATAATGAATTTTAAAAAATCACAATAATTGCACTGTCACAGGTCGATGTTTCTAAAAAATAAAAAATGAACACCGGTGTGTGTCAGTTACTATACACCAGTGCATTTGTATGATAGGTGAATTTCTATGACCTATTGGCACCGCACAAATACCAATACCAATTATAACTCTCGGTGCGTTTGTGTGATACTGTGCACGGTGCGTTTTTGCAATACTGCGCACAGGTGCATTTATGTGAGACTAATCACCAGTGCGTTTGTACAACCTATGGGAACCACACAAATACCAATACAAATTAGAAAAATCGATGTGTTTGTGCGATTCTACGCACTGGTGCATTTATGTGAGACTACTCACCGGTGCGTTTGTATGCCTTATGGGCACCGCACAAATACCAATACCAATTGGAACAATCGTTGCGCTTGTGTGATACTGTGCATCAGTGTGTTTATGTGAGACTACTCACCGGTGCATTTGTATGACCTATGGGAACCACACAAATACCGATACAAATTACAACAATTGGTGCGTTTGTGTGATACTGCGCACTGGTGCGTTTCTATAATACTATGAACCAGTGTGTTGATACGACCTATGGGCACCACCAAAATCCCAATACCAATTAGAATGTCTTGGTGCATTGTATCACCTACAATGCGCCCAGTGCAGTTTTATACCTTTACGACCTGGTGCATGCACCTTCAATCGCCCTGGGCCGACTGTCTAGATGACTCACACCGGTGCGTTGACACCTTAGTAGCGCACCGATGAAAAAAACATCCGTAATAAACTCCGGTTGTCCAATTTTTTTAGTTGTGTTGAAATTTCATTAGAAGCTCCGCCAAAACCTCCGTCACCGAAAATGAATGTTGTAGAAAATGTTTTTTTCACAATTTTGGCTAATTTTATTACATTAAAAACCTCCTTTATAACCTCCGCTAGAGGGTATTTTCCTTGTAGTGCTCCCTTGTGCCTGAGCACGACATCTATCTAAACCTGTATAGAATTGCTGCAAAAAAATCGTAGACCACCTCACAAGTCGTGGCACTTGTAATAAAGAATAAAAATAAAATAAAAGCAGGAAACTAATGTGTTTCCCGTCATTGGTATGGTGTGCAACGGTCGAAATTAGTAGTGAGAGGCACTTCACCTTCTGTCCACCAAAAGAAGCAATACGTAACTGACCACCGGAGACCTGAAAATCTGTAGGAGATAGTATATCGACAGTAATGTATCTCTGGGAGTACACTAACTGACTCCCTGCTGCATACCCGACGGGGACCTCTGGGAACGAGGGAAATCCTGCCCTCTCCTCAATAGGCCAGTAATAAAATAAATGTCCTCCTCAGTGGGTGCATACCACTAGTTAGGACCAACTCAGAAAGCTTGTCGGTGGGCATTCCACCTGAAGATAAGTTGCCGCAATAACCCATTATGGCCCTTCAGGGATGTAGCCTCCTCATAGAAATTGAGGAGGCCTACCTCCTTTAGGAGTGCTTGGGTGGCTACCGTAATAGGGTTAGGTTACATAAGTCTCTCCCTCTCTTGTGCCTCCCATAGGCGAACCATGTTATACTAGTCCGCCATATGTTCATGTTGTTCCCTCTCTTCTCTTCTTTGACGTCGCTGAATGATTCACATATTAAATACAATTTTTTTATTAATTGAGACATGCATTTACAACTATATATATATATATATATATATATATATATATATATATATATATTTGAAAAAAACAGTCAGTGCGCCAAAAAATATAGTCATGCACCAGTATCGGTACGTATATTTTTATGATAGGTGAATTTCTATGACCTATTGGCACCGCACAAATACCAATACCAATTATAAGTCTTGGTGCGTTTGTGCGATATTATGCACTGGTGCGTTTTTGCGATACTGCGCACAGGTGCATTTATGTGAGACTACTCACTAGTGTGTTTGTACAACCTATGGGAACCACACAAATACCAATACGAATTAGAACAATCGGTGCGTTTGTGCGATACTGCGCACTGGTGCGTTTATGTGAGACTACTCACCGGTGCGTTTGTATGCCCTATGGGCACCGGACAAATACCAATACCAATTGGAACAATCGCTGCATTTGTGCGATATTGTGCATCAGTGCATTTATGTGAGACTACTCACCGGTGCATTTGTATGACCTATGGGCACCACACAAATACCGATACAAATTACAACAATCGGTGCGTTTGTGTGATACTGCGCACTGGTGCGTTTCTATAATACTATGAACCGGTGTGTTGATACGACCTATGGGCACCACACAAATCCCAATACCAATTAGAATGTCTCGATGCATTGTATCACCTACAGTGCGCCCAGTGCAGTTTTATACCTTTACGACCCGGTGCATGCACCTTCAACCGCCCCAGGGCGACCGTCTAGATGATTCACATCGGTGCGTTGACACCTGAGTAGCACACCGATGAAAAAAACATCCGTAATAAACTCTGACTGCCCAATTTTTTTAGTTGTGTTGAAATTTAATTAGAAGCTCTGCCAAAACCTCCGTCACCAAAAACGAATGTTGTAGAAAATGTTTTTTTCACAATTTTGGCCAATTTTATTACACTAAAAACCTCCTTTATAACCTCCGCTAGAGGGTATTTTCCTTGTAGTGCTCCCTTGTGCCTGCGCACGACATCTATCTAAACCTGTACAGAACTGCTGTAAAAAAATCGTAGACCACCTCACAAGTCGTGGCGCTTGTAATAAAGAATCAAAATAAAATAAAAGTAGGAAACTAATGCGTTGCTCGTCATTGGTATGGTGTGCAACAGTCGAAATTAGTAGTGAGAGGCACTTCACCTCCTGTCCACCAAACGAAGCAATACGTAACTGACCACTGGAGACCTGAAAATCTGTAGGAGACAGTATATTGGCAGTAATGTATCTCTGGGAGTACACTAATTGACTCCCTACTGCATACCCGATGGGGACCTCTGGGAACGAGGGAAATCCTGCCCTCTCCTTGATAGGCCAGTAATAAAATACATGTCCTCCTCAGTGGGCGTGTACCACTAGTTAGGACCAACCCAGAAAGCTTGTCGGTGATCATTCCACCTGAAGATAAGATGTCGCAATAACCCATTATGGCCCTTCAGGGATGTAGCCTCCTCATAGAACTTGAGGAGGCCTACCTCCTTTAGGAGTGCTTGGGTGGCTACTGCAATAGGTTTAGGGTACATAAGTCTCTCCCTCTCTCGTGCCTCCCATAGGCGAACCATGTTATACTAGTCCGCCATATGTTCATGTTGTTCCCTCTCTTCTCTCCTTTGAAGTCGCTGAATGATTCACATATTAAATACAATTTTTTTATTAAATGAGACATGTATTTACAACTATATATATATATATATTTGAAAAAAAAACAGTCAGTGCGCCAAAAAATATAGTCATGCACTGGTATCAGTGCGTATGTTTTTATTGTGCACCGTTCGTGGTGCACCTGGAAATTTTCAGTGCACCGCACAACATGAACTATACTTTATCAAGTGGTGTGTTCATGAAATTGTCCATCCTGGGGTAGATAATTACGTCGAAGCACCACTAAGCATTAGTTAATGGTCAACGGTGCGGTCATTTAACCTATCACACCATTGACTATATACAAATCTGAAAGGGCGGTGCACTGACCAAACTACTTGCCCCAGGGAAGATAGTTTTGTCAGTGCACCGCTCTCCTAGCATCATTACATGGTCAATAGTGCGGTGGTATAATTGATGACACCATTGACTATGTACCAATATCAGGAGGGCAGTGCGCTGACCAAACTATGCGCCCTGAGGCGTATAGTTTAGTCAGTGCACTGCCCTCTTGACATCAGTACATGGTCAATAGTGCGGTCATTTACATGACCACACTATTGACTATGGACCAGTGTAAAGAGGGCAGTGCACTGACCATAATATCCGCCTTGGGGCATATAGGTTGGTCAATGAACTACCCTCCCGAACTTGGATATAGTCAACGGTGTGGCCGATTAATTGACCGTACTGCAATTTATGTATTTAAAAAAAAACAGGGTGCGTTGTTTTGGCACCGCACCAGAACTGGTGCGGTTCTTGTTAGTACCGGTCACAGTGCGACCTGTAAATTTACAGGAAGCATCACGAAATGGTGTGAACCGAACGGCTCGAACGTACCGCGTGGGAATTTTTTTTTTTTTAAGGGTGAATTTTAAGTTTTTTTACAAAACTAATCTTCTAAAATGTTTAATTATGGAGTAACAAGTAAAATGCCTATACATTTGGGCGTTGAGGAGGCATATTTGCTGTAGAATTTTCAAAACTAAAATTTCCACCTTTTTCCAAAATTCGAAATCGAGATGGTGGGCAATGGATGACAATAATGTGTGCAATGGGAACATTGATGGCATGACACCTCACACAAGGGAAATTTTCATTGGTGCTTGAGAGCTCTGGAGCACTGAAGAAGTGAAAATGTAGATTTTTTGCCGTAAATTTTTTTATTTATTTAACCCTGTTTCAGTGCGCGGGTTTTTGAGGTGCACCAAGTGGTTTCTTCCAAATGCATTGGGCTGTTTCAGATTTGGCGTGGGTTTTTATGACGCATCGGTGTTGAATCTGTGCAGCCCACCAGTGTGCTATTGCAATTAGACGCACTCGGAGGGATTGTATGGAGAGAATAGTGTCCTGGTGTTCCAATTTGTAGTATGCACCGGTGGTTTTCTAGTTGAACGCATCGATGTGGTGTAGGATGAGAAACACATCGGACAAAAAACATCCACAAAACCTCCACACGCCAAAATCCTCTAGAAACCTCCGATGCAAATGGATATCTGGGCTATTTTTATAAGGGTTTAATCAAAAACATCCGCTAGAGGGCCATTTCCTTGTAGTGAACATATGTAATCATGATTTTTTGTATTTTATGTTAAGAAGAAAAATAAATTTATCATAGTCGTTCTTGATGCATTGGTTTCATGCTCAAGGTTATTTTATTTAGTTCAAGCACCCATTGAGTGCTTTTAGGGCTTGTCATTAATTCAAGTGATTCATTCTCATGTATGTAAGACCCTTTTGGGCACGTTATATATTGTAAATTAAATTTAAAGTGTCAAATAGACCCTCCAATACCTTGTCAACAAGAAAATATCGAGTTAGCCTTCACGAGAGGACAAGTCGACCTCCAAGCAACAATTAGACCTAGAAGAGAAGCCTATATATTAAAGACTTCAAACTCACTTGAAAGGCATTAAATCACTCATCACACAAGAGATTCTATCAAGCAATAAGAAGATATCTAAAAGGAGTGAAGAAGTGGAGGAATAGAAGAGGAAGAAGAAAGTGAAATTTTGGGATTGTTTTTGGTCTATTTCCTTCACATGTGCAAGAAAACTAGGGCATCTATTGCAATAGCTAAGACCAAATTGAAAAATTTGAGTTAGGGCATCAATTAACATACTTTTAAATACATGTTTACAAGAATAAATGATAAATTCAAGCGAAGGAGGAAAGAGGAAGAAATCACCATCTTCACACATGCAAGAGCTAAGGTTTCTGTAGAAGAAACTGATGGGGGACGAAGTTGTAGAAAAAATTATTGGGCATCGAAGTTGCAAAAGAAATTGTTGGGGGTCGAAGGTGCAAAATTTGTTGGGGTCAAAGTTTGTTAAGTCCCTATATTAAGAGTGTAGTCCCTTATTATGTTAGTGTAGCCCCCCTTATTGTTATTGTTGTACCCTTGTAACCCCCATATTGTTATTATTGTGCCCTTACATTATTATTGTTAGGTCGGCTAGGATTACATTGTGGCCCCACTAGGAATATATTGTGGCCCCATGGACTCCTGTATATAGAAGGAGGTTTTGGTCATTTGTATCATCCAAGTATTTTTCATTTATGTAATGTATTGGAGGTTGCCCCCTCGAAGTGGTTTATTTCTAAGGTGTTGATATCTCTTTTCTTCTATTTTTGGAGTTGGTTACACAACATTTGGTATCAGAGGTACTAGGATCTTGCTGCAACTTTTGAATGAGTGTCCATACATCTTTGTCCTTCTTCCATTCATCTCTTGCTTCAGTTATCCAATCTTGTTGGATAATAGAAATGGCACAAAGAAATGCTTCCACCTCTTCATTCTTTCTTGAGAGTGCATCTGCAACAACATTAAGCTTTCCTTTTTTGTAGATTATTTCAAAGTCATAACCCAACATCTTTGTGACCCATTTTTGCTGCTCTTCTGAAGATAGTCTTTGTTCCAAAAAAGTGTTTAAGACTATCATGATCAGTTTTTACCTTGAAGTGTCTTCCCATTAGGTAAGTTCGCCATTTCTTTAGTGCATGCAGTATTGCTAACATTTCCTTCTCATAAATAGGTTTCTGTAAATACTTTCCTTTGATTGGACGACTTTCAAAAGCAATGGGTCTTCCTTCCTGCATTAAAACTGCACCAATTCCATTTCCTGAGGCATCACATTCCACAATAAAGGTTTTTGTGAAGTCTGGCATAGCTAAGACCGGTGCTAGGCACATTACCTCTTTAAGATGTTCAAAGGACTTAGTTACTTCAGGAGTCCATGAAAATGCATCTTTCTTCAATAATGTTGTTAGAGGTGCTGATATTCTCCCATAATTCTTAACAAACTTGCAATAATACCTTGTTAACCCGAGAAATCCTCGCAACTGCTTAATGGTCGTGGGGACTTTCCATTCCTTAATGGCTTTAATTTTGTTAGGGTCTACTTTAACACCCTCGTGAGATATAATATGACCCAGATATTCCACCTATTGTACTCCAAAGAAACATTTGGATGTTTTTGCATATAATTGTTTCTCCTACAATAGTTTGAGTACCCTGTCAACATGTTCAACATGATCCTTCCAAGACCTGTTGTAGATTAGTATATCATCAAAAAATACTAGCACAAATTTTCTAAGGAAGGGTTTGAAAATGAAATTCATCAACCCTTGAAATGTAGAGGGTGCATTGGTAAGGCCAAAAGGCATGACCAAAAATTCATAATGACCCTCATGAGTTCGAAATGCTATTTTTGGAATATCTTCAGTCTTCATTCTAATTTGATGATATCCTGAACGAAGATCCAACTTGGTAAAATAAATTGCTCCATGTAATTCATCCAATAATTCATCAATCACAGGAATGGGAAATTTATCTTTAATGGTGAGCTTATTGAGCTCCCTATAATCCAGACACATTCGCCATGATCCATCCTTCTTGTGTACCAATACTACAGGAGCAGAGAAAGAACTTTGACTAGGTTGAATTATACCCGCCTCTAACATTTCTGCAATCATATGTTCAATTTCACTCTTTTGGACATAAGGATATCTATAAGGCCCGATGTTTGGAGGAACACTTCTTGGAATCAAATGAATAGCATGATCATGATCACGAATAGGTGGGAGTCCTTTGGGAGTTTCAAACACCTTGGAATGATTGTCCAAGACTTGTTGGAGATCTGCAGAAATAGATGATCTTGATGTCGGAACTTCTAGTGAGCATAATTGTGCAATTACGCCTCGTTGTTCTTTCTTTAGAAGCTTTGTCATGACATTAGAGCTTATTATCCTTCCTGGTTTCCCTTCAATACCCCGTAATTCGACTTCCTTTCCTTCTGAAAAAAATTTCAAGAAAAGTTCTTGAAAATTAAAAGCTACCGTCCCCAAAGATTGTAACCATTGTACTCCTAGTACAACATCAGCACCTCCCATAGGAATGGAAAGCATTGGAATAGTAATTACATATTCCCCCATGGTTAGCTTTGATATTATGGAATTTCCCAGAGCAATTTATAGTTCCTCCATTTGCAACCATCACTTGACATTCTGGTGCTGGGTATAGGAAACAATTTAATTCCTTGGCTACCTTACAATGAATAAAATTATGGGTGCTACCTGAATCAATCAACACTATTACCTTTTTCTTCTTGATTTGTCCTTGTATCTTGAGAGTTTGAGGAGTGGTAATTCCCGCCAGTGCATTACACGATATGGTCGGATTCATTTCTTCCTCTTCTAGGGTTGGTTCCCGGTGTATATCCTCTTCTTGTTCATTTTCTTCTTCCTCTTCACAATCTATGTAAAATAATTTCTTCTCAGCACACTTATGACCTTTAGTGTATTTGCTATCACAACTGTAGCAAAGCCCCTTTTCTCTTTTTTCTTCCAATTTTTGTGGTGTCAACCTTGTAGGTTGTGGAAATCTAGGCGTAGCAACACTTCCTTCTTTATAGAATTGAGTGGTAGGCTTCCTTGTCGCCATTATTTTACATTCAACTTTTCTTTCCAACCTGGATGCCTTCTCCAATGAATCTGGTTCCAAAACGCGAACTTCATGTTGGATATTATCCTTTAAAGTGCCTATGAAGAGATCGATCCTATGTTCCTCTGGAATATCAGTTACACTTATATTCAATTTTTGGAATTCCTCAATGTGCTGCCCCACTAAACCCTTTTGTTTGAGATTTATCAATTGGCTAAAAAATGTGTTGCTCTTTGTATCCTCATAATGTGCTATCATTTATTCCGTAAAAATAGACCAAGTGACAATTTTTTTACGGGAGCAAAGCCATCGATACCATACAAATGTATTTTGTTCTAAATGTAAAGTTGCAATGCGTACCTTTTGTGTGTTTTGCACATTATGGAGATCAAAATATTGCTCCATTTGTAGTATCCATTAACTTTGACTAGGTATCCATTATTATTGTTAGTGTAACCCCCTTATTGTTATTATTGTACCCTTTTAACCCCCATATTTTTATTATTGTGCCCTTAATTTATTATTGTTAGGTCGGCTAGGATTACATTATGGCCCACTCGGATTACATTATGGCTCCAGGGACTCCTATATATAGAAAGGAGGTTTTGTAATTTGAATCATCCAAGAATTTTTCATTCATGTAATGTATTGGAGGTTTCCCCCTCGAAGTGTCTTATTTATAAGGCGTTGATATTACTTTTATTCTATTTTTGGAGCTGGTTACTCAACATTTGGTATCAGAGCTTTGGATTCTAGGGTTTCGCTGCTCCAAATAGGTCATCGTGGAAATTTCGCTATAACTTTTCTTCTACGAAGTTTCAAAAGCTGAATTTTTAGGGTGCGAAGCCGAAATCCTGAGGAAGATTTTCTAAAAATTTCAGAGCTTGGTTCACAATATTTTCGGAGATATGATCTGTGGAAGTTAGGTCTTTTTTTCAGGCTCCTAAACAGGTCATCGTGGCATTTGCGCTATAATTTTTTTTATACGAAGGTTCAGAATCAGAAATTCATATGGTGCGAAGCTTGAATCCTGAGGAAATTCGTCAAAAAATTTCAGATCTTGGTTCGTAACATTTTTGGAGATATGATCTGTGGAAGGTAGTGCTTTTTTAGGCTCCTGAATTTCATCTCAAAGAGGTGATCGTGGGAAAATTTCAATAACTCTCTCTCTGGGAATTAGATTGGAGTGCCGTAAAAAGTGCTTGAAATTAAACAGACTTTAGTTTCTTGGCTATCAATTTCAGAGACAAAGGACGAAACAGTGACACGTGGCAAGTCCTACAAGTTCGCTCTATTGAACCAGTCCAAAATTAGGTCATTGTGGGATATTGGACACAACTTTGTCCTGGAGAATCCAAATCAGGTCAGACCTGTGGCATTCAAAAGAGAATTCAGAGGGCTACTTCAGTGCTGAATTTAAAATATTTAAGGGCTGCAATCACAAAGATAATCCAATTTCAATATCGAGCTCCTCAAAAGCAAGAAAAAGGTGTGTATTGTTTTTTCCGAATTACATAAGTCTTGTTTGAAGAATCAAGTTGAATTGATTCCAAGGGAATATTGAAGAATTTTTGTCAGTAATGAGTTCTATTATGCCTCCAAAAAATAATTCCATACCCATTAAGCCCTCAGAAATCTATACAATGATGCATGAAGAGGAGGAATTGCAGTATGAGATATCAAAATTATGGTACCAAGTGCAAAACATTTCGATCTTACGAAGAGCAACCGAAGATGACATAGATATTTTAAAAGCAGAAATGAAGGCTAAGTTGGATGGTTTGAAGGATCAAATAAAATCTAATATGGATGGTAAAGTAGTGGAAGATCACATCGAGCATCAACAACAAGTTCTCCAACTCTCAAAGGATAACCTAACTTTGGTGCAGAATCAAATAAAACAACAGGAAGATCAACATCATATTGAAAGAAGTTCTGAAGAAATCATAGAAACAATAATTCGACAAGTACGATCAATTTTAGAGTATCTCAGCAAGTGGAAGAAAGTTCCTGTAGAATATTCCACATGGGAGGATGAGAATTTTATACAAAAGCATCAAGAAATAATCAAGCGTTGAGGACAACACTTGTTTGAAGGAGAGGGGCATGTTAAGTCCCTATATTAATAGTGTAGTCCCTTATTATGTTAGTGTATCCCCCCTTATTGTTATTGTTGTACCCTTGTAACCCCCATATTGTTATTATTGTGCCCTTACATTATTATTGTTAGGTCGGCTAGGATTACATTGTGGCCCCACTAGGATTATATTGTGGCCCCATGGACTCCTATATATAGAAGGAGGTTTTGGTCATTTGTATCATCCAAGAATTGTTCATTTATGTAATTTATTGGAGGTTGCCCCCTCGAAGTGGTTTATTTCTAAGGCGTTGATATCTCTTTTCTTCTATTTTTGGAGTTGGTTACACAACAAAGTTACTAGAAAAGTTACTGGAAGGAAATCTCATCAAGGAGGAAGATTTAGTTAGTATTGGAGGAGACTTTGAAATGGGTCTTAGGTCTTGGAATTCGTCATTTGAAGTTCTATAAGAATCGAAGAGTTCTTGTGGGTTTTCCTCTCAAGAGGAGAGGTTTTGGCCCTAGATTATAGACTATATCTTGTGTCCTCTTGTCTTATTTGTTTGGTAGTTGTTTGATGATATAAAACAGTAATACTAATTAAGTGAAAGTAGAAGCTAATAAAATTAAGTAAAAATACATCACAAGAAGTTATCAAAGTCAGAGAAATTGTCTATTTATATGCCCCTGGATTTCTCAACATGGTATCAAAACTAAGGTGACTATAAAAATGAATGAAAACTTGAAGAATATCATCCAATTGAAGAAGGATACATAAGGGCTGAGCAAACTAAATAGCATAAAAAAAGGAGCATCCATCACATCACAAGGATCACATCATCACAACACTTAGAAGTAGAAAATGACCTCAAAAACCATACCTCCATTAAAATAAGGACTCTACATTTGAAGTACCTTGGGAAGCCTACAAATTATACATTAAAATCCAAGGAAGCAAGACGAATTGTTGCCATCATCATCAAAGACATCAAGGTGATCTCCCTCACATTGAAGCAAATATCAAATCTCAAATATCCTTGAAAAAAATCTTCAAGGAAGCAACATCATCAAGAAAGCATCAAGTTGAAAATATCATCTAGGAGCATCTTCACTTGTAAAGTAATCATATTTGTATTTATGTTTTAATCTACTATAAAAATGACTCCATTCTGTAAGGAAAGCAATAAATTAGTTCGGTCATCAAATTTCCTTGCATGGAAGAAGATGATAGATTTGATCCTCATAGAGAATGGAGTTTTTGAATATGTAAAGGGCTTTGTCCTAAAACCATCTTAAGAAAAATCTCAAGCATTATCAAAGTATATGAAAGGGGAAATAAGGGCTCAAATTATCCATATATAATCAATCAAGGATTCACTCATCCCTTATGTAGAAAATATGGAGACATCAAAAGAAATCTATGAAAAGTTAGTAGAATTATTTTCCATAAGCACTGCAGGAGATGTTATATCTTTGAGAACCGAGATATACAAGATGAAGGTATCAAAGGAATAATGGATAGCCTCATACCTTATGAGGGTGTCACAAATAAGAGACCAGCTACAAGAGTCAAGGGAAATAATGTCTCATAAAGAAATGACCACCTTGTGCTCAATGCACTACTTGATGAATGGGGAAACTTTGTATCAAATATCTATGGAAAGAAGGAAGCTACTCCATTCAGTGAAATTTGGTCATTATGTAATATTGAAGAAACTAGGTTGAAGGCAAAAAATGATGTTGGATCAAATGAACAAGTTCAAGCATTTTCTTCCATGGCTAGGAGAAAAGGAAAGTTTGGTCCTCAGAAAAGAAGAATATTGATATGTCAAACATAAACTGTTATGAGTGTAATGAATATGGGCACTAAAAAAGTAATTTTCCCAATCTCAAGAAGGACAACAAGAAGACAAAGGAAAGGAATGAAGCCCATATCACCGAAGAAGTAGAAGAACCTAAAAATAAGAAATCAAAGAAGGGGGAAGTGAAAGAAATCTACAATGATTGAGATAATATCCTTAACTTAGTTCTTTTCAGTTATAAAAGATGGTAGGAAGCATCAATATACATTAGACCTGAAATATATATGAAATTGTCATAAAATTTTGAAAGGATATCTGAAGTAGAAGTCTACATGGTTGTAGCAGTCATCATGATAAAAAGGAAGTAGCTCATGGTATCCTCATTAAAATCATGAAAATACAACCAAAATAGTAGTATATATGGTTGGAAGAAATTCATATAGCATGATAGTCGATAGATAAATGTCATTATACATCATCATTATTAGAAAGGGGCATTTGCATAATGAGGATCATCGAGATCCTCCACTAGAATATTATATTAAGGTTCACCTCTAATTGGAAGAAGCATGAAGAAGCAAGTGTTTCACTAATATTATACATTCCACCTTGTGTGGGATTCATTGTTTAGAAGGATGATGGTATGGTGACAAAGGAGTGCAGCATGTCAAGTTGATTGAAGTAATTTAATATTCAAGCAAGGAAAGGAAGTTGTTGAAGGAATTCTAGATGACCAGATGAAGGAAGAGGTATGTACTAAGGCGGAAATAGATATATAAAGTCATGTCATCATATGGTTGAAATTAGAATGATTGAATGCTCTATATCATGAGAATTATCGAAGAAGACGAATCTCTTCCTTTAGAAATTTATGTGCAGGAATGTAAACAATATGCCTTGAATTCGCCCACATATTGATAAGATGAAATCAACATAATATGACATCATAAGGAACATGAGTGGTTAACAATGATTAAGGAACTATTTATAGAAATTCCTAGGGAATCAATATGTGAAAGAGTTTGTTAAAGATGCAAATATAGTCATGTAAGATACGATATGTGATCAACATCAGATTACTAGAAGAATTAGCTATAAAATCTCAATGGAACAAGACGGTATGCAAACATTGATAGGTATGTTGGAAAATGAAAACCTTGGTAATATGTGTCTTGGAGATGGATTCATACATGTGAAGGATGTTGATGTTGCAAGAAGCAGATTCCATAATGAAAGGCGATCATAAAAAGTAACTTTGATTTGATGTTCATCTTGATTTTGAACATCTGGTTGGGTTGAAATAGGGATACTGAAAGAGTGTTGTAGATGTCACCTACAACTAGTACTCATGAGAATGGATGGAAGATCTTGAAAGAAACATGACTTGGAAGAAGTAGTTGTATGAAGGAAAGTCAAATATGGAGGATCATGAAAGAAACATGACTTGGAAGAAGTAGTTGTATGAAGGAAAGCTAAATATGGAATATCACTTTTTGATGAAGAAAAGGATGAAATGATGATGGGTTCAACGCTACGGTTTTTTGAAGAGAAGGTAATGGAGAAGATGGTTGATTCCCTATAATGAAGTGATGATGAAGAAGGCTCCATAATAAAGAATATGAATTTCATGACATGATGCAAAAAGAGGATCCCTACAAGCAGTCGGTAGTACCATGATCTCCACCACATAGTAGATGGTTGCTAATTGGAAACAAGTCCCTATTTAAGAGGGAGCTTGTAAAATTCCCTAGGTAAGAGGGAGCTTGGGTATATTCCTTTTATAATAATGTGTAGATCCTCCCTAGTTGAGAGGGAGATACAAACACATCATTGTTGCCTCCATGTAATGAAGAAAGAATGAAGGATTGGGTAAGAATATGAGATTAATTTCGATACTCTTTGAGGATCTGGTAGGGCATCCAATAGGCAAGAGTAGTTGAAGAGAAAATTCCTTGAGGATGTGTTATTCCAAGAAAGGAATTGTCCTAAAAGGACATACCATTTGAACACTCGAGTGGGGCATGTGCCTTGAGAAAAAATGATGATGGTGTCTATCGGTGATTTGTCTTACCATAATTGTGCTCTGATATTGTGGAGAGATAGAGTTGTTATTCAAGGCCTTGTTATATGAAAATGTTGGTTGGTATGATGAGATGCAATGAGATAAGCTAAAACAATAACTTATGATATGGCTTACCAATCTGACTCTTCTTATGAGAATTCTTCAGTTTTAGAATGTCCAAGTACCTTGTATGGATTATGAATACCTCCCTAGTTAAGAGGGAGTGTTGAAATATTGAAGTAGGTTCGGTATTCATCATGACTTATGTAATCATGATTTTATGTATTTGATGTAAATAACAAAAATAAATTTATTATTGTCATTCTTGATGCATAGGTTTCATGCTCAAGGTTATTTTATTTAGGTCAACAACCCATTGAGTGTTTCTAGGGATTGTCATTAAGTCAACAAGTCAATTGAGTCATTCTCATGTATGGAAGACCCTTTTGGGCATGTTGTATATTGTAAATAAAATTTAAAGTGTCAAGTAGACCCTTTAAGAACTTGTCAACAATCAAATATCAAGTCGGCCTTCATGAGAGGACAAGTCGGCCTCCAAGAAGCAATTTGACCTAGAAGAGAAGCCTATATATTAGAGACTTCGACCTCACTCGAAAGGCATTCACTCACTCATCACACAAGATATTTCATCAAGCAAGAAGAAGAGACCTAAAATGTTGGAAGAAGTGGTGGAGTGGAAGAGGAAGAAGAAAGAGAAAATTTGGGATTGTTTTTGAGCTATTTCCTTCACACATGCGAGAAAACTAGGGCACCTATTGCAGCAACTATGTCTTTGAATTCGTCATTTGAAGTTCTATAAGCATAGAAGAGTTGTTGTTTTCCTCTCATGAGGAAAGGCTTTGGTTGTGGATTATAACCTATAACTTGTGTCCTCTTGTCTTATTTTTTGGGTAGTTATTTGATGATAGAAAACACTAATACTAATTAAGTGAAAGAAGAAGCTAATAAAATTAAGTAAAAATACATCACAAGAAGTAACTATCAAAGTAAGAGAAATCATCTATTTAGTTGCCCCTCGATTTATCAACAATATGAACCTTCTCTATGTCCTTCCTTATATCCTTCCTTGTGTCCTCCCTTGTGTCCTTCCTGTAAATGATGTCCTTCAAGGTATCTTTGATGAATTTCGTTTTCTTATGCCAACTAGAGTGATATTCAAGTTTCCTTCTCCTTAAGCTTAGCTCTGAAACCATGTTGATAAATTGATAAGGGCACCAATTAGGGTGATTTATCTTTACTTGATAATTTCTTGTGAAGTTATGTTGACTTCTTATTAGTTTTTATTATGTTTTTTTCATCAAAAAAATTACCAAAACCATAAACAATGAAGATCACAAATAGATAATGAAGACAAGTTGTAGTCTCCAAGCTAGGGCAAAACCCCTACAAGGGGAAAACCCAACAAAATATTCTCTTCTTATATAATCAAATCAAATGAGGAATATAAGACCCAAACAACAATACACATACCCTCAAAAAGACCCAAGTCATTCCTCCTCCCAAGATCTTCCAACAAGTCAAGGTCAAATCCACATCATAAGATACCATACAATCAATTTTACCATAGATACCATACTTATGAGTTTTTACCATAGATACCATACAATCAATTTTACCATAAGATACCATACTTATGAGTTTTGATATCTCCATTCCACCTCTCAAATGGAAAACCAATTGGAATTTATTCCTTCTAGATGTTATAATAAGTGAAGGTACCACCATCCTCTAGTTTTTTTTGGAGTGAAGGTTAACCATTGTTGGTTAGTAGGTAAGCCCTAATTATAATTATGTTGCATTTTCCTTAACATTACCAATGATGCTTGAGTTGTCCACCTCAGGAGTAATGGTTTTTTCCAGTCAAAGTCTTAAGAAAGATTTGCATTCCACCTATTAGAGAAAGCAACAGGTGGGGCATATCCCTTTTTCATATTTTAATTAGCGAGGGCTTATCCATCCTCCAAATGATTTCTAGCAAATGTTAGTCTTTCTTGTTCAAGAAGAATGTCTTCCTTGTGTTGAATCTTGGCTTTCACATTGTGTTAAAACTCTCTACCTAGAGAGTTATAGTATCTCTATTCAATGTCTTCACTAAATCTTTCAATTTTCTAGTGAGTGTCCTCACAAATATTTCCATATTGAAAATTAATGATACAAACCAAACCTAACCTATACCAAAAAGGGTAGGTTGAGGTCAATAAAAATAAATAAAACAATTAGGAGAACTTTTCCTTCTCTATTCCTAAAACTACAATTAAGAGTTGTTTCCATTAGTAGGCTTTGAGGTAAAGCCAAGCGAAAGATTTGGCATTCTACAAACCACCAAAAGATATCGAGATCAAATCCTTAATATAGATGACAACAAAATGTACATGGAAATTGATTAAGGAGCTTTCTACAAAAGCAAAATGTACATGGAAACTCTCATTAAGGAGATTTCTACAAAAATCTCTTTCAAACATACTAATATTATTATTTTTTATATTATTATTATAAATAAAGTTATAATTTACTTAATTCTTTTGATTTTTTTTTTAATTTTAGAAACTCTAAATAGATGATGAAATAAATGTGTTGATGCTTATCATGGATTAATGTTTATGAGTATTTATGAGCCATTTAATTTATATTATTATAATACTAATTTAAAATAAAGCTATAATTTTGTTATTTTTATGATTTTTTTCAATTTTGATAGTATGAAATATATTATAAGATAAGTGTTTTGATATCTATTGGTTTTTATCAACCTTTTAACTTATATAGATGTATTACTCCCTTTTTAAAAAAAAAAAACAAAAAAAAACAAAAAAACTCTACTCTGCATTAAAAATATTTCTTACCCCATACAATATACCCGTAATATCACTATTCATTTTTTTTAAAATTGATTAAACAAAATTTCATGTAAAGTATACATGATATTTGAAAATTGAATAATTATGATATAAAATAAAAAATAATAAACTACTATATCAGAGCCCTCAAGCCTTGGAACGCCATGTTTAAACATCAACATCCCCAAAATAAATGAAAATTTAAATTAGTATACAAATTCCTAAAATTTAACCAACAGAAAAAGAAAAAGAAGGAATTGGAAGCCAGCTTAAGGGGGCAAATGTGCGTTGGGCATTTCCTTTACACCCAAGAAAACCAAAAAAAGCATAAAAATGCATGAACCGAACCTTCTTTTGGCAGGATGAGCTGAGCTGGAATAGACAACGTGGATCCGTTTCTACCCGTTTCCAGAGGAGCTCGATCTCTGCCGGAAATATGTATCCGCTCGGTTGAGGGTTCAGAGGACGTCGATGCTGAAAATATATATCTGGTGTAGGGCAGGCTCCAGAGGAGATAGGCACGGGAGGGAAATATGAAATATATAGCCGTTGATGGGAATGAATCTCTCTCTATATATATCTCAAAGTCTTATTATCAGTTCTCAGCATTTTCTTCCTCCTCTGTCTATCTTTAGATTGGCATCTTCCTCCATGTATGCTTGTCTGAGTCTGGGTCTGTCAGTCTCTGTGTGGTTTGGGTCTGAGTATGGGTATGGGTCAGTGAGTCAGTCTGTAGTAGTTTGAGTCTGGGTTGAGTTTGATTCTGTTGAGATTTTCTGTTTTGAATAAAATAGGCAAAAATCTCAGTAGGTGACAACAATAGAAATTTTGTTGCTAGATTAACTTCCTCCAGATTGTTGGGAGGGAGTTAATGCATCCTAAATTTGAGTTGAGAGGATTTATGAGGCAGTTAGATTCTCCTTGCTATATAACAGGTATCCATACAGATTGTTTAGTGTGTGAGAGTTTGTGAGGAAATTGATTATCTTGTAATCTCCTGTTTGATAATAAAGATTGAGTCTGGGTTGAGTTTGATTCCATGTCTGTTTGTGTGGACAGAGGAGGAGGAGGATGCTAAAGTAGAGTGAAACAGATTGGAGGCAAGAAAAAACACAGTTAAGTTGTTCACAACTGAGTGAAACAGATTGGAGGCAAGAAAAATGGAGATCAATGATTTTTTGGGCTCACGGAGATCAATGATCTTGATCTTGATCTTTCAGTATGGTATGTATGCATCAAATCTAATTTAATTTTCATATTTCTGCTAATATCTGCTCTGCTCTGCTGTCTATTTCGTTTTTAATTGTGAATGGAATAATAACTAGGAGGAATCCCAAATTGGCCCTGCATCTCCCTCCCTGTTGATTAGTTTAAACATGGTGCATCCCTCGTCATATTTACTGAATTTTAAGCTCTGCCTACTCAATAGTTTAAACCTCCTGATGCCTCCACCACTTCTTTAATTTTTCATTCACGGAGATCAATGATTTTTCAGGAATCGAGTTCCATTTTCAGAAGCAATTATATCTGATTACTTTGTATTTTGAATAGAATTCCATTTAATCTAATTCTGATATTTATGCTAATATCTGCTCTGCTCAGAAGCAATTCTATTTCATTACCCTGTGTGTTTTTTAATTGTAAATTATTTATTCTATTTCATTACCCTGTGTTTTTTTTATTGTAAATTTTACACCAAGAAGGATATAGTGCGCTGATGTTGGTGATAAATGCATGAAGGAAACAGGTCATTGAGTTGTTGTTGTTGTTCAAAGCATGCCTCGTTGAAGAAATGAAATCATTCCTACCACAAAATCCCAATTCCAGGTATATATATAAATGGCTCTGCATCTCTTTCATTTTTATTGAATTTAAAACTCTGTGTCCTTCTCAAAGATTTAAACCTGATGGGTCCGCCACTTTTAATGGATTTAATTTGTTCATTAGTTTATCTAATCCGCTTTTTCTCTGACTCTCGCTTAATCACCATCTACCCATGCCAATTCAAGCATCATCTGTGTATTTAATCCACCTTGTATTGTGCGGTGTGTTAATCCAGTTTAACTCGGGGTTTTCTTGGTATCACATCTCTAGTGGTGCGGTGTGGAATTAGTAGTTTAATCCATGGGTAGGCATTGGTATAACCTGCGATTTTGGGTGTGTATCTTGATATTTTGGGTGTTTTTAGTTTAATGGTATATTTTGATTATTTGGGTTTTTGGGTATTTTTAGTTTAATGGTATACTCTGTCTTTTTGGGTATTATAATCTGATGCCCATGATTTTCTGGTATACCTTACTCTGCTTTTTTGGTATAATCTTCCATGTGTTAGTTTAACATTATAGTATACCCTACTCTTTTGGGTATAATAATTTTCTCCCCAATATTTTCTGGTATACTCAGCTCTGGCTCTATGTAGTGCAGTGTGGGCTCTTTGTGAATTGTCCAAGTGAGTTATCAAGATTATGATTAGGTTTCTCAAGCTTTTTTCCAGCCTTTACGCCCCAAATTAACTTATGAATTATTGGCTGGGGTTAGCGCACTATAGCACCCAAACAAAAATCATATTAATTATATTATTAGAAAAATTAAATATATAGAGAATTATAATTTATAATATATAATTTTATAAATTATATTTATCATTTTTATATTGAAAGTATCATAAATAAGAATGGTGTATATTTTCTAAAATATCAATTTAGAAAAAATCTATATTCTATATATATATATATATATATATATATATATATTAATTCATTCATGTCTTTTTTCCCTAATATTTATACATCTATTTGCTGTATGATAGATTTATTTACAGAAATAGCTTTAGCTTATAAAAGTTGCTCATAAATAAGAGTTATATATACTTTCTGAAAAGAACCAATGAAAGTAAAATCTATTTTCATTATTTGAATATATATATAAAATTTTCATCATTTTCATTAAAAATATTCCATTCATTCATGTGTGTTTTCCCTAATATTTATATGTTGTATGGTAGAATTATTTACTTGAATGACTTTTCATTATGATTCTACTAAAAGTAATATTTATATGTTGTATTGCAGATTTATTCACAGGAATGGCTGGCTTCTCATTATGGTTCTACTCAATGTAAATATCGATGTAGTTATCTCTTTATATTCTCTCTTCTTTTCTCAATATTGTGAGAAAATTATGTACATACAATTATTAATAAAGTTATTTTTTATGGGAGTTAGACTCCTTCCAAATGCTCTAGAAGGATGGACCCCATTCTTCTTAGAGTAGTGTAGAATTTTTTGTGCGTTGATTATTTTTTCTTAGGCTCATGCATATCACATTACATTTTTTATACCTATTTACTTTATAACATTCATATTCAAAGCATGTAGTTTTACACTTCAATTACCATCCATTTATATAACAATACAACCTAGATATTCATTTCAACTTTTTTTTAAAAAATTACACTTATAAATTGTACAATTTTACACAAATGCATGGAAAAATACTAAATATCTCTTTAATAAACAAGGCATTCATATTATTTTCATTTTTATATTATTTTTGTTTTTCATTGATTTATTGATTTTTTTTTTTTCCTTTCCTTTGGATGTATTATTTTATATTTTATATAGTTAAATAAGGTGATATATATAATTGATAAAATTTTGAATTGTATAGTATGTATTTATTGATTTGAAATTGCATGTCTATTTGTGATTTTGAAAATGTTTTATTTTATATTTTGAATTGAAATGTATGTTTGTTTTTTTGAATTTGTATTTTATATGTTTATGCCAAAGCGATTGAATGAATATTTGTATGTGATTTGGAGTTGGACATAAAATTAAATTTGTAATGTGTGTTTGTTGTATTGAATTGTGATTGCAATGAATCTTGTTGTGCAAATTTGAATATGTATAAATAATCTAGGTTTGAATTCGTATTGTGTGTTTACTTATTTAAAATTGCTTAAGCATATTTGAGTGTTTGTTTTGTATTGACTTGAAATTGTATATTGTGTGTTGATTTTTTTCTTATTTTTACTTTTTTTCATTTTTATGTCTTTACATGTTGTGTGTTTATGTATTTTCTTATTTGAATTTGTATTTTGAATGTTTATTTATTTGATATTTCATATGTATATAATAATGGTTTTATTAATGCATGTTTTTGTATGTGATTTGAAATTATAATGTGCTTGGTGTATTGATTTGTATTTGTGATGAAATTTATTATGTGTATTTAATCTAGATTTGTTTAATATATTGTATTTGAATTTGTATGTGTATGTTTATTTACTTGAAATTGTTTATGTATGTGTGTTTTGTCAATGTTTGGTTATGTATATTGATTTGAAATTGTAATGTGTTCGCTATATTGATTTGTAAACATGATGAATTTTATTGTGTATTTAATGTAGAATTGCTTAGTCCGTTGAATTTGAATTTGTATATGTATGTTTGTTTATTTGAAATTGTGTGTGTATGTATATGAAGTGCTTTGTCAATATTTGGTTTTGTGTACTGATTTGAATCTATCTATGAATTTGTAATGCTTCTCTTTGTATTTTTCATATTGTTTGTATTTGATATTGCATATGAATGTAACGGTGGTTTTATCAATGTTATGTTTGTTGATGTATGCTTGTATGTGATTTGAAATTGTAATGTGCATAGTGTATTGATTTGTAACTGTCATGAAATTTATTATGTGTATTTAATGTAGGTTTTCTTAGTCCATTGTATTTGAATTTGTATATGTATGTTTGTTTACTTCAAATTTTTTATGTATGTATATGTATGTTTGGTTATGTATATTGTATTGAACTTGTATTTGAATTTGTAATGCTTATCTTTTTTGTGTTGATATTGTTTGTATTTGATATTGCATTTGTATGTGAAAGGGGTTGGTTATATCAATGTTATGTTTGTTGATGTATGTTTGTATGTGATTTGAAATTTTAATGTGTGTGGCCTATTGATTTGTAATTGTAATATTTTGTAAAATATTATATATTATTTTTAGAATCTTTAACTTTTTAAGTATTTTGAACCTTTTTTTTTTCTTTTACGAATTTTCTTGCATTTATCATTTAAAAACTAACAAATTTACTTGAACACTTACAATAAAATAAAAATAAAAATAAAAATAATATGATTAATTATAAAATTTTATCATAATTTATTTTCATTCATATTAATAAAATTAATATTTTTTTTAAAATACACTAATTTTATTAATAATTTAAAGTATTAAATCAATATATTTTTAAAAATTCCATTAATATAATTAAATCAATTGTGCAAGTTGATATGTTAAAAACTCCATATCAACAATGCACACAAGTTTTTGGAGCCCACAAGCTTCTAATTTCATGTGGTTTTGGGCACATAAGTTTCCACCTTCACCATGTTGTAGAGATTAGAAGCAAAGATAAAATTTTCTAATTACTAATATAAATTATTATAATAAATATTTAAAATTAAACATATAATATATATATTTTTATAATTACTATAATAAATAATTAATTTATTATAGTAAATTATCAATAAATAAATAATTAAAAAAGCCTAATAAACAAATTATTTTAATTATTATAAGAAATTATAAATAAATATGTTCGTGGTGTCTTGGCTAAACGGTGATGAGGTTATGGCACTCATCACAGGTTCAATTACCTTCCTCTACCATGGTGATGTAACTGATGTAGCTGGACATGTTGATGAAGATGTAAAGATGTACCCCTACCAAACTTACAAAAAAAAATATAAAAAAATATAAATAATAATTATAATATATATCTAAAAATAAACATAATTAATAATAATAATTTTTTAAAAATAATTATAATAAATAATAAATAAAATATTTTAATTATTATAATAAATAGAAATAAAGGAAGTTTCGCACCAATAAGATTTTATATCAATATATAAATTTTAACTAGTTTAAAATATAAGATTCCAAACAAATGAAAGTGAATGAAAAACTACATAATAAGAAAATATTGAGAGATCTTAACAATTAATAATTTATAAGTAATATAATTGGTAAAATATGGTACATAAATTATATTAACTTTGTTTCACTTTTATTAAATTAATGATATAATAAAAGAAAATATCATTAATCCTTATATCTCCATTTAAAAAAAAGAATTATGTCATTTTATTTAACATAATTTGTAAAATGGTACATGTAATGTATTAAATTAAATTAAGTCAATATAATAAGAATGAAAGAGATCATTATTACTCTTTGTGAGAAATATAATTTGTAAAATGTTACCTACACCATATTAAATTAAGTTTCGTCTCTTATCAAATTGACTACAATATAAAAATGAAAGACAATTTGAAACAACAAAGGAAAGTGTCCACTTAATATATTATGTACATTTAAGCTAGACTTAGTTGAGTCTCATACAATCCTATTGATTAGAAGCCTATTAGTGGAAAAATTGTTCTTCAATTCAACCTTAGGATTCACTCCATCCTAGGTTCTTCCTCACTAGTAAAAGAAAAATATAATGCATTTAATAACATAATTTAACTTTCATATAGGTGTTTCTCAAGTCATTCCAATAATTATGCAACAAAAAAGCATCATAAATACATATCTACATGGTTATCAAACATGCACATTACACGTTTGACTTGGAACCTTGTGATCCTTGCACTTGTTGTATAGTATTTGTGTAGAAATATCACATTAATGAAGGCCTTGCTAACCTACCCAATTGCAAGCTTTCCACAAAAAGGGGAGATGTATATGAGTGGGCCTAATGGTTATGAATATGTTTCCTCATATGAGGCCACATGTTCAATTCTAGGGTTTGGGTAGAGTATGTACACTTTTGTAGACTTTCACGGTAATTACTACGTGAAGACAAATGCTTTGTTACACAAACAAGGTGATCTCATATACCAATTTGGTGTTTGCACTTGACCATGATCTTAAAATTAGATTATTATTATTATAATTATTTCCTTTCACACAAATACATTGTCATAATTTGTACTCTTATCAATTTGGATAGTGGAAATTTCACTTACCTTCAAATATTGAATTTCCCTACCTAAATATTATAGCTATGTAATTTAGTCAAGGTAATATTGAAATTTCTATATATAAACATCTAACTTATTATGGTGGATTCCATCCATAAGCATGTGGGGAAGCGAGTTACAAGTTTGACTTGTAACTTTGCAATCCTTGAGTTTTTTGTATAGTACTTAGTCATATCACAGTAATTAAAGCATCACTAACCTACCAATTTCAAGCTTTCTATCAAAAGGGGAGGTGTATATGAGTGGGTCTAATATTTATGAACATGTGTTTCCTCATAAGGAGCTACATGTTTAAATCTAAAGTGGGGGTAGAGTATGTACACTAAGTTTGTGAGAATGATTTCTTTATTGGGTAATACAAATGATCCCAAAGGTTGTAGAATGGCCCATCCTCCAATAACAAGAACCTAAATGAAGTAAAATTCAGCCAACATTACAAACTCTCCATTCTTAATTTTATTCAACTTCAATTCTTTTATGAACTTACTTAATATTTCAAGAGAAATGGCTCTCAGTACACACTGTAACATTGTGCAATGACCATTTATTGCATCATTGTTAAGTAAACCAATGTGGTTCAATGGTTCATCATCTATTTCAATATACATCAAACCAAATGAATCATATCGAAGACACAAAGAACACTACAACGATCCAAATAGGATAAAATAATTGTAGAAAACAAACCACCATTTCGAATAACTTTGATAATTTTAATGATGTCTTAAATCTTTAACTTTTGTGTATAACAAGGTCAAGAAGATTAAAATATATGAACTACATAAGCATATTAAATTAAGACCTTCAAGGATATACAACATGGATAAATAAATTTGTTAAAAGGTTAATCCCGTACAACTTCAAGGATATACAACAATCAACTTTGTAAAGAATTACTTTATTTTCCATCCCTAAGAGAAATCACAGAAAGCCCTAGAAAGAAAATTAGCCTCTTCTCCCATACCTTATACGCTTTGACAAAATTCAGATAAACAATATGAACAACCAAAATTAATTAGTGAGAAGTAAATCAGAAGACTCGTATTATATTTAGTGCAATTAATTGTCACAAATATTGCCAGGCATTTGACTTGTGTTATGTCAATCGATGCCAAATTTAATTCCCCTTAGGTTAGGAATTCCTTTAGATTAAAACAAAAAGAAAACTCATACTATAGATAACTTATAATAAAAGGAAGAAATGATCCATATCTTGTAATGGAAAATAATTAAAACAAGTCGTGAAACTATGAAATTTCAAGGGAAATTAAAGACAAACTGTAAAGAATTATGATCTCTTAAACTTACACATAAGATAAGCACCACAAAAATATAGAAGTCATGGATATGAATCATACTAGAAATTTTATGACATAACTAAAAGTTTGGAAGCCTCTTATAAAACATAATTATTTCCACTAGAGAAAATTTACTCTAATTTACTCTCTCCATCACCAAGTTGAAACTACAATCATATATATGCTTTGAATTCAAACAATTTAACGACTTTTAATTCATGAAAAACACATATAAAAGATATGCAAAATACATGAAATGGATATGTCTATAAAAGACATGGGCACTTCGATAATTGTGCAAAAATGTGTAGCGAAAGGAAATTTGTTAATAATTAGTAACATACTTAAAATCAAAATCTTATGTCACGATAACATTCTTGTAAATTTTTAATAATGTTTCTTGTACAATATATTTTTACATTAAAATAAAACCACTAAATCTTACAAAAAAAATTAATAATTTACATAAATCCATCATCACATATATCATCAATGAACTAACTAAAGACAATGGCATAAGTCAAACAATCAATTGATCTGACATACACCTTATGTTATTTTCATACCACACGTACCCAAATAACAAGGTGGGCTATCAATTCCTTATGAATAATTTAACTTGTGAAACTCATCCCATGTCCAGGTTTCTTCCCAAAAAGGATCAACCTTTGTTGATCTAGAGGAATTCCCTCCTTATCTTGAAATTTGGCCTCCTAGAAATAAAGCATATCTAGTCAAATACAATGAGAAGCATATTATATATTTAAATAAATAAAAAAAATATACATTAGGCATCATTGAAAGCATAATTTTTTTTTTTCATAAATTTGATAGTATGCCACTAGAGTTGTCCAGGAGGAAAATCACAAGTCTTCTACATGAGAAGGCATAATAATTGATTTCAAAATATCACTAGATAACAACAATGACCTTTAAAATTTAAAACTAAACTTAAACTACAAAATTAGGTGAAGCGCTAAACCAAATTTACATTTGAAAATTAGGTAAGTACTAAAACAAACCATAATTCTAAATGAATTTCAACCCCAACTAAAAATTTGGGGTTCCCAACATGGCTTTCCATACAAATTCTAACATCTACTACAAAGGACCAAATGCATCATTCCAAAATGCTTCCCAACAAAGGATAAACCTCCATTTATCTAGAGGAATTCCATCCTTATCTTGAGTTTTGGCCTCTAGTTTTTCAATTGTGTAGAAGCTCTTAAGCATCAATGAATGTCATCACAAAAATCTACATACCCCCCCACCCCTGCCCAAAAAAAAAAAAAAAAATGAAGGAAAAGAAGCATTGTAGATTCCTCTAAATCTTATAATCGGTCATAGTTCTATCATATTCACATTGCTTTCCAAAAAAGAATAATATTTTATGATATCAAGGAATTCCATCCTTTCCTTGAATTTTGGCCTTGACTTGTTCATGTTAATTGAAATCTCAACCTCAATAGTAATTTTCTTCCTAATTAGAGTTTCAACAAAGATATGCATTCCACCTCTTAAACACAAAACCAAGTGGAGATGATTCCTTCTAAATATTATAATCACTTAAGGTACAACCATCCTCCAGTTAATTTCTAGCCAGATTAATTGTTACTAGCTAGCATATATCTTTTCCTCGCTTAACTTGTATGCCCTCCTTAGTGGCATCCAAGATATCCACCTCAAAAGAATGGTTTTTCCACTCAAAGATAAATAATTATTTCCATCCCAACATTGACAAAAGGAAGCAAATGAAGTATAGAATCCTTTTGGATAATTAATTAACAAGCGCACAACCATATTTCCACTATTTTCCAGTGAGTTTTAGTCTTGAATCTTGGCTTCCAAATTGTCAAAATTGTAAGAACTCTCTACCTTTAGATATAGTCTTTCTGATGAATACCTTCATTATCTCTTTTTAATTCATGTATTTAAAACTATTTTCTTATTTGCAACTAATGATACAAAGAAAACATAACCTATACCAAAAAAGTGTATGATAAAATCAATCAATGTATACAATAAAACAATTCAAACAAGAAAGAACTTTCTGTTCTCTATCCTTAAACTGCAAATAAACTTCAACATATACCAAAAACACGTATGATGAATTCAATCAAACTTTGCAATAAAACAATTCAATCAAGTAAGAAATAGCATTTTTTTCTCTATCCTTAAAACTGTAAATAAACTTCATTTCCATATAGGCTCTAAGGCAAAGCCAGCAAAAAGTGTAGCAATATACAAGCTACCAAAATACATTGAATCCAAATAAATTGATTCAAGTATATTTCACCGAAAAATCCTCTTTGAGACTATTTCAAGCATGAAAAAGGTAAAATATACCAAGATACCACTTTTTCTTAGTTTTGTTTAGTATTGAATTTCCCATTAGGCATAGCTAAAGTGATAAATACGTAACCATTTCATGGTTTGCAAAATTTACATGGGAACTGATTGAAGGATATTTTACCAAAAATCCCTACTTTTCTCATCTAATTCAAATGTTCTGAAATTTTTAAAATCAGTACCATCAGGTAAGACATACTAAGATAATTTATTAGTTTTTTCAAGTTATAAATTTACTATCTGACATAGCTACTAAATATGTGACCATTTCTTCTATTTTCAAAGAAAAAATAGTTTAGCTTTTGTTTTGAAAAAAAAACGTAGATTTCCAAAGAAAACAGTAAAAGAGCGCTAAAAAAAGAAAAGAAACCTTAAAGAAAAATGAAACAATGTATCTAAATGTGCCAAGGAACAACTATGAACTCAATACTAAAAGATATGTAAGATTGACATACATTGTAAGGAAAAGTATTTGTGACAAATTAGGACAAATTCTCTTCAATCCAATGTCAAATTGAAAGGTGAAATATTGAGAGAGTAAAATGAAAAGGATATACCAAGTACATAACTCTTTTCAAGACATAAATAAGAAGAATTTTCTCATTACACTTCAATGCAAGACCCTAATAATTTAAGATGACAAAATAAAAAAATTTGAAAAGGATTATTCCAAGATCCACCAAGCACAAGAAATATGTGGCAATTGCATGGAAGATTTTGTTAGAAGCAATCAATGATATTCACCATTGTCCAACATATCAACCCATGCACATGACCTGCCATTATCAAAATCATCTTGAGATTCATAATATATATAGAAAAAAAAATGATCTTCCCATAACCAATTGGGCTCATTTTTGTAACATCGATGTATGTAGTGTTGAAGAATGTAACTAGTTTAAGTCCTCATAATTGTCATTTAACTCTTGTCATTATACAAATATTATGTGTCTATTAAAGGAGAAATAAAATGATGTAAAAGAATAAAATAAACTAATTTTGGAGCATGGGTTTCATGCTCACGTCATTTGTCATTAGGTCTCCTAGGTTTATCATGAGTCAAAAGAGTCATTATGAAAATACCCTCTTGGGCACTTTTATCAAAGAAAGAAAATTTATTTTTATATGGAAATGCATTAGAAAATTTTTTAGGTCTAAAATGGTCCTCCTAGGGAATATTATAAAATAATAGTGGAAATAATAAAATCATATTAGATTGCATCATCAAGTTTTGGAGGGAAAAATAAAAAACTAAATTTTCAACTTATCTCCCTATGATTTTACCCAAACTTCGATTAGGAGCACTCATTGGATGTATAATTTAATTTTTCATCCAAGGAGTACCTATGGTGCATACTTTTGATGGACCCTACTATATGAAAAATGTGAATTACATGAAAAAACGTGATTGGAATCACGTCATCACGTTTTTTCATGTAATTCACATTTTTCATATTGTAGGGTCCATCGAAAGTATGCAACATGGGTACTCCTTGGATGAAAAATCCAATGAGTGCTCATACAAGAAGTTTGAGTAATATCTTAGGGAGATAAGTTGAAAATGCGAGTTAAAAATGTAGGTTTTTTTTTTTCGACCTTTTTTACTCCAAAAATGGTGAATCGTCCCCCATGGTTGGCATCACCATATTGAATCCCATTGGTTCCTATAAAGTTTATATTTGTTGTACATTTTTGTTTTGAGCCCCATTTTTTACCTCAAAATTTCTCTAATGCCTCGAAGGTTCCTTAGAACTAAGTCGGCCAACCAGGATCAAGTTGGCCTTGTGAGGGCTATTCGAGCCCTAGGAAAGGCTATATAAAGGAATAAATTCGATCTATTGACACACACATTTGAGAGTCCTAGAAGACAAGAGAGAAGGCTAGCAAAGTAGGAAGCCCTAGAGAGAATGTGAAGGTTTGAAATCTTGTTATCTACTACTCACACGTGTGAGTGCCCTAAGAAGCTTAGGGTTACTTCAAGTTTGCAATTGCAGTAAGTGCTACAAGCTATCTTGGAAAGGGAAAAAGGCTAGAAAAGCCCTAATTCACTTGAAGATCTTATCTTGGAAGATTGGTTTGTTGGCTTGGTTCCTAGTGGCGGCCTTGGTTTTGGGTTTGGTTTTGGAAGTTTCCTTTGAAGTTGATTCTATAAGAAGAGAAGCAGGGAAAATTTTAAGGATGGATATCTTTTTGAAAGTTTAGAAACCTTGGCGAATATTAGTAATACCTAATAGAAAAATTGTAAAATGTTTGATGATATTTTTGTAAAAATATCTAAATTACTAATTATATTATATTATTCTATATAAGATCTTGGTGATTTTTAAGGTAAAATAATTTCATACTATAAAACTTGGGCAAATTATTTTTACAAAAAAATGGAAATTAGAAAATATTATTTTTGGAAAAGTATAGAAAATTAGCCCACCTAAGAATATTAGCCCCTAAAATTTTCCCTGAAGAGAAGTTATTTTTGAGTTTCCACTTGGCAGATTTTTTCTCTGGATTTAAAGTCTATATCTTGTCTTCATTATGTGTGGTTGTGATCTTGTTTTGTCATTTATTTGATGATCAAAACATAATCATATTAAAGAAGAAAGACAAATTAACATCACAAGTAAATGTCATGCATAGAAAAATGAATTAAATGTTGTCCTAATCAATTTTCAAACATTCATCTTGTAATATCAAAATATTTACATGAATATTAAATAGAATTATTCAAGAAAACTAATTCAATGTGATTTTCATTTAAGCGGCCCTAATCAATTTTCCAACATGCATCCTGTAATATCAAAGTTATTTGCATGAATATTAAATATAAATATTCAAGAGAACTAATTCAATGTGCTTTTCATTTAGGCACTTGTAATGTTGATGGTACAATACATATTTAAAAAAAAAATTACTCAACACATGCCTAATACCAAATGCAAACACAGAAGCCATGTCAAATTTCGCCATTGAGAAAACTAGCTATATGCAAGAGGGAGAAAAAGATAAACAACTTATTAACTCAAAAATCGTTCAATATGCACATCTTAGTAGTTCAGGAAACTAAAAATCACTTCTCATTTGGCTAAATCATACAAGTAGAAGAAAAGTATTAATTCAAAAAAAAATGTCACGGCAATTCATACAATTTACACAAATTAATAAAAAATTCACCCACCAAAAGTCCTATTATAAGTCCTACTATGCCACTAAATCTCCATTCCAACATTAGAGAATATTCTTTCATGGGTAAATAAAACTACCAAAAAAATACAAAGAACTATAAGATATAAACAACTTCATATAAGCTTATATGTGAAGCATAATCTAATCATACAAGCAGATCACAAACCCGATTCATACGAGATATTCAACATGCAAGGCAAAGCATCAATAAACCAAACCAAATAGTAATACTTATAACTCTTGACTTTTTAAAACACATACATTTTATTACATATAATTTTAAGAATGAGTAACTGTTCTTAAGAAAAATTAAAAATATTGTTAATAATAATTTTTATAAAAATAATAATAATAATAATATGATTAATTATAAAATTTTATCATAATTTATTTTCATTTATATTAATTTTATTAATATGTTTTTTAAAAAAATACACTAATTTTATTAGTTATTTAAAGTATTAAATCAATATATTTAAAAATATCCATTTAATATTATTAATAATTTAACCTATTAAATCAATGGACTTAAATCAATTTTGTATAATATGTTAAAAAATTTATATCAACAATACACACAAGTTTTTGAAGCACATAAGCTTTCACCTTTAGGTGGTTGACATTGTTAAAAGAGATTACAATGATTTTTTAATTATTGATGAAAAATTATTATATTAAATATTTAAAAATAACAAATAAATTATGGTAATTATTACAATAAATGAATTATTATTATAATAATTTGTAAATAAATAAATAATAATTAAATTATTAAAATAAATAAACAAATTTCCAACAATAAAATTTTACGAAATATAGCATTTCAAACTAATGAAAATGAATCAAACAATACATCACTGAATAAGAACCTCATACAACAATGCACAAAAGTTTTTGGCACACAATTTTCCACCTTCACTCTGTTGTAGAGATTACAATATAAAAGCAAAGAGAAAATTTTCTAATTATTAATACAAATGATTATAATAAATATTTAAAATTAAACATATAATAAATAAATTATTATAATTACTATAATAAATAAATAATAATTTTATCTCTAAGACTTTTGTGATTCATAATGTCGATGAATGTCTTTCAGATTAATCACATCATTAGGATTTTATGGACCTTTTGAACCAACTAATGTGGTTCATCCTCAAGACAAGGTGGAAAAGCCAATCAATCTTCAGGAATAAATAGCAAGGATCATCATTGCCCAAGGAAAGTTGTTGAAAACTAGCCGTTAAAAACTAGTCGTTAGTGAATTAGTTATTAAGGTTAATCATATTTAGAAATTGGTTAAATAATTATTAAATTAACCACAAATTGCCAAAGGTTTAAGAATTGGTTACAAAATAAAATAAAATAATCTATTTTATAATAAAATTTTTAATAATAAAAGTATAGGTTTAAAATTATTATTTATTTATCATAATTATATATAATGTAGTAAGAATAAAGTCGAAATTAGTTAAATAAATACTATTTATGAAGGTTAAGAATAGTTCCAAATTATTATTTATATACAAAGTGAGCTAAAGTCAAAGAGTTTAGAGTAGGATCAAAGAATTAGTAAATAATTTAGGAGTTCAATTATTTATATTAATTAATATTAAATATTGCAAAAAAAATTTATTAATCATAAAGATACAGGTTTAAGAATGGTTAAAGAATACTAATAATAAATAAGAAATTTGCTAGGGGTTATTAAAATAATGAAGTAACATAGTAATAAAGGAACAAAATATAATGAAACAATATTACTATTATGAAATGAGCTCCAAAAATAGAAGAAAAGAGAGATCAACGCCTTAGAATTCAACCACTTCGAGGGGGAAACCTCCTTTACATTACAAAAATGAACAATTCTTGGATGATACAAATGAGAAAACCTCCTTCTATATATAGGAGTCCATGGGGTCACAATATAATCCTAGCCGACCTAACAATAATAATGTAAGGGCACAATAATAAAAATATTGGGGCTACAGGGGTACAACAATAACAATAAGGGGGCTACACTAACAACAATAAGGGACTATACTAGTAATATAAGGACCTAACATGCCCCTGTCCTTCAAAAAAGTGTTGTCCTCAACGCTTGAGTAGCTCTAGATGCTTCTATATAAAATTCTCATCCTCCCATGTAGAATCTTCAGTGGGTAAGTTCTTCCACTTGATGAGATACTCTAAAATTGATCAATTTCGTAGTTGTTGGAAGTTATTGTTTGTGTGACTGCTTCAGGTTCCAATATGATTTTTCCTTCCTCATAAAGTTCTGGAAATATTGTCTGAACTGGAAGTTTGTCACGTATAACCTTCTTTAAGCATGAAACATGGAAAACTGGATGCAGTCATGAAGAAGCAGGAAGCTCCAATTTATATGCCCTAGTACCAATATTTTGCAACACATTGTAAGGACCACAGTACTTTGGCGATAATTTATTATCCTTCTTAGTTTGCTTGAGGGACATTTGTTTGTATGGTTGTAGTTGTAAAAATACTCAGTCTCCTACATCAAAACTTCTCTCGCTGCAATGTTGATCTGCCTGTTGTTTTATTTGATTTTGTGCCAAATTTAGGTTATCCTTTAAGAGTTGGAGAACTTGTTGTTGATTCTCGATGTGATATTCCACTGCTTGAACCTTATAATTTTCTCTTAAAGATGATGTGATGGAGGGTGGATGATATCAATAAAGTGCCATAAATGGGGTCATTTTTGCTACAGTATGGAAGGAAGTTTTATACCACCATTCAACTAGAGGTAACCACTTGACCCATTGTGTTTGTTTATAATATGTAAAAAAACGAATATATACTTTCAAACATTTGTTCACTATCTCAGTTTGACCATAGGATTGAGGATGATAAGATGAGCTATGAGCTAGTTGAGTACCCAAACAAGAAAATAATTCCATCCAAAAATTTCCAGTAAAAATTGGATCTCTGTCACTTACAATAATCTTTGGGTTTCCATGTAGCTTTTGAATTGTTTCCATAATTGCAATATCAATTCTACTTACTTTAAATGGATGAGATAATGCACAAAAGTGTGCATACTTGGTAAGTCTATCAACTACCACTATGATGACACTCTTTCCTTTGGACTTAGGTAAACCTGTGAAAAGTTCCATTGAAATCTCCTCCCAACGTTGACCTGGAATGGATAAAGGTTGTAGAACACCCGGGGTCTTAATTGTCTCAACTTTATTTTGCTGGAAAACCAAACATTCCGCCACAAAATTTTGAATATTAGATTTAAGGCCATCCAAAAAAAATTCTTTCTACACCCTATGGTAAGTTTTTAAAAATTTTGAGTGTCCTCCTAAAGGAGAAGTGTGCAATTCCAAAATAATCTTTTGTTTTAGTTGGGAATTCTTACAAAGATATAAGCGATCTTTGTACCATAAGGAATAATTTTTCCAGCTAAATGTATCAAATGTAATAAGATCTTGCTGCAAGTTTTGAATGAGTGTCCACACTTCTTCGTCCTTCTTCCATTCATCCCTTGCTTCAGTTATCCAATCTGGTTGGATAATATAAATGGCACAAAGAAATGCTTTCGTCTCTTCATCCTTTCTTGAGAGCACATCTACAACAACATTTAACTTCCCTTTTTTGTTGCTCTTCTGAAGATAATATTTTTTCCAAAAAGTGTTTAAGGCTATCATGATTAGTTTTTACCTTGAAGTGTCTTCCCATTAGGTAAGGTTGTCATTTCTTTAGTGCATGTAGTATTGCCAACATTTCCTTCTCATAAATAGCTTTCTGTTACAAATACTTTCCTTTGATTAGAAGACTTTCAAAAGCAATAGGTCTTACTTATTGCATTAAAACAACACCAATTCCATTTCCTGAGGCATCACATTCCACAATAAAGGTTTTCGTGAAGTCTGGCGTAGCTAAGACCGGTGTTAGGCACATTTCCTCTTTAATATGTTCAAAGGCCTTAGTTGGTTCAAGAGTCCATGAAAATGCATTTTTCTTCAATAATGTTGTTAGAGGTGCTGCTATTCTCCCATAATTCTTAACAAACTTGTGATAATACCCTGTTAACCCGAGAAATCCTTGCAACTGCTTTATGGTTGTAGGGACTTTCCATTCCTTAATGGCTTTAATTTTTTTAGGGTCTACCTTAACACCCTCGTGAGATACAATATGACCCATATATTCCACCTCTTGTACTCCAAAGAAAAATTTGGAGGTTTTTGCATATAATTGTTTCTCCTCCAATAGTTTGAGCACCATGTCAACACGTTGAACAGGATCCTTCCAAGACCTGTTGTAGATTAGTATATCATCAAAAAATACTAACATAAATTTTCTAAGGAAGGGTTTGAAAATGGAATTCATCAACCCTTGAAATGTAGAAGGTGCATTGGTAAGGCCAAAAGGCATGACCAAAAATTCATAATGACCCTCATGAGTTCTAAATGCTATTTTTGGAATATCTTCAGTCTTCATTCTAATTTGATGATATCCCGAACAAAGATCCAACTTGGTAAAATAAATTGCTCCATGTAATTCATCCAATAATTCATCAATCACAGGAATGGGAAATTTATCTTTAATGGTGAGCTTATTGAGCTCCCTATAATCCGGACACATGCGCCATGATCCATGCTTCTTGTGTACCAATACTAGAGGAGTAGAGAAAGAACTTTGACTAGGTTGAATTATACCTGCCTCTAACATTTCTGCAATCATACGTTCAATTTCGCTCTTTTGGACATAAGGATATCTATAAGGCCTGATGTTTGGAGGAACACTTCCCGGAATCAAATGAATAGCATGATCATGATCACGAATAGGTGGGAGTCCTTTGGGAGTTTCAAACACCTTGGAATGATTGTCCAAGACTTGTTGGAGATCTGCAGAAATAGATGATTTTGATGTTGGAATTTCTAGTGAGCATAATTGTGCAATTACGCCTCGCTGTTCTTTCTTTAGAAGCTTTGTCATGACATTAGAGCTTATTATCCTTCCTGGCTTCCCCGCAATACCCCGTAATTCAACTTCCTTTCCTTCTGAAAAAAATTTCAAGAAAAGTTCTTGAAAATGAAAAGCTACCGTCCCCAAAGATTGTAACCATTGTACTCCTAGTACAACATCAACACCTCCCATAGGAATGGAAAGCATTGGACTATTCAATACATATTCCCCCATGGTTAGCTTGATATTATGGCATTTTCCAGAGAAATTTATAGTTCCTCCATTTGCAACCATCACTCGACATTCTGGTGCTAGGTATAGGAAACAATTCAATTCCTTGGCTACCTTACAATGAATAAAATTATGGGTACTACCTGAATCAATCAACACTATTACCTTTTTCTTCTTGATATGTCATTCTATCTTGAGAGTTTGACGAGTGGTAATTCCTGCCAATGCATTACACGATATGGTCGAACTCATTTCTTCTTCTTATAGAGTTATTTCCTGGTGCATATCCTCTTCTTTTGAAGTTTCTTGTTCATTTTCTTCCTCCTCTTCACAATCTATGTAAAATAATTTCTTCTCAGCACACTTATGACCTTTAGTGTATTTTCTATCACAACTGTAGCAAAACCATTTTTCTCTTTTTTCTTCTAATTCTTGTGGTGTCAACCTTGTAGGTTGTGGAAGTCTAGGAGTAGCAACACTTCCATATTTATAGATGTGAGTGGTAGGCTTCCTTGTCGCCATAATTTTACTTTCAATTTTCCTTTCCAACCTGAATTCCTTCTCCAATGAATTAGGTTCCCAAACTCGAACTTCATGTTGGATGTTATCCTTTAAAGTCCCTATGAAGACATCAATCATGTGTTCATCTGGAATATCAACTAGCCTTATATTCAATTTTTGGAATTCCTCAATGTGCTCCACCACTGAACCCTTTTTTTTGAGATTTATCAATTGGCTAAAGAAGGTGTTGCTCTTTGTATCCTCATAATGTGCTATCATTTCCTACATAAAAATTGACCTAGTGACAATTTTTTTACGAGAGAAAAGCCATCGATACCATACAAATGTATTTTGTTGTAAATATAAATTTGAAATGTGTACCTTTTGTGTGTTTTGCACATTATTGAGTTCAAAATATTACTCCATATGTAGTATCCATGTTACAAGATCCTTGCCATCAAACTTCCTCATATCAATCTTTGGAATATGGTGGGTCCTCAATCCAACATTAGAGTTTATGAAATCACGATTAACATTTATTTTCTTCTCATCATGAGTTTTCTCTACTATCTTTCCGCCATTAGGAAACATTTCTTGTATCAACCTTGTCAAACCTTCCTTCAAACCTTCCATGTCTTCATTTTTATCATTCTTCATCTCTTCCATGTTGTCTTTCATTTTTTCATCAATCTTAGCTTCCATTTCATCCATCTTAGCTTCCATGCCAGATTCCATTCCATCCATCTTAGATTCCATGCCATTCTTCAAACCATCCATCTTAGCTTCCACACCTTTCTTCAAACCATCCATCTCATTTTTGTTTCTCTTTGCGAGAGAAAAAAATTGGTGCACTTGGTCTTGTAATTTTGATATGTCATGTTGCACTTCTTCATCTTCATGAGTCATAGTAGAGCCTTCTGAAGGCTTAATGGGTGTTTAATTATTTTTAGGTGGCATTTTAGAACCCAATACTAATATCTATGTTTCAATATTCCCTTGGAATCACTTCAAACTGATTTTTCAAATAAGACCCATGCAATTTGAAAAAATAATTACACACCTTTTATTTCTTTTGAGGAGCTCGATATTGAAACTGATGTATCTCTGTAATTTTGGATCTTCAATATCTGAAATTCGGTCCTGCAGTAGCCATCTCAAGCTTCTTTCGAATGTTGCTTCAGAGAGAGAGTTATGAAAATTTTACCAAGGTCACCTCTTTTATAGGAAATTCAGGAGCCTGCAAAAACCCTAACTTCCACAGATCATATCTCCATAAATATTGCGAACCAATATATGAAATTTTTACACGAAGTTCCCCAAGATTTCAGCTTCGCGTGATAGAAATTTCAACTTCCGAACCTTTGTAAAAAAAAATTATAGCAAAAATTCCACGATGACCTATTTGGAGCAGCGAAACCCTAGAATCCAAAGCTTTGATACCAAATGTTATGAAACCAGCTCCAAAAATATAAGAAAAGAGAGATCAACACCTTAGAATTCAACCACTGCGAGGGGGAAACCTCCTTTACATTACATAAATGAAAAATTCTTGGATGATACAAATGAAAAAACCTCCTTCTATATATAGGAGTCCATGGGGTCACAATATAATCCTAGCCGACCTAACAATACTAATGTAAGGGAACAATAATAACAATATTGGGGTTACAGGGGTACACCAATAACAATAATGGGGATACACTAACAACAATAAGGGACTACACTAGTAATATAAGGACCTAACAATTACATATAAATAATATAAGATAAAGAACACAAAGACCTAACACAAAACTGGGCGAGAGGGGGAGGAATCAACCCGAGAGAGCCGAAATCCAACTCTTACTCAATTTCCAACCATCATACTTTTTGAGATTCCTATAAATGATGTCTCTCAATCTCAATAGCCTCTCTAAGCTTCCTATGGTGGAAGTTATCATCCTTAGAAATGACTCTAGAGTCCTCAGACATGGTGACGATATTTTTCTGCATGTTCAACTAGAGCTGATGTGTGGTAACTATTGTGCCTAATGTTTGCATCATGCTCATAGATTCTTTGATTAATGGACCAACCCATTTCTCCAATATAGGGAATATCAAAAGCCAGGTAAACCCCTTTCATGTCCTTAGGGTTGACCGGGTCTTTAACTGATCCAAGAAAATTTCTAATAATTTATCAATAAATAAATCATTAAAAATAATCTTAATAAATATATTATTATAATTATTATAATAAAATATAAATAAATATATATTTGTAAATAATAATTATAATATATACTTAAAAATAAACATAATTAATAATAAATAAATAATTATTATTTAAAAATAATGATAATAAATAATAAATAAAATATTTTAATTATGCCAATAGGCGTATCCCCCTATCGGAAATCGGCTCTTTTGTGATTATGCTAAATAATTTTTTTCATCCGGTGGTCTAGATTGAAAGATGCCGGTATATTCTCGTCGTCGCCACTCAATCAATGAATGAAATTGAAAGCGATAACCTCTTTGCATGTCTAAATCAAGTGTTTAAACACTGATTAAATTATTTTTTTACCAAATGATCATTAAAAATTTACTGTTCCTCTTATTTATCTCCACGTATGAGAGTATGAGGGATTAGAGCGAAATAAGGACATGTTTCGGGCGAGAAATTTGTATCGTCGAAGCCGCATGGCATGTGCTTAGCTTAACGTTTCAGGTTTAATCATGGGATTTGTATGGAGGTGGCCATCTCTGCAAACAACAAGAAATATCGATGTCCATCCATCTTCCAACGGGAGCCGGATTGATATCGTGTTTACAAGACGTTACAAAAGCGGAGGTTCCACGTTGTCAAGAGCTAAAAGGAACGGTTTCAAATCAAATAACGTGTCTTCCATGCTGTGAGAGGTGCACTACATGCTGGTCTTCCATGCATCGGGAGGAGGAGGCCCAAAGAGATTCGAAGCGCCGCCAGTGGCACGATCTAATTTCCACATTGCCAACAATGGTAGAATGTTTGATAAATGACTCAAGGCTATACCTGCACGGAAAAACTGGAGCAGCGTCACAAGTCCATAGTCCTCCCGGACGCGCTTTCTCCTTCGTTACGGAACGCAATACACCACTTTGAACTCAAGTCTGGTTACAAGACCATGCGCCTAACATTCTTAGAGGCCGTGATAAACCATTATAAATACCAGGCGTTGAGTGAATTCAAGGTCAAGTTTAGGAGAAGAGTCTCGACTTATGTAGCAGATTGGTATTTGAGTCCTCTTCATGAGTAGCACCTGAGTCTCTATTGTTTCTCTCTTACATATAATTGCATGGCTCTCTTTGCACAGATAGAGGAGATGGAAAACAAGCGGGGTCTCTGTTGGAATAATATGATCTTCGTCCTCATCCTCATTATATCCACACTTGTTGTTCTAAGTAAATGATTCGACTTACCTACCACAGATATGGTATAGTTAATTTGTGAGCCTTAATTTATTATTTTTGCGTTGGTAGAAAGAATGGCAGACAGGTTCTACTTTTTCTTAATATCAATTCTACACAATGTTGAGTATTAATTTATTATTTTTGCATTCGTAGAAAGAATGGCACACAGGTTCTACCTTTTTTTAATATCAATTCTACACAATGATATGATGGTGTTTCATGTGCACATTCCTCCTCCATGCCATGGTGGAGGACATCCATTTGCTGCCAAGGCGTCGTTGTTACGATTCAGAGCGGAATCCTGAATTAAACCATAGTCGAATATCGGTTTTGGAGAAGCAGTTTTGTGGGGACAAACCACAAGCTGCAGGTAAAATAATGCAAGGTATTGTGCGCGTTTTCCTCAATTAATAATTGATTGTGGAACATTGAATCGGTGGGGCCGAGGGAAAGAATCAGCGTTGGTTATTATATTCTTGTTGAAATCCATATTCTTTTATCTCATCCAAGTCCTGTTTACTGGCCAATGTTTGTTGTTGCTGTTTTCGCGGCTATTATTGCAAGTCAAGCCATGATCTCTGCCACTTTCTCCATTTTGAAGCAAGTGATGCATCTGGGATGCTTTCCAAGTATTAGAATTGTTCACACTTCAGTTAAATATGCAGGCCAAGTATACATTTAAGAAATCAACTACTTTTTAATGGTGGCATGTGTGCTTGTTACAGTTAGTTCCAAAACCACAACTAAGTTTGGTAATTCTTATGGTATGAATTCTTAAATGCTCTTGTAAAAAAAAAAGTATAAAGTATAGTATTTTAATTTCTTTGTGTTATAAATTTATATAAATATGCGTGGGGAAGTGTTTATTTCATAATAGTGTTTTTATAATTAATTCATATTTTATAATAGTGTCTATATGTCGTAAATTGATGCAGGTATAGCTGTGTTATACAAATATCCAATTTTCTCATATTTAATTTTAATATAATATTTTTTCCAACTTTATATATAAAAAATAATTAAAAAACCTTTTATAAAGAGTATGTTAAAAAAATTTCAAAAATGCCTTTTGAATAACACCTTTTAATACTCCTTTATAATTCCAATACTTGATTTTTTTTAAAATCATCAAATCAAGGTGTTCAATATCCTTTGAACCGTATAAGCCAACAAACAATTAATCGAATTTGACTTCGACCAAAGAAAAAAAATCTTTTGACTTTTGTCCTTTTTGTTTAGTAACGTGGCTCTTATCACTTCACGCCTTCGTGCTAACACTCTGCATGTAACTATCGTTAGTGCCCTAACTGGCGGAAAATGTTGGAATTTTTACACCTTTAACACCGTTCTGGGCTTAGCCCTATACCGTTAAAAAAATCCGGACTCGAAATGTTTTAGGGCGGATTTCATTTGGATTTCGGGTCACAAAAGATGATTGCGTCAGCAGGCCCAAACCGAACCCGATACAATTTATAGGACGGATTTAATGAGATTTCGCGCCACAATTTCGGCTGACGTCAACGCCCAGATTTGTAACGCGAAATCCCTCTTTGCAATTTGGTTAAATGTTTTTTTAAGTCCGGGGTATTATGTTTTGTTTAAGGTTTGCGTTGTAATGTTTTACATAACCGCACAATATTAATAATATGTGTGTACGTATTCCATTCACAGCAAAAGTCAACTTTTATTGTTATAATCCTAATGCCGAGGGGAAAACTCTTGGAACTTAACGCTTATTGCCGAAGGCCAAGGTCCTGCGTTCGAAACTAGGAAACACAAAAAGGAAAAAAGAAGCAGACACACTTAGTTGTCATTGAGTTGTATGACTAAATTTTCAATATACATGTTAAAGATTTTTTTTATAAATTTTTGTTTTCAATGTACATGTATAGATAGTTTTATATTTATTTTTTATTTCCTATGATATTTTATATAGATTTTTTTTTTTTTTTTTTTACGATATTTTTATATAAAATTTTCTTTTCTATGATATTTTTATATAGATTTTTTCATATATTTTTAATTTGTATTTATATATAAATATAAAAAAAAGCAAGTAAATTAATTTAATTTTTTATACTTATATTTTATGGTTTATTTTTTATTTTTTTTAAGTGTTTAATAAAAAAAATAGAATTAGATAATAGTTAACATAGTTCTATGAATTAAATTTATCATACATTTCATATAGTCATTTAATTTATATAGCTAAACACTTCATCATATATTTGAGTAGTCAAATTATTATATTTAAATTATTATTATTAATAATTAAAAAAAATTAATGTAAGTTAAACACACATATATAAGCATGTAACAAGACCATTTAACCAAGACCTCTCATCACCATTTAATCAAGACCTCACAGACCAGATAAATATCAACTTACTATCAAAAATATACTAAAATATTCTAAAATATTTTATAAAGTTTAAATCCTTACCTCCACTTAATAATTATTAATAATTAAATTAAAATCATAGAAGTCTTATTTCAAAATAAATGTACCTATCAACATAAATAAAAATAGAAATAAAGCATTAAATTTTGAAAAGTAAAAATCTATTAATATAATATATATAAAAATAAACAAAAATATGTTAATAACAATATGATAATTTAAAGCATTAAATTTTGAAAAGTGAAAATCTATTAATATAATATAATATAAAAATAAACAAAAGTGGGTTAACAATAATATGATAATTTCCTGGTAGGTAATTTCCACTCTACATACATATAATTTTTGAATAAATGGTTTGTTGAATCAAAAATGATGGTTTGAATGTTTGAGAAGATAAATTAGCCTTTTCCTAGATTATATAGGGTTTTTTAAAGCTTTGAACACTAAGGTATTGATGAAAGCATTTGAGATGTTTTTTTTGTTATTATCGTATAACATATAGGGTGAGGATAAAATCCATTACTGTTTATTATTAAATTTTGAAAAGTAAAAATCTATTACTATAATACATATAAAAATAAACAAAAATATGTTAATAATAATATGATAATTTAAAGCATTAAATTTTGAAAAATGAAAATCTATTATTATAATATCATATAAACATAAACAAAAATGGGTTAACAATAATATGATAATTTCATGGTAGGTAATTGCCACACTACATACAAATAATTTTTGAATAAATGGTTTGTTGAATCAAAAATGATGGTTTGAATGTTTGAGAAGATAAATTAGCCTTTTCCTAGATTATATAGGGTTTTGAAAGCTTGGAACACTAAGGTATTGATGAAAGCATTTGAGATGTTTTTATTATTATTATCGTTTAACATATAGGGTGAGGATAAAATCCATTACTGAGCTTAAAAAAAAGGATTATTGAGCTTTAAAAAAAAATTCCTCAATCAAACTTTTGAGACCTCCAATCATGGAATTACCTAATTGTAGTCTAACTTAACTAATTTAATCTTATTAAAGCCATATTAATTAAAATAATATGATTTATTATTTAACAAAATGAAAAAAACTATGGAAAACAGATGTGATCACCACAAAATTGTCATAACTATGACAAAGCAATGATGAGCCTTTGATGGTAGAGTGCCACAACTAAGCTACGCTCAATTCAAAAACCAAATGATTCCACTCAAATAAAGGGTTTATTGACAAAGGAGTTTGGGAGCTTTCTCCTTTCTTGCTTGGCCCAACAAATGCATTATATTCCTATTTATACTTAGATAAGGAGAGATGTAAAATTATCGAGAGATAACTGTTCTCCTAGTCTTTTGAAAAGATGAATCTTAAAAATCAAAGTGACATAGATTTGAACAAATAAAAAAAAATTATTGAATGAGACAATCAATATGCTCAGAGATAAAATAAAAAAATAAAAAATAAAAAAAATTATTGAATGAGACACAACCAATATGCTCAGAGATGCAAATGATGATGCATAAAACTACACAAAATTAATTGACAGAGAGATGCAAATGATGATGCATAAAACTACACAAAGTTAATTGAGAGAGAGATGCAAATGATGATGCATAAAACTACACAAAGTTAATTGACAAAGAGATGCAAATGCGAGATGACGCCAATTTCAACATTTGAGATGGGAAAGCATATGCAAGGACACTAACAATAAAATAAGATAGACTGGAAACTAAGAATAACATAAGGTAACGCGAAAGAGATATAAAGATGATGCATTGGGACATAAATATGGTGGCATGACCTACAACCCTTGGGTTTATTATTTCTTTTGGTTTATATTATTAATAATCCCTTAGGTTTATTAATCTCTTGATTTTAATATAATATAACTTGTGGCATTTAATATAACTTTAGTTTACTAATTCAATCGGTTTATAATATTAACAATCAGTAAGGTTGATTGATCACTTGTGGTTTATCATAATAATAATCATGTGACTTTAAAATTACTCTATATTTAAAATATTGGGTCGTATTCTTTATTAATCTATTATGTTTTTAATATTGTTCCCTTTGCCTTATTGGTCCCTTACATTATAAATATTTTTCCCTTGGGTTCACCAATCCCTTTGGTTTCTAATATTAAACCCTAGGGTTATTGGTTGTTTTGGTTTATAATATGAATAATACGTTGGGTTAATTATAAGTGTTTATTAATTTCTTTGGTTTTTATATATTTTTATTTTATTTTATAATATTAATAATCAATCAATGTCATCCATTATCAAATGTCACATTCTCATAAATATTGTCTCAATATGAAATTCACCCATGGCCAACCATGGTCATAGTTGGTCCAACGTCGCATTATGACAACAATTGTCTCAATGTTCAAATCAATTTCCTTGGGTTCACCAATTCCTTTGGTTTAAAATATTAAACCCTTGGGTTTATTAGTTCTTTTCGTTTATAATATTACGAACCATTGGGTTAATTATTAGTGTTTTTAAATTTCTTCAACTTGAGTATTTTTTTATTAATTTTATTGATCCAAGCCTTATTGGTCCCTTAGGTTATTAAAATTTTTCCCTTGGGTTCACCAATTCCTTTGGTTTATAATATTAAACACTTGGGTTTATTAGTTCTTTTGGTTTATAATATGAATAATCGATCAATGTCATCCACGATCAAATGTCACATTCTGACAAATATTGTCTCAATATGGAAATCACCCATGGCCAACCATGGTCATAGTTGGTCCAACGTCGCATTATAACAACAATTGTCTCAATGTTTAAATAAATTCCCTTGGGTTAACCAATTCCTTTGGTTTATAATTTGTTGGGTAATGGTTTTCCCTTGGGTTCACCAATTCCTTTGGTTTATAATATTAAATCGTTGGGTTTATTAGTTATTTTGATTTATAATATGAATAATCGATCAATGTAATCCATGATCAAATGTCACATTCTGACAAATATTGTTTCAATATGAAAATCACCCATGGCCAACCATGGTGATAGTTGGTTCAACGTCGCATTGTGACAACAATTGCCTCAATGTTTAAATCAATTCCCTTGGGTTCACCAATTCCTTTGGTTTATAATTTGTTGGGTGATGGTTTTCCCTAGGGTTTACCAATTCCTTTGGTTTATAATATTAAACCCTTGGATTTATTAGTTCTTTTGGTTTACAATTGTCTCAATGTTTAAATCAATTCCCTTGGGTTCACCAATTCCTTTGGTTTATAATATTAAACCCTTGGGTTTATTAGTTCTTCAATGTCATCCATGATCAAATGTCACATTCTGAGAAATATTGTCTCAATATGAAAATCACCCATGGCCAACCATGGTCATAGTTGGTACAACGTCACATTGTGACAACAATTGTCTCATTGTTTAAATCAATTCCCTTGGGTTCACCAATTCCTTCGGTTTATAATATTAAACCCTTGGGTTTATTAGTTCTTTTTGTTTATAATATTACGAACCGTTGGGTTAATTATTAGTGTTTTTAAATTTCTTCAACTTGAGTATTTTTTATTAATTTTATTGATCCTTCGCCTTATTGGTCCCTTAGGTTATTAAAATTTTTCCCTTGAGTTCACCAATTCCTTTGGTTTATAATATTAAACCCTTGGGTTTATTAGTTCTTTTGGTTTATAATATGAATAATCGATCAATGTCATCCATGATCAAATGTTAGATTCTGACAAATATTGTCTCAATATGGAAATCACCCATGGCCAACCATTGTCATAGTTGGTCCAACGTCACATTGTGACAACAATTGTCTCAATGTTTAAATCAATTCCCTTGGGTTCACCAATTCCTTTGGTTTATAATGTGTTGGGTAATGGTTTTCCCTTTGGTTCGCCAATTCCTTTGGTTTATAATATTAAACCCTTGAGTTTATTAGTTCTTTTGGTTTATAATATGAATAATCGATCAATGTCATCCATGATCAAATGTCACATTCTGACAAATATTGTCTCAATATTAAAATCACCCATGGCTAACCATGGTCATAGTTGGTCCAACGTCGCATTGTGACAACAATTGTCTCAATGTTTAAATCAATTCCCTTGGGTTCACCAATTCCTTTGGTTTATAATTTGTTGGGTAATGGTTTTCCCTAGGGTTCACCAATTCCTTCGGTTTATAATATTAAACCCTTGGGTTTATTAGGTATTTTGGTTTACAATTGTATCAATGTTTAAATAAATTCCCTTGGGTTCACCAATTCCTTTGGTTTATAATATTAAACCCTTGGGTTTATTAGTTCTTCAATGTCATCCATGATCAAATGTCACATTCTGAGAAATATTGTCTCAATATGAAAATCACCCATGGCCAACCTTGGTCATAGTTGGTCCAACGTCGCATTGTGACAACAATTGTCTCAATGTTGAAATCAATTCCCTTGGGTTCAGTAATTCCTTTGGTTTATAATATTAAACCCTTTGGTTTATTAGTTCTTTTGGTTTATAATATTACGAACCCTTGGGTTAATTATTAGTGTTTTTTAATTTCTTCAGCTTGAGTATTTTTTTATTAATTTTATTGATCCTTCACCTTATTGGTCCCTTAGGTTATTAAAATTTTTCCCTTGGGTTCACCAATTCCTTTGGTTTATAATATTAAACCCTTGGGTTTATTAGTTCTTTTGGTTTATAATATGAATAATCGATGAATGTCATCCATGATCAAATGTCACATTCTGACAAATATTCTCTCAATATGGAAATCACCCATGGCCAACCATGGTCATAGTTGGTCCAACGTCGCATTGTGACAACAATTATCTCAATGTTTAAATCAATTCCCTTGGGTTCACCAATTCCTTTGGTTTATAATTTGTTGGGTAATGGTTTTCCCTTGGGTTCAACAATTCCTTTGGTTTATAATATTAAACCCTTGGGTTTATTATTTATTTTGGTTTATAATATGAATGATCGATCAATGTCATCCATGATCAAATGTCACATTCTGACGAATACTATCTCAATATGAAAATCACCCATGTCCAACGTCGCATTGTGACAACAATTGTCTCAATGTTTAAATCAATTCCCTTGGGTTCACCAATTCCTTTGGTTTATAATTTGTTGGGTAATGGTTTTCCCTAGGGTTCACCAATTCCTTTGGTTTATAATATTAAACCCTTGGGTTTATTAGTTATTTTGGTTTACAATTGTCTCAATGTTTAAATCAATTCCCTTGGGTTCACAAATTCCTTTGGTTTATAATATTAAACCCTTGGGTTTATTAGTTCTTCAATGTCATCCATGATCAAATGTCACATTCTGAGAAATATTGTCTCAATATGAAAATCACCCATGGCCAACCATGGTCATAGTTGGTACAACGTCGCATTGTGACAACAATTTTCTCAATGTTTAAATCAATTCCCTTGGGTTCACCAATTCCTTCGGTTTATAATATTAAACCCTTGGGTTTGTTAGTTCTTTTGGTTTATAATATTACGAACAGTTGGGTTAATTATTAGTGTTTTTAAATTTCTTCAACTTGAGTATTTTTTATTAATTTTATTGATCCTTCGCCTTATTGGTCCCTTAGGTTATTAAAATTTTTCCCTTGAGTTCACCAATTCCTTTGGTTTATAATATGAATAATTGATCAATGTCATCCATGATCAAATGTTACATTCTGACAAATATTGTCTCAATATGGAAATCACCCATGGCCAACCATTGTCATAGTTGGTCCAACGTCACATTGTGACAACAATTGTCTCAATGTTTAAATCAATTCCCTTGGGTTCACCAATTCCTTTGATTTATAATTTGTTGGGTAATGGTGTTCCCTTTGGTTCGCCAATTCCTTTGGTTTATAATATTAAACCCTTGGGTTTATTAGTTATTTTGGTTTATAATATGAATAATCGATCAATGTCATCTATGATCAAATGTCACATTCTGACAAATACCGTCTCAATATGAAAATCACCCATGGCTAACCATGGTCATAGTTGGTCCAACGTCGCATTGTGACAACAATTGTCTCAATGTTTAAATAAATTCCCTTGGGTTCACCAATTCCTTTGGTTTATAATTTGTTGGGTAATGGTTTTCCCAAGGGTTCACTAATTACTTTGGGTTTATAATATTAAACCCTTGGGTTTATTAGTTCTTTTGGTTTACAATTGTCTCAATGTTTAAATAAATTCCCTTGGGTTCACCAATTCCTTTGGTTTATAATATTAAACCCTTGGGTTTATTAGTTCTTCAATGTCATCCATGATCAAATGTCACATTCTGAGAAATATTGTCTCAATATGAAAATCACCCATGGCCAACCATGGTCATAGTTGGTCCAACGTCTCATTGTGACAACAATTGTCTCAATGTTTAAATCAATTCCCTTGGGTTCAACAATTCCTTTGGTTTATAATATTAAACCCTTGGGTTTATTAGTTCTTTTGGTTTATAATATTACGAACCCTTGGGTTAATTATTAGTGGTTTTTTAATTTCTTCAACTTGAGTATTTTTTTTATTAATTTTATTGATCCAAGCCTTATTGGTCCCTTAGGTTATTAAAAATTTTCTCTTGGGTTCACCAATTCCTTTGGTTTATAATATTAAACCCTTGGGTTTATTATTTCTTTTGGTTTATAATATTAATAATCGATCAATGTCATCCATGATCAAATGTCACATTCTGACAAATATTCTCTCAATATGGAAATCACCCATGGCCAACCATGGTCATAGTTGGTCCAACGTCGCACTGTGACAACAATTATCTCAATGTTTAAATCAATTCCCTTGGGTTCACCAATTCCTTTGGTTTATAATTTGTTGGGTAATGTTTTTCCCTTGGGTTCAACAATTCCTTTGGTTTATAATATGAATGATCAATCAATGTCATCCATGATCAAATGTCACATTCTGACGAATACTATCTCAATATGAAAATCACCCATGGCCAACCATGGTCATAGTTGGTCCAACGTCGACATTGTGACAACAATTGTCTCAATGTTTAAATCAATTCCCTTAGGTTCACCAATTCCTTTGGTTTATAATATTAAACCCTTGGGTTTATTAGGTCTTTTGGTTTATAATATGAATAATCGATCAATGTCATCCATGATATAATGTCACATTCTGACAAATACTATCTCAATATGAAAATCACCCATGGCCAACCATGGTCATAGTTGGTCCAACGCCGCATTGTGACAACAATTGTCTCAATGTTTAAATAAATTCCCTTGGGTTCACCAATTCCTTTGTTTTATAATATTAAACCCTTGCGTTTATTAGTTCTTTTGGTTTATAATATTATGAACCCTTGGGTTAATTATTAGTGCTTTTTTATGTCTTCAACTTGAGTATTCTTTTATTAATTTTATTGATCCTTCGCCTTATTGGTCCCTTAGGTTACTAATATTTTTCCCTTGGGTTCACCAATTCCTTTGGTTTATAATATGAATAATCGATGAATGTCATCCATGATCAAATGTCACATTCTCGACAAATATTGTCTCAATATGAAAAATCACCCATGCAGCCAACCATGGTCATAGTTGGTCCAACGTCACATTGTGACAACAATTGTCTCAATGTTTAAATCAATTCCCTTGGGTTCACCAATTCCTTTGGTTTATAATTTTTTGGGTAATGGTTTTTCCCTAGGGTTCACCAATTCCTTTGGTTTATAATATTAAACCCTTGCGTTTATTAGTTCTTTTGGTTTATAATATTATGAACCCTTGGGTTAATTATTAATGTTTTTTAATTTCTTCAACTTGAGTATTCTTTTATTAATTTTATTGATCCTTCGCCTTATTGGTCCCTTAGGTTACTAACACTTTTCCCTTGGGTTCACCAATTCCTTTGATTTATAATATTAAACCCTTGGGTTTATTATTTTTTGGTTTATAATATGAATAATCGATCAATGTCATCCATGATCAAATGTCACATTCTGACAAATATTGTCTCAATATGAAAATCACCCATGGCCAACCATGGTCATATTTGGTCCAATGTCGCATTGTGACAACAATTGTCTCAATGTTTAAATCAATTCCCTTGGGTTCACCAATTCCTTTGGTTTATAATTTGTTGGGTAATTGTTTTCCCTTGGGTTCACCAATTCCTTTGGTTTATAATATTAAACCCTTGGGTTTATTAGTTCTTTTGGTTTATAATATGAATAATTGATCAATGTCATCCATGATCAAATGTCACATTCTGAAAAATATCTGCCTCAATATGAAAATCACCCATGGCCAACCATGGTCATAGTTGGTCCAACGTCGCATCATGACAACAATTGTCTCAATTTTTTAATCAATTCCCTTGGGTTCACCAATTCCTCCGGTTTATAATTTGTTGTAATGGTTTTTCCCTAGGGTTCACCAATTCCTTTGGTTTATAATATTAAACCCTTGTGTTTATTAGTTCTTTTGGTTTATAATATTCTAACCCCCGGGTTAATTATTATTGTTTTTTAATTTCTTCAACTTGAGTATTTTTTTTATTTAATTTTATTGATCCTTCGCCTTATTGGTCCCTTAGGTTATTAATATTTTTCCCTTGGGGTTCACCAATTCCTTTGGTTTATAATATTAAACCCTTGGGTTTATTAGTTCTTTTGGTTTATAATATGAATAATCGATGAATGTCATCCATGATCAAATGTCACATTCTGACAAATATTGTCTCAATATGAAAATCACCCATGGCCAACCATGGTCATAGTTGGTCCAACGTCGCATTGTGACAACAATTGTCTCAATGTTTAAATCAATTCCCTTGGGTTCACCAATTCCTTTGGTGGACCCACAACCTTATTGATCCCTTAGGTTTTTAATATTTATCCCTTGGGTTCACTGATTCCTTTGGTTTATAATATTAAACGCTTGGGTTTATTAGTTCTTTTGGTTTATAATGTTAATCACACATTCGGTTTATTACTCTCTTGAATTTAGAATACTAATTCTTAGGGTTTGTTGATTTCTTAGATTTTTCAGTTTAAAATATTAATTCTTAGGGTTTATTAATCTCTATTTTTTATAATATTCATCCGTTAGGTTTATAAAATTTATCCCTTGGGTTCGTTGATTCCTTTGCTTTATAATATTAAACCCTTTATTCTATTAGTTCTTTTGGTTTATAATGTTAATAATCCCGTTGGTTTATTAATATCTTATGTTTAAAATACTGATTCTTATGGATTATTAATTTATTAGGTTTTTTTAGTTTAAAATATCAATTCTTGCGGTTTATTAATCTCTTGTGTTTTTAATATTGATCTCTTATGTTTATAATATTTATCCCTTGGGTTCACCAATTCCTTTGGTTTATAATATTTAAACCTTTGGTTCATGATGACATTGGGTTTGTATTATTAATTATCCCTTGGGTTTATTAATATCTTCACTTTAAAATATTAATTGTTAAGGTTTATTAATCTCTTAGGTTTTTTGTTTTTAAATATTGTTTCATATGCTTTATTACTCTCTTGAGTTTAATATATTAATTCTTAAAGTTTATTACTTTCTTATGTTTTTGGGTTTAATATTATTAATATATTAATATATATTATTAATAAATATTCTAATATTTATTAATAATGTTTATTAATAATATAACCAACTATGATATAATATATATTGTTAATATATTATTAGTTCTTTTGGTTTATTAATAATATAACCATCTATGATATTAATATATTAATAAATATTCTTATTAATATAATATATATATATATATCAAGTTAATATAATAAATTTATTATATATAATATTTATTTATTGATATATAAATTAATGTGATGGGTAGTGGATATAGGCCTATCGACGTATATCAACCACATTGGTAAATGTGGTTGTAAATCTATTTTATATATGCCTATCGGCGTATATCAACCACATTAGTAAATATAATGTGGTTGTGCTAGTTATTATAATAAATAGAAATAAACATAATAAAGTGATTTCCCAATAATAAAATTTTATATTAATATATAAATTTTAAGCCATTTAAATTATTACATTTCAAACCAATGAAAGTGAATGGAAAACTACGTAATAAGAAAATATTTAGAGATGTTAGCAATCAATGTCGCTTTAGAAGGATATTTTTTCCTTTATAAGTAATATAATTCCTAAAATATGGTACATAAATTATACTAACTTAAGTATTTTACTTTTATTAAATTAATGATATATTAGAAAGAAAATATCATCATTCCTTATACCTCTATTTAAAAAAAAAAACACGACATTTTGTCGAACATAATTTATAAAATGGTACATACATTGTATTAAATTAAGTCAATGTAATAAAAATGAAAGAGATACTTGTTCTTCACACGTCCAATAAAAAACAAAACAAGTATTATGAAATTTTGTTCAACATGGAACATAACACTCTTTGTGAGAAATCTAATTTGTAAAATGGTACATACACCATATTAAATTAAACTTTGCCTCTTATCAATTTGACTACAATATAAAAATGAAAGACAATTTGAAATAACAAAGGAAAGTTCCCACTTAATATATTAGGTGCATTTAGGATCGACCAAGTGGTGTCTCATACAATATTATTGATAGAAGCCCATTAGTGGACAAATTGTTCTTCCATTCACCTGTAGGATTCACTCCATCCTAGGTTCTGCCTCGCTAGTAAAAGAAAAATATAATTCATTTAATAATATAATTTAAATTTCATATAGGTGTTTCTCAAGTCCTTCCAATAATTATGCAACATAACAAAAGTGTTATTCATCAAATATTTTTCACTTTGAACAACAATATCCAAAATACATATCTACATGCTTATGAAACATGTACATTACAAGTTTGACTTGAAACCTTGTGATCCTTGTAGTTGTTGTTTATTATTTGTGTAGGCCATATCACATTAATGAAGGTCTTGCTAACCTACCCAATATCAAGATTTCCATCAAACAAGGAGGTGTATATGAGTAGGCTTAATATTTATGAATATGTTTTCTCATATGAGGCCACATGTTCAAATCTAAAGTTGGGGTAGAGTATGTACACTTTTGTAGACTTTCGTAGTCAAATTACTACGTGAAGACAAATCCTTTGTTACACAAACAAGGTGATCTCATATATCAATTTGGCCCTTTGAGCTTGACCATGACCTTAAAATTATATTATTATTATTATTATTTCCTTTCCCAAAAATACAGTGTCATATTTTGTATTCTTGTCAATTTGAATAGTACAAATTTAATTTACCTTCAAATATTAAATTTCCCTACCTAAATATTATAGTTATGTAATTTAGTCAAGGTAAGCTTGAAATTGTTATATATAAATTTCTAACTTATGATGGTTGATGCCATCCACAAGCATGTGAGGAAACAAGTTACAAGTTTGACTTGAAACCTTGCAATCCTTCAAGTTGTTGTATAGTACTTGTGTAGTCATATCACAATAAATAAAAACTCACAACCCTACTCAATTGCAAGCTTTCTATCAAAAGGGGAGGTCCATATGAGTGAGCATAATGGTTATGAACATGTGTTTCCTCATAAGGGGGCATATGTTTAAATTTAGGGTGGTGGTAGTGTATGTACACTTTAAGTTTGTGAGAAAATTTTCTTTATTGGGTAATCCAAGTGATACCAAAGGTTGTGGAATGGCCCATCCTCCAATAACAAGAACTTAAATGAAGTAAAACTTAGGCAACATTACAAACTCTTCATTTTTAATTTTATTCAACTTCAATTCTTTTATGAAATTACTTAAGATTTCAAGAGCAATGGCTCTCACTACACGCAACATTGTGTAGTGACCATTTTTTGCATCATTGTTAAGTAAACTAATGTGGTTCAATGATTCATCATCTCTTTCAATACACTAATTTTATTAATAATTTAAAGTATTAAATCAATATATTTTATAAACAATCATTGATATTATTAATCATTTAACATATTAAATCAATATAATTAAATCAATTGTGCATGTTGATGTGTTAAAAACTCCCTATTAACAATGCACAGAATTTTTTGGGCACATAAGCTTCCACCTTCAAGTGGTTGACCTGTTAGTAGAGATTGCAATCTTGAAGCAAATAGAATTTTTTTAATTATTAATGCAAAATTATTATATTAAATATTTAAAATAACAAATAATAAATAAATACCAACGAGGTTTGGTTCGACGGTGAAGGGTGTGCTGGTAAGACACTCGTGATGAAAAGGTCATCGGGTCCAATCCCCCTGAAGGTGAAAAAAGAATCCAACCATGATAAGGGTTGGTGTGGCCGAGGCCGAGTACGATCCCCGGGTGATTTTGACAGCTTAGATGTCTCTTGGTCGCGTTTTATCAGACCAAAGGTTTGGTGTGGTGTCATGTTAGGACCCACATAACCAAGGAAATAGATAATAAATAAATTATTATTATAATAAACTATAAAGAAATAAATATTTATAAATAATAATAAAATTATAAATAATAAAATTTCCCAATAATAAAATTTTAACCCATTTAAAATATAGCCTTTCAAACAAATGAAAGTGAATGAAAAAATTCACAATAAAAATATATTGAGATATCTTAGCAATCAATGCTTTATAAAGATATTTAATATAACTCCTAAAATATGGTACATAAATTGTATTTACTTAAGTATTTGACTTTTATTAAATTAATGATATAATAAAAAAATAAAGATCATTATTCCTTATATCTTTATTCAAAAAAAAATATGACATTTTTTCCAACATAATTTGTAAAATGGTACATACACTTTATTAAATTAATTCAATATAATAGAAATGAAAGAGATAATTATTCTTCACATGTCCAATAAAAATAAAACAAGTATTATGGCATTTTGTCCAACATGGAACATAACACTCTTTGTGAGAAATCTAATTTGTAAAATGGTACATACACCATATTAAATTAAATTTCGCCTCTTATCAAATTGACTTCATAATAAAAATGAAAGACAATTTGAAATAACAAAGGAAATTTTCCACTTAAGGTATTAGGTGCATCTAGGCTTGACCAAGTTGAGTCTCAAACAATCCTATTGATAGAAGCCCATTAGTGGGAAAATTATTCTTCCATTCAACTTTAGGATTGACTTCATCCTAAAATTGAAAGAAAAACTACATAATAAGAAAATATTGAGATATCTTAGCAATCAATGCCATACAAGGATATTTTTTCCTTTATAATATAATTCCTAAAATATGGTACATAAATTATATTAACTTAAGCATTTGGATTTTATTAAATTAATTATATAATAAAAAGCAAAGATAATTATTCCTCTTATATCCATTAAAAAAAATTATGACATTTTGTCCAACATAATTTGTAAAATGGTACATACACTGTATTAAATTATGTCAATATAATAAAAATGAAAGAGATAATTATTCTTCACATGTCCAATAAAAATTAAAACAAGTATTATTATTGTTTGTCCAACATGGAACATAATACTCTTTGTGAGAAATATAATTTGTAAAATGATACATACACAATATTAAATTAAATTTCGCTTCTTATCAAATTGACTACATAATAAAAATGAAAGACAATTTGAAATAACAAATGAAAGTTTCCACTCAAGGTATTAGGTGTATCTAGGCTCGACCAAGTTGAGTCTCATACAATCCTATTGATAGAAGCCCATTAATAGGAAAATTGTTCTTCCATTCAACTTTAGGATTCACTCCATCCTAGGTTCTACCTAGCTAGTAAAATAAAAATATAATTCATTTTACATAATATAACTTAACTTTCATATAGGTGTTTCTCAAGTCCTTCCATTAATTATGTAACATAACAAAATTTTTGTTCATAAAGTATTTTTCAATTTGAACAACAATATCCAAAATACATATCTACATGGTTATCAAACATGCACATTACAAGTTTTCCTTAAAACCCTATGATCCTTGTAGTTGTTGTATAGTATTTGTGTAGACATATCACATTAATTAAGGCCTTGCTAAGCCACCGAATTGCAACCTTTCCATAAAAAGGGGGGTTGTATATGAGTGGACCTACTGGTTATAAATATTCTTCCTCATATGAGGCCACATGTCCAAATATACTTTTGTAGACTTTCATAGTCAAATTACTACGTGAAGACAAATCCTTTGTAAATTATGTCATTTTGTCCAACATAATTTGTAAAATGATACATACATTGTATTAAATTAAGTCAATATAATAAAAATGAAAGAGATAATTATTCTTCACTTCTCCATTAAAAAATAAAACAAGTATTATGACATTTTGTCCAACAAGGAACATAACAATCTGTGAGAAATATTATTTGTAAATTGGTACTATACCATATTAAATTAAATTTTGCCTCTTATCAAATTAACTACATAATAAAAATGAAAGATAATTTGAAATAACAAAGGAAAGTTTCCACTTAAGGTATTAGGTGCATCTAGGCATGACTAAGTTGAGTCTCATACAATCCTATTGATAGAAGCCCATTAGTGGGAAAATTGTTCTTCCATTCAACATTAGGATTGACCTCGTCCTAGGTTCTACCTCGCTAGTAAAAGAAAACTATAATTCATTTACATAATATAGCTTAACTTTCATATAGGTGTTTCTCAAGTCCTTCAAATAATTATGCAACATAAAAAAAGTGTTATTCTTCAAATATTTTTCACTTTGAACAACAATATAAAAAATACATATCTACATGGTTATCAAACATGCACATTACAATTTTGCCTTGAAACCTTGCAATCCATGCAGTTGTTGTATAGTATTTGTGTAGGCATATCACATTAATTAAGGCCTTGCTAACCTACCCAATTGCAACCTTTCCATCAAAATGGGAGGTTTATATGAGTAGGCCTAATGGTTATGAATATGATTCCTCATATGAGGCCACATGTTCAAGTCTAGAGTTGGGGTATATTATGTACACTTTTATAGACTTTCACAGTCAAATTACTACATGAAGACAGATCCTTTGTTACACAAACAAGGTTATATCATATATCAATTTGGTGCTTGCGCTTTATCGAGAAATTAAAATTAGATTATTATTATTATCATTATTATTCATATGGACTTTCCAAAAATTACATTGTCATAATTTGTAATCTTATCATTTTGGATAGTGGATATTTGACTTACCTTCAAATATTGAATTTCCTTGCCTAAATAATATAGTTATGTAATTTAGTCAAGGTAAGCTTGATTTTTTTATATATATAAACATCTAAATTACCATGGTGGATTTCATCCATAAGCATGTGGGGAAGCGAGTTACAAGTTTGACTTGAAACCTTGAAATCCTTCAGGTTGTTGTATAGTACTTGTGTAGTCATATCACATTAATTAAATCCTCACTAACCTACCCAATTGAAAGATTTATATCAAAAGGGTAGGTGTATAAGAGTGGGACTAATGGTTATGAACATGTGTTTCCTCATATTGGGCCCCATGTTTAAATATAGAGTGGGGGTAGAGTATGTACACTTTAAGTTTGTGTGAATGATTTCTTTATTGGGTAATCCAAATGATCCCAAAGGTTGTAGAAAAACCCATCCTATAATAACAAGAACCTAAATGAATTAAAAGTTGGACAACATTACAAATTCTCCATTCTTAATTTTATTTAACTTCAATTATTTTATGAATTTACTTAATATTTCAAGAGAAATGGTTCTCACTACACAACATTGTGCATCGTTGTTAAGTAAACTAATGTGGTTCAATTATTCATCCATCTCTTTCAAGATACATAAAACCAAATGGATCATATCAAAGTCACAAAGATCACCAAAATGATCCAAATAGGATAAAATAATTGTAGAAAAAAAACCATCATTTAAAATAAATTTGAGAATTTCAATGATGTCTTAATATTTATCTTTTGTCGATAACAAGGTCAAGAATATTAAAATAGATGAATTATGTAAGTACCTTAAATTAACACCTTCAAGGATATATAACATAGATAAATAAATTTGTTAAAAGGTTAATCCCATACACCTTTAGGGATATATAACAATCTAAATTTGTAAAGAATTGTTTTATTTCCATCAGTGAGAGAAATCACAGTAATCCCTAGAAATAAAATCAACCTCTTCTCTGATACCCCAATTCGCTTTGAAAAAGTGCAGGTAAACAATATGAACAACCATAATCAAGTACTGAGAAGTAAATCAAAAGAATCACATTGTATTTAGTGCAATTGATTGTCTCAAATGTTGTTAGGCATTTGGCTTATGCTATGATAAGCAGTTCCCAGTTTAAATTCCCTTAGGTTAGGCATTCCTTTAGATTAAAACAAAAAAATCACTCATACTATAGATAAATTATAATAAAAGGAAGAAGTGCTTCATATTTTGCAATGGAAAATAATTATAAAAAGTCGTGAAACTATGAAATTCCAAGGAAAATTCCAGACAAACGGTAAAGAATTACGATCTCTTAAACTTACCCATAAGATAAGCACCATAAAAATATATAAGTCATGGATTGAATCATACTAGAAATTTTATGGCATAAATAAAAGTTTTGAAGCCTCATATGAAATATAATTCTCTCCACTAGAGCAAATTTACTCTCTCCATCACCAAGTTGAAGCTACAATCATATATATGATTTGAATTCAGACACTTTACCTTCAATTCATGAAAAACACCTATAAAATATGTGCAAACAACATGAAATAGATATGCCTATAAAAGGCATGCACTCCGATAATAGTGGAAAATTGTGTAGCGAAAGAAAAGTTGTTAATAATTAGTAACGTATATAAAATCATAAGCTTAAGTCACACTAACAGTCTTGTAAATTTTTAATAATTTTTTTTGGACAATAAATTTTCACATTAAAATCAAACCACTAAATCTTACAATGACTTAATCATTTGCATAAATCCATCAACACAAATATCACCAATCAACTAATTAAAGACAATGGTATAAGTCAAATAATCAATTGATATGGCATACACCTTATATTATTTTCATACCACAACGTAACCAAAGTATACCTAGTCAAATACAATGACAAGAATACTATGTGTTTAGATAAATTAAAAAATACAGTAGGCGTCATTGAAAGCATAAAACAAGTTTTTCATGAATTTGATAGTATGCCACTAGAGTTTTCCAAGAGGGAAATCACATATATTTTACATGAGAGGGCATAATAATTGATTTCAAAATATCAATAGATAAAAAATGTTGAGAAGTGTAGCAAGAAATGCTCAAATTGACTTAGCCTTGATCAAATTGAGAAAATTCAAAATTTCCACATCATTAGACAACTTGGATGTAGTTAACTAAGATGACATGGCTCTTGTCACTCAGTTAGCTTAGTAAATTTGAGTTATAGTGATTGGAGTTTAGTTATGCACGTGTGATTGCTAATTTTTAGCAATCCAGTTTAGTTATGTCCAGTTGTATTCAGTTAAACTAGTTCTAACTATTGATACAACTAGTTGGAGGTCAATTGTGCAGTGGGAAAACAATATAACTCAGTGATCATCTAGTTAACTGGTCAATCAACCAAAAATAAATCATGCATGGAATAAATTTGAGTTCCTCAACTCTGGTGGAGTTTCCAAGGCAGTGTAACATCATTTGTATACTGGTCTTGAGTTTACATGTGTTACATGCAGTCAGAGATCAACCCTTGGGAATTGTGCAATAAATTGGAGGAAAATTCCTAAAAATTAGGGACCTAAGTAGAATTGTGTATCTTGATTTAGATTAAATTTCTTGATAAATTTTGATTCTATCACCATATTTCTACATGGTATTAGAGTAGGATTCACATTAGAACAAGAATTTTGAAGTTGTTCCTTAGGAGGTTCGAATTTGTAGCTTCAGTGCAACATGATTTATTCAAATTCGAGAGAATGGCCTTCAATGGAATGAGATTAGAGTATTCCTTGGAAGGTAGATTGAATTTCACTGCCTGGAATGGACGCATGGAGGCAATAATTTATGACAATGGACTACTGGAATATGTCAAGACAAACATTCCAAAATTGGGATCAATTGATGCCAAGAACTTAGCCGAATGAAAGAAAGATGTAGCAAAGGTGAGGAAAATAACCTTGGAGGGAGTGTGATACCACATTGTCTCAAATATCCATGGGAAATAAACTCCTTTTGCAATATGGAATGCATTAACATAGATATTCAAGAATACGAGTGACCATAGAAAACTGTCCCTCAAATACAAACTTTGAAACATCAAAATTTAGAAGAATGATATTATTCCGCAGTATCTTACCATATTTATAGAAATTTTGGATGCGATTGGAGGGGTTGGTGTGAATTTTTCATAAGATGACTTGGTGATCCTAACTCTTCTAGGTCTTCCCAAAATTTTTCATAGCTACCAGGACTCAGTGAATGGAAGGGAGAAATTACCAAATTGGGAACAATTATGGTCTAATTTGGTCTAAGAATAGATCAGGCAAGTTCATCCAAGGGACAGAATGAAGAAAATTTTTCATTGGTTGGAAAGGGAAAGAAGGGAAAAGGGAAGAAATCTCAAACTAAACCAGAATCCAGCCAAGAGGGAAAGAAGAAATACTATTCCAAAATAGAATGCTTCAATTATCATGAATACTTGTACTATGCTACAAATTATCCACACAAAAATTCTAGCAGAAAGAACTCAAGAGGAGAAACAGGTGAAGCATTATCTTCACAAATCGAGATATATTTCACACTTATCGTATGCATGGCCAACACTGTAATGGGGAGTGTGTGGTACTTGGACTCAGGTGCCTCGCTCCACATGACATGGTGTAGAGATATTTTTAGTGACTTAGAGGATAAATATCTCCATATGCATATTGAGCTTGGGGAAGATGGAAGGTAGAGTGCTACCGAGATTGGTACAGTAGCCTTTAAGAGGGATTCATGATCTCCTCTTTGCCCCTAATATATCATGTTTGTACCAGGCCTAAAGAAGAACCTCATATTTTTAGCAGTTTTGGAAGACTGTGGTTATGTTGCAATATTTACTATAGGGAAATCCTTTCTAAGGAACAGAGCCACTTGGCAGGTGAAGAAGATCAAGGTTCGTGTGAAGAACCTGTATAAACTTGATGTGGAATATTGTGTTGCATTAAGTAGTGAGGTAGAAAAAGTGAAGCGTTGTGATGTCAGTGAACTATAGCACAGGAGATTGGGCCATTTTCATCATGGTTCATTAAAAATTATGCAACAAATAACCACTAGCCTCCCTAAAGGATCACTTGAGCAACAACATGTGTTCAAGGGTTGTACCTTGAGGAAGTATGTAAAATACACATTTTATAATTGAGACAACAAAGCACATGCAGTATTGGAGAGACTCCACTACAACATTTGTGAACCCTTCTCGACAACCTCCACTGCCAAACATAAGTACTAAGTTATTTTTATTGATGATTTCTCAAGAAAGTGTTGTATATTCTTCATGCGGAAGGAGGATGAGACATTCTCAAAATTTGTAGAATTCAAGACACTAGTTGAGAAAGATACCAGCAAGAAGGTGAAGGCTCTCGGAAGCAACAATGGAGGTGAGTATGTTTCGAATGAATTCTAGGATTTTTGTGCAAAAGAAGGAATTCGAAGAGAGATGACAACATCCCACAACCCACAAAAAAATGGGGTAGCTGAGAGGAAAAATCAGGGCATTGTGGGAGTTGTGAGATCTATGCTACATGAAAAAGGAATGCCATTACATTTATGGGAATATGAATGTAACACAATAGCCTACTTGTAGAGCCAGATTCCTCATCATATTCTTGGTATGATTACATTGAAGGAGGTTTTCTTGGGGAGAAAGTCAGATTTGTCTCATTTTATAGTTTTTGGAGCCTCTGTTTACTGCCATATCTACAGATATTCAAGGGAAAAACTTGTGCCAGCAACAGAGTTGGGATTTTTTTTGGGTTACACTGAAACTCCACACAATCACCAATTGTACTTACCTTCCCTCAGAATGACAGTTGTGTGAATGGATGTAAATTTTTATGAGGAGAAAGAAAAGAGATTCTCTCTTGAGATGGAGATTCAGATCCCACCAAAAGAGGAGATTTTAGCTCTAAAGGAGGAGACTCAGGAAGTTGTGGAACAACCAAAAATGGAGGAAAATAGAGGAGGTAGAGTGGAGACGTCTGTTGAAGCAAGGCCATCCAGAGAAGTTGATAAATTGGTGCAGGATGTGAAGGAGAATATGGGAGCTCCTTCACATTTTTGTAGGAAAAGGAGGTCACCTGAGAGGTACACTGGCTACATAGCTCTAATGACTGGTCTTGTAGAGACTGAGCCATCCTCTTTTGAGGAATAAATTGAGCAACCAATTTTGGTTGATGCAATAGTGGAAGAATACAAATCCATCATGAAGAAAAATGTTTGGGAAGTGGTCCCAAGACCAGTAGATAAATCAGTTGTGGGTTCGATATGGATCTTTTGTATAAATTCCACGTAGATTCAAACTGATATTTGTAATATGATAAAAAAAATACTTGAATCTACTCTAATAATTGTAGAAACCAATTATGATCGCATAATCACATGAACAAGAAAGAGAAAAAATTTCAATTGCACGACACAAATATTTATCTAAGGAAAGCCTCATCTAAAAAACCCGCTATATGTATATTGCATAAATCAAATAATATGAGAACAATATAATGCTTCTCTCAGGCCTGAGATCTCTTTTCACTATCTTTGTCTATCTCATTGATTCCTAGGCAAGATTGGTTTTATACTTAACCAATTTCTCGGCCTCACTATTCCCTATTTCCTTGCGTATTTAGGTCCCTATTAATAAGGAAATTCCCCAATAATTATTGTGCAATACATCAAGCTCTTCCTCTAACACCATGCACCACCTCTACAATTTTATGATTATACAACTGATAGTACACTTCCCTGTAACTCCAATCTCAATCGGGTCTTCCTCAGAACTGACATGCATGAGTTATTTTTGAGTGAATTATCAATCATCTGATTGATCACTGAATTTTAATTAAATCTAATTTAATTCACTTGACCTCTCACTAGTTCCTCCATCAGTTAGAACTAGTTAAACTAATTTTAACTCAAATAAATTAAGTTAATTAATTACAACTCAAATTAAACTCAACCAGGGCCCCTAAAAAGTAGGAGACACTCTACATGCCTCTAGTTTGACCCTCAAATCGAATTAACTAAATTAAATAAGCCTTCTGGAATTATTTAACTCCTACAAGCTGTCATGTGATGTGGAATTACAATTTATTTCTAATTTAATTAAAGTAAAATCAAATTAAAATCCCTTTTGATGTCATTTTCAATATTTCTTGTTGCCATTTTCGACATCTTCAAGGTTAAGTGCGCAACAAATGGAACCATAGAAAATTATGAGGCCATATTTGTGGCCAAATTATTCTCTCAAGTTGAGGGAATTGACTATGAGGAAACCTTTTCTCCCGTAGCAAGGTATTCATCCATTAAATCAATTTCCGCACTGACTACATAGATGGGGTGGAAGATCCACCAGGTGGATGTAAAGACAACATTCATCAATGGGGTTATTGAGGAGTAAGTTTCAATTGAGAAACCAAAAGGTTTTTACAGATTTTATCAGGAGTCTCATGTGTGCACACTCATGTGAGCCTCCTTATCTTGAATTTTTGCCTCCAATTTATGAATGGTGTGGAAGCTCTTAGCATCAACTGCAATACTCTTATCAATGAATATCTTCACAAAATATACATACCCCCTTAAAAATGAAGGAAAAAAGGAATTGCAGATTCCTCTAAATGTCATAATTGGTCAAAGTTATATCATCTTCACATTACTTTCCCAAAAAACAACAATATTTCATGATCTCAAGGATTTACATCCTTGCCTTGAATTTTGGCCTTCACTTGTTCATGGTATTTGGAATCTCCAAGAGTAATTTTCTTCCCAATTAGAGTTTCAAAAAATATATGCATTACACATCTCAAACAAAAAAACAAGTGAAGAAATGATTCCTTCTGGATATCATAATCACTTAAGGCACAACCATCCTCGAGTTTCTTTCTAGCAAGATTAACCGTTACTAGCTAGAATGTATACCTTCCTCAACTTGCATATTTTCCTAGCTTAACTTGTATGGCCTCCTTAATGGTGTCCAGAATATTCACCTCAAAATAATGGTTTTGGCAGTCAAATCTAAATAAATTTTTCCATCCCACCATTGAGAAAAGTGAACAAATTAAGTGTACAATCATTTTGGATAATTAATCAACAAGGGCACATCCATATTTTGTTAAGAAATGTAACTAGTTTCTATCTTCATAATTGTTTTGCTCATTTCAATATGTATCCTATGTAACAAACAAGAAAAATAAGAAAGAAAATTTATTATTAAAGCATGGGTTCATGCTCATTATTGATGGTCTTCTAGGTAAAAGCTTGTTCTTCATGTTTATAAGATTTGTTAGGTCTTAGGTATTCCAAGTATGTAACTCTTGTCAAGACATAACAAAGAAGCATTTTATCATATTATTCTTCAATGCAAGACCCTAATCATTTAATATGACAAAATAACAAAATTCCAAAATAATTATTCCAAGATACGCCAAGTAAGAGAAAGTTGTAGCCATTTCATGGAAGCTTTTATTATAGGCAATCAATGATCTTCATCACTATCCAACATCTCAACCCATGCATGTGACCTACCATTATCAAAATTAGGTTGAGATCCATAATATAGATAGAGAGAAACAAATCATCTTCCTATAAACAATTGCCTCATTTTTGTAACATCTATTTCTACGTCTTGTAGTAGGTATCTGAGTCATTTACATGAATATTAAATAAAAATATTCAAGAAAGCTAATTTAAGTTCTTGTAATGTTGATGGTATAATATATATTAAAAAATATATATACTCAACACATCCCTAATACCAAATGAAAACACAGGTAGGAAACATTAACATTGTAAGTTTCAAGAAGGCATGTCAATTTTAGACATTGAGAAAACTAGCTACATGCAAGAGGGAGAAAAAACAAACAACTTGCCGACTCAAAATTTGTTCAACCCTTTAACATCATGAAAATCTTATTATTAGTCCAGGAAATTAAAAATTATTTCTCATATAGCTAAACGATACAAGTAGAAGAGAAGTATTAGTTCACAAAAATGTAAATACTAGATAACAATCTATAGATTTGTAGTTGACACAAATTAATTAAAAAACATCTATCCACCCAAATTCCTACTATGCCACTGAATCTCCAATCCAACTACATTAGGATCATATACGGTATTAAATTACACTTATAAAATAATTGGAGAAGTTTCTTTCATGGATAAATAAAAAATAAAAAATAAAATACAAATAATTGTAAGCTATAAACAACTTCATACAAGATTATATGTGAAGCAAAATATAATCATACAAGAAAACCACAAACATGATTCATGAAAGATATTAAATATACAAGGAAAAGCATCAATAAAACAAACCAAATAGTAGCACGTAAAAATATTGACCTTTTAAAATATGTACAAAATAGAAATGGTAGGAAACTGGACCAACCGTTGTATCACATGCATGATTAAGTCTTGTAATCTCCCATAAGATTCTATGTAACCATAATTACAGTCTCTACACCATCAACAATGAAATTTATTGTATAAATAATTAAGCTTCTCTAGAACATTGTTGCCTATACTATCTGTGACACTAGTGCCAATCTCATTAATTGTAGGTTCTTGACCATCGACGGGCCCAATAAGCCTTTCCCTTATTTTTTTTTCTTAGTATATGCTAAAGCGACCTCTTTTATCCATAACTAAAAGCGAACACTTGGTTCTACATGAATTTTCTTGGTTTATTCATGCTAATATTGATTTATCTTCTTGGTTTCTTCCTGCCACACTTCGTTTTTCAACTTCATTAATACAATATTTTTCAAGAGACTTTCTTCGTAACTATTAAGACCTTGAGGAGGGAAATATGTATATTGAATGTTGGCTTGTCTCCACTATGTTTGTCTTATTGATGTTTGTATATTTTCCCCCTTATACATATACTACCCCTTGAGACCAACTTTATCCAGGTAGATGACGTAGATCCTAAGAAATATCTACCTCACCTGCGGTATTTCAAGAGCATATCCTCCCATTAAACTAGGACTAGCTTGATTTATCGTGGTAAAATACTCATGTCACCCACAAATGAAATATCAAATATTGCACAATTGGGATTAACATTATTCAATTTCAAATTTTCTTCCTGTGGTTGGACAACTACCTTTTGAGGGGTACTCCACTTGTTCTAAATATAGACCCTATTACAGGCACCTTGTTTACCATAGCACTAATTTGAGCTTCATTCCCTCTATTACCAACATTTTAAGCAAGAGGTAGTTAGCCTGTACAAAAATGCATAGGATGTTGAAATGGATTTCCTAGTTGGACCATTTCCAGTTGGAGAAAATATATGGAAAGAAGTAATAGAACGGTTCATGAAAAACATTTCTTCAAATGGAGAATTATTCACAAATTCCAATGGTAAATTATATTTGGGTGTTGGAAGATTGTTTTGGAAAGGAAAGAGTTATTAGAAGTCACTAGGAAAATGTCATGGCAGAAATTTGAATTAACTAATATTGACAAAAAGCACCAATATGCTTGGCTTGCTTTGTTAGAATATTTGTCACCAAGAGAACAAAACATTGTTGATGTTATCTTTCGTTATACTAGGTTGTTTCAACTTGATAAACAAGTCACAAAATCACAGGTTGTTTTTTTTGTTTCTACTGAAGTGGCAACCAAACTTGTCTAAGAGGAGCTAGCACCTATCGAAGAAGAATCATTGGTTGATACTGCAGTTGCAACAAATGTTGCCTTAGAAGCCCAAGTGGGAGATTTAAATGAGGATCTAATAAAATATAACTTTGTTATTTTATATCATCTTTTGGATGACAATATGGATAGTGGATTTACTTTAACTAAACAACCTAATATTTTGAATGATATGATTACAACACCAAATATTTTTAGTAGAATGTTAAGTGTTGCGATTGGGGATTTTTCAAGTGTGAGAAATACTCTTCCACGTGCCATTGCATCTCATGTTCCATGCCATGCAAGTGACCTAAAAAACTCAAAAAATTAAGTTTATGATGTCATTATCAACAAGGATGCATTTATTTTGAAGTTTGAAGTTTATGGTGTAGTGCAAGTGAATTCCCAATTCTATGGTGTACCAAATTTAATGCTAATCCTTCTATTATTAATGATCTGAGATTTCACCTATGTCTTCATGGGAAACTCACAAATTTTTATTATTGGTGCCACTTAAGGGGGAGTCACAGGATTATGTAAGAATCTCCTTCAAGGGTATCCACAACAAATTAGCCTGCCACTTTCTAGTTATCTTTGTCAAAGGTCAGGAAAGATGCATCTTCCAATTTTTATCTGTATTGTTTAAGTCTCAGGGGTTCAATATATAGAGGTTGTTACAAAGTAAAAAAAGAAGCAGAAACTAAGGATGCTCAAACAAAATTATTGGCACTTCAATCACAAGTATGTGATTATGACAAGGAGAGGTTGTTGCTCCAAATATTTGTTCTTCTGACGCTGTTGTTTCAAAAAAAATTTAGTTCCCAACTTCAATTTTCTCCAAAAAAAAAGGTTATTTTTTGGGATAGAATGATTGTGCCTCCCCGAATAGATGAGATTTTTGTGTCTTCCAATGAACTATCTGAGGGTTTTCTGCCATGAAGGATGCATTCTTGAAGAATTAAGGGATTTGAGAATCAATTCAGGAATTAGAGAGATACATAGAGTGGAGCCATCAAAGATGAATTATTGAGTGGAAGAAGAGAGGATAAGGATGAAATGGGCCAGAATAAATGCGAGAACATACATGGAAAGTTCCAGTCACAATCCCAAAACTCTTATGATTTATTCCACATGGAAACTGGATGGCAATGGCCATGCATTGGATATAGGGTTACAAAGAGTCAGTGATGGGATTAAAGAAGGCAGTTTGGCATGGATTATTTATAGATAAGTTGAAAGGGACAACCCTAGTCACACTGGAAAAGCAAAAGGACAAAATAAATTCATTCGAGACCATGAAATCAGTATTGTTGCAATTAAAGAATGGGATGAAAACTGGAGGGAGAAAAAAAAAAGAAAATTGATAAGATCCATCAATTCAACCATAATTAAATGTTCATATATCTCGTTGGATGTTCAAACAAAGTTGGTCAGGGGATCTGGCACCTTTCCTAATAAATATTACCAACAACATTTCTGCTAGTGCAGACTTCAACCCTTTTTATCTATAAGAATTCTTGTTAAAATAAATCATAAACATATGAATTATAGGTGTCTATTCATTTATCCAATTGTAATTAGTCACAAAGCGATTCTTACAGCTAGTTGGGCCACAAATTTCAAACACATGGACACATTGATGCATTTAAAGTTAGATGTTGCATTTTTAATTTAAAGAGTGGGACCAGAACCTTCAACTGATGTAGAGCTTTCTTTCCAAAATTAATAGTGCATAAATACCTTCTGCTATAATTGGACAGGTCAAACCCCTCCAAGGGGAATTTCATTTGAACATTGTACATGTTCCTTTGTCCACTATTATTATTATTATTATTATTATTATTATTATTACTACTACTTAAACTACATCTAATATTTTTAGAATAGGTTCAAGGCCCTCCCTAAATAATATTATTTTTTTGCATAGGAAATTTATTTCCTCGTCTATATAAAGGATGGTGTTCCTAATTTGTAAGCATGGTTCGGATAAAGGGAGCATTCCTATCCTGATATTTTAATGAAAATATTCTTGGTGCCATTAGGGTTTCAAGTTTATTTTGTGATGCAGGTTTCAATATTGTAGGCTTTTCTTCTTGGTTCTGTTTTCTGCATTTTCAAGGGTTAAATTATATATGATTCAAGAATGCCACAAGATACCAAGGGGAAATAGTCAGGTGTAAGGAGGCATCACATATATTGGTATTCATGACCCCTTTTCTGGTGTGAAGTAGTTGTTGAGACCATTTCTTACATAGGCATATCCAATTCACCAAAATCAAAGTTTGTTAACCATATTTGTCGATGAAAGTGAATTTCTTAACTGGATGACTCAGACTGCCAGAGAGAAGTGTGCCAAAATACAAATTGTTTGGTGCAAGTGGCCAACACTTCGGATATATAGTGCAGGGCTTGGAAAGCATCTCGGGCATAAGAAAAAATGGAAAAATGATTCTGCAAAGGACCCTTTGTGTTCCCTGTTATCACTCTCTCCAACTTCCCAAGGCTGAAAAAAGGAGTGGAGAAAGGTAACCACAGACCAACTTTAGTTCAGGTAGCTATCTCTACTCAGACTAGAGAGGGATCTCTCTATGTCACTTTACAACCAATGAGATGATTGGATATATTATGATCTTAGGCTAGTTATGATGCTCAATAGATTAAGGTTTTTTTTTGTTTGGATTTTTTCTGGATAGAAATAATAGTCAAGGAACTAAGGTCTGATTTTAAAGGTTAAATTGCAGAAATAATGATGAGGCCATGTAGGTAAACTCACGAGCATACTTAATTTTTCATTGTGTATAGGGTTTTGAAAAATAAGGAGTCGGAATGAGAATTTAAATGAATTCATTCATCGGAAAAAAAAAAACACATCTATGAAAATATTATAAACAGAGCATAAAAAGTAATGATTAATGTTTACAAACTCATAAGATTAACATACAGAAGCATATATGTGATGAAAAGGTTACATAGCCTTTGATTTGATGGATTAATAAAGAATAAAAATGCTCAAGGGTATACTGCTGGAATCTCAAGACTGTATTTGCAACATTCTTTAATTTCACTCAAATATTTTTTACAATAGCTCTGCTGCTAAATATCATACTATTCCCTTAAAATATCAAACCCTTGAAAAAGTATTTACAAGTGGTATATATAGAAAGAGAGGCACTAAATCCACCTCTTCTAAAAATAAGGAAACATTACTCCTCACATTACATATGTGTCATAATGCATTAAAACCTCATCCCATCGAAATCCAACTAAAATATCAGGTGTAGAAGATAGAAGAGAATAAATATGAGCTGAACTACTAAGTGCATTGACAGGCTGCTCCTTTTTCTACTAATTATTTTCTTCACATTTCTGGTTCTTAAATAACCATGTATTTTTATTAAATACAACCTCCAACAATTTTTGATATCTGGAAGATCTGGAACCTCCAACCTTCCCCATGCTTTGCTGATACGGATGGTGATGGTGGTGGACGCGGGTCTTTTATAAGCTTGAACAGTTACCACAGATATTCATTGAATGGAATAATTATTTTTTGGCTATGCGTCGGGATGAAAGTGGAGGGGAGTTCGTGGGAATAGAATGGTAAGCAGGAGGTGTGGTAGTAAGGGAATGAAGTGAAGAGCGGGAAAAAATGGTGGGAAAGGAGGGTGGTTTTGACGGATTTTGGAGGGGGCTTCAGATGGTTAGTGGTATTAAAAGGGGGGTGAAAAATGATAATAGAATAACACGTTGACGTGGGTCCGGCGAGAGAAAACCACTTTTTCATATATCACAATCTCAATCATAGACTAGTGGAGCGAAGTGAATGCATTATCGAGGGCGAAATTTGTGATGTGATATATCGTAATCACAGATTGCTATCGCAAGAGGATATCGAAATCGGGTATCAGAGCAGGTAACAAGACATGGTAACAAATAATATACGATCTGCGATTTTGATATGACGTGGTAGTAAGGCGGGTCCTACTAATATATCGCATCAAGGTTCGAAGCGGGAAACACAAGTAATAAAGTAATTTTAAGATTATGATAGCTATTAAGTGGAAAGTTTAACAAGGCAGAAGAAGTGAATACATTATCGTAATCGCAAATTGGGAGCATGAAATTGAATGTAGTAAGGCGAGTGGAACTGAGATTATGCGATATGTGATAGGTGACGTGGCAGAGCTGCGGGTCCTACAAAATATTATATAATAATATCGCATTCGCGGGCAGAGTTTTTTATTGCAGTAATGTAATGCGATTGCGCTATTATATATGATATGGATGTTGGGGGGGTTTTTTCCTTTGTTTATCATTTTTTCGGAATTTTTAAAACCAAAGGAAAAAAGTTTGAAATTTGAAGTTTTTTTTAAAGGGTTTTTCAAGAATGAAACACCGCAACGGTATAAATGTCAGACTTTAAGAAGTGAAACATGAGTTTTTTGAAGGATAGAAAAAATATTTTTTTAATGGGATTTGAGCGTTGGACTTTGGATTTTAGGAAAAATGAAGGGTATAAAGGCTCTTCATATACATGAAAGGGTAAATAACAAATAAATTGAAGTTGGCTTTTCCTTTCATAAGCTGAATATGACCCTTTTACATTTTATAAAATTTGAAATTCTCCTTTATCACTTTTAAATGAAAATGAAATGATGTGACCTTGAAAGTGATGATAGCCATGGATGAGATGAGGGAGCAACAAATATGACCTAGACTGCTTCAGTGACCAAAATTTATTTTGAAAACTTGTTTGAAAAGACCAAATTTTGACCTATGACTTCTAGGAAAATAACTAAAAGAGTTATTTTTTATCACTGACATACTGAGACTAACATTGGCTCTAGCTAGGGATGGAAGCTCCTTTAGGAGGTTTCAAGAACACCGTAGATCCGATAGCCTTACCATTGGGCGATGGAGTCAAACTGGACTTTGAAAAACTTTGACAAACTGGAAATGTTGAACTAATTATGGAAATGAATTTGACTAGAAAAAACTGACTTGACGCTAACTTGACTTATGACTTTGACTGAAACAAAACTTACAAAACTTATTGATGGTAGGATATCATCGAGACTTGAGGGCTTAAAATCTTGATGAAAACCACCTGCCTAATGAAGAAATATGTACAATCATGTGAAATTATCCTTCCAGTGTAACCATTTCAGAAAATGGCTACTTACTGAAATCCTACTCACACATTCCTTGAGCAGGCAGGAGAAAAACGAAAGTGACAACTCAAATTTTCGACCAAATCCAATATTTGTATTGACAAACTTGGAAAATTCTTCCTCTATTGATGACTGCAACAAACTCACCAGAGGATCATGGAAATCATGTAACATATGATCTTCTGGATGATTAAAATCGGGAAAACAAACCTTATTTTACATGTTGGTTTGTCTATATGTTGAAACTAATTCCCAAAAAATGGAATGAGAGCAAATTGTTTTCCATTCTCATGATCCACAATAGATAAGGGCTTTGAATTTTCTTGAATTTCATCAAAACACAACAACAATATCATATGCAACCAGGATGTCTTCATCATTAACTAGATCACATAGGAGTTGGCGAGGTCACTGCAACTCATCACTAGAATCATGAAATAAAACTTGGCTTTCATCATTCAAATTTGATTGATCTTTAATTATGGAATAAAATAATTTCTGTTGGAGATGTTCTTGTGGATCATAAGACTACTGCAAATCAACAAATGATTCTTCAATGATATGCTCAATTACTTTTACCTGATGATTGGAAAGAGGACTTTGTTCGAAAACCATAGTGCTAATGTGTACACCCACATGATCTAATATAACCTATTATTTTTCATTATTCTCCTCTTCTTGATCAGTTTCAGGCTGTTGAGTTTCTTCCTTAACCTCTAGCTTATCAATGTGTTCTATTGCTTCCAGAATTGTTTCTTGTGGGGAATATTTATGAGCATCTAGAAAATATACATCATCTGTTTCTTCATCAATCAAAGAGGAGTTTACTGTGTGTTGATTATGATCTCGTGTATAAAAGTGATTAGCTTCTTCAGATTGTTGTTGGAAGGAAAAATCATAGAAGGCTCCAATGATCTATTCATCATCAATACATTCGATATCATCAACTCATTTAAGATATGCAATAAAACCTTCATAATAATCACAAAAACTTTGTAAAAGAGACAAAGGAATATGAGACTTCCCCTAATGCTCGAAGAACACTCTATGGAAATATTTAAGAGAACATAAGCTTCCTTCTAGTAACCCTTCATACCATGATCTTGCTTTCCCTTCCAGGGTAGCCATAAAAATTTTCATCAAGCAATCCTGAGGAAACTTAATCTTCAATTTACATACATGCATGTGAAATCTAACCAGATGTAGAAAAACCTCATCCTCATTTCCATCTATGAATTTGGGTAGATAAGTTCGCCAATCTATGTAAGGAATTCAATTTGGAAAACCACAAATGTGAGCACGATTCATAGGAGCATAAATTCTAGCAGTTAAATTCATCTTGAAAATAGTGAAATCACCAAGAAATTCTTCAAGCTACCGGTTTTTTAACAGTGGAGTCGCCATGAAAACTATGAACTTTTGGATTCTTTGGAAATGGATTCCCTAGGTGAAATATGCACAACCTTCTTGTGTCTGACCACTGTTTCACCATCAGCAATTAGAGCTAATATTTTTTTTTTTTTATCGGGAAAGATTTAACCTTCGCTCCTCGACAATGGCGCCAAAAATTTTATCACTCTCCCCAACTTCCCAAGGATGAAAAAAGGAGTGGAGAAAGGTAATCACATACAAAATTTATTTCAGGTAGCTAGCCCTACCCGGACCAGAGAAGGCTCTATCTATGTTACTTTACAACCAATGAGATGGCTGGATATATTATGATCTTAGGCTAGTTATGATGCTCAGTGGATTAAGGTTTTTGTTTGTTTGGAGTTTTGCTAGATAGAAATAACAGTCAGGGAACTAAGGTCTAATTTCAAAGGTTAAATTGTAGAAATAATGATGAGGCTAGGTAGGTAAACTCACGAGCATACTTAATTTGTCATGGTGTATAGGGTTTTGAAAAATAAGGAGTCGGAATGAGCATTTAAATGAATTCATTCATCAGAATAAAAAACACATCTATGAAAATATTATAAACAAAGCATAAAAAGTAATGATTTTTGTTTACAAACTCACAAGATTAACATACAGAAGCATATCGGTTATGAAAAGTTAAAATAACCTTTTATTTGATGGATTAACAGAGAAGAAACAAAGCTCAAGAGTATACCGTTGGAATCTCAACCCTATACCTGCAACATTCTTTAATTTCACTCAAAGAGTTTTTACAATAGCTCTGCTGCTAAATATCAAACTATTCCCTTAAAATGTCCAACCCTTGAAAAAGTATTTACAAGTGGTATATATAGCAAGAGAGGCACTAACTCCACCTCTTCTAAAAATAAGGAAACATTACTCACACTACATATGTGTCATAATGCATTAAAACCTCATCCCATTGAAATCCAACTGAAATAACAGGTGTAGAAGATAGAGGAGAAGAAATCTGAGCTGAGCTGCTAAGTGCGTTGACAGGTTGCTCCTTTTTCTACTAATTTGTTTCTTCACATTTCTGGTTCTTAAATAACCATGTATTTTTATTAAATACAACCTCCAACGATTGTTGATATCTGGAAGATATGGAACCTCCAACCTCCCCCATGCTTTGCTGATACCGATGGTGATGGTGGTGAGCGCGAGTCTGTTATAAGCTTGAACGGTTACCCCGGATAGTCATTGAATGGACTAATGTTTTTTTGGCTATGCGTCGGGATGAAAGTACAGGGGAGTGCGTGGCAATATAACGGTAAGCAGGAGGTGTGGTAGTAGGGGAATGAACTGAAGAGTGGGAAAAAATAGTGAGAAAGGAGGGTGGTTTTGATGGATTTCAGAAGGGATTTGAGATGGTTTGTGGTATTGAAAGGGGGGGATGCGAAATTATAATAGACTAACACGTTTACGTGGGGCCAGCGGGAGATAACCACTTTTTCATATATCGCAATCACAATCATAGACTAGTGGAGCAGAGTGAATGCATTATCGGGGGTGGAATTTACGATGTGATATATCGCAATCACAGACTTCTATCGCAAGAGGATATCGAAATCGAGTATCGAAGCGGGTAACAAGACATGGTAACAAATAATCTGTGATATACGATTGCGGTATGGTGTGGGAGTAAGGCAGGTCCTACTAATATATCGCATCAAGGTTCGAAGCGAGAAACACAAGTAATAAAGTAATTTTAAGATTATGATAGTGACAAGCAGTAAGGCGGAAAGGTTAACGGGGCAGAAGAAGTGAATACATTATCGCAATAAAAAATTGGGAGCGGGCAAGTGAATGTGGCAATGCGAGTGGAACTGCAGTTATGCGAAATGCGATAGGTGACGTGGCAGAGCTGCGGGTCCTACCAAATATTATATAATAATATCGCATTCATGGGAAGAGTTTGTTATTGCGGTAATGTAATGCGATTGCACTATTATATATGATATGGCTATTAGGGGGGCATTTTCCTTTGTTTATCATTTCTCATCATTTTTAAAACCAAAGGAAAAAAGGTCGGAATTTGAAGTTTTTTTTAAAGGGTTTTTCAAGAATAAAACACCGCAACAGTATAAAGGTCGGACATTAAGAAGTGAAACGCGAGTTTTTCGAAGGATAGAAAAATTATTTTTTTAATGGGATTTGAAAGTTGGACTTTGGATTTTAGGAAAAATGAAGGGTATAAAGGTTCTTCATATACATGAAAGGGTAAATAAAAAATAAATTGAAGTTGGTTTTTCCTTTCATAAGTTGAATATGACCCTTTTACATTTTTTAAACTTTGAAATTCTCCTTTTTCACTTTTAAATGAAAATGAAATGATATGACCTTGAAAGTGATGATAGCCATGGATGAGATGAGGGAGCAACAAATCTAACCTAGACTCCTTCAGTGACCAAATTTTATTTTGAAAACTTGCTTGAAAGCACCAAATTTTGACCTATGAATTCTAGGAAATCAACTAAAAGAGTTATTTTTTTATCACTGACATACTGAGACTAACATTCCCAATCCATTTTACGGTAGATGGAGCTAAGTATTCTTCAAAATGGACGTCTTTGGCACAATAGAATAGGTTGAATATATTGCTTGATTTATCTACTTTGGGACAAAAGAATACAGATTATCTTGGACTGTCTCTCTTTAATCCATATTTTATTATCACATCCTTTTACAAGGAGGAGTATAGAAGCCTTTCTGCAAGATTGAATTTTGCTTCAAGGAAACCAACCAAGGGAAATATTTACAAACCTTCTTGGGGAATGCATGATGTGGGAAGGGTTAACCCCTAGGAATAAAGTGGAATTCATCATTTGGATCCACGTAGATATTATTCTTCTGGTTATTACTGTTAGCCACCCATAAATTCTGTTATATCAAGTGGTGGCTAAATGATTTTGGATAGCCTTCAAGAAACAATTTCATTTGCTAAAAATTGTTGATGCTTACAGTCTTTTGATAATATCCTATCCTTTGTATAAACTTCACTGCCTTTCCCCCTTTTCAACTCACAAATCCTGTTGATTCCCAAGAAAGAATACTGCTGCTACCACCATTTTCCTTTTCCCCCTTCTACCAAAACTAACCTCATCTTTGCCTTTTCTTTTCCCATGAAAACCTTCATTCTCATGTTTTCCCCTTATCCCTTCATCAAAACCCCTTTGATAAGGTCTAAGACCCTTTCTTAGCCTTATCGAAACCCTCAAACTCCTTTCAAAACCATTAAAAATCCATAAAAATACATTGTTTATGACTTAAGCCCCCTTGGGCTAAGTCTTTAACCCTCCCTTCCATACGTCTTGGTGTTGGAACCGAGCACCAACCCTCCAAGTGCTTTTCGCATCACCCGATGTCGATTAGCCCTTCCTTTTAAAAACCCCCGGTCATATGTTCTCCCATATAACCCATGGCCCCGCAGCCGAGCGCCTAACCATATTTTATATATTTCCCGCCCCCGAAAATATTAAAACCTTATGTTATTTTGAAACTTCGGGTTTTTTATTATTTTCTAAGGTTTTCCACCAGTCCAAAATTCAAAGCACTCTCCACCATCAATCTGATCTGCAGATCGACGGCACACAATCCATCGCCCAGTGGTCCCTGTCGTCCACTCACCGTTGCAAAACCACGTGGTATCCATCGCACCACTTTTGAGCGCGAGGCAGTATTTTTTATTTTTCAGCAATTCCATACACCACTTGATGCGTGGCCTAGGCACTGTTCATAAAATCATCGTCCATCACGCGTTAAATATCGGACGTGGATCCGGCGCGATATTGACGTCCACCGTCCGATCTGAGGCCGCTCATCGGACGGTGATCACTCACTGAAGAAGCCCGACGGTTAACCAGGATACGGTGCGGTCATTAAAGCATATCCATCATCGATTTGATCTGTAGATCAATGGCCCACAATTCATCTCCCTAATTCCTCCGCTTTGACTTTCCGCCTCCGCTCTCGACCGTCGATCTCCACGCAATCGAAGGCTCCGATTCAAATTCCTTTTCTGCCTTCCCTTTGAATTCCTCTGATCAATCTCGACCGTTGGATGATGCCATCCAACGGCCACGCTCCCTCCACGTGCCTTCTGAAGCAGTTAGTCCATACATGCAGGATTTCATAATATTTATTCGTATTTTGTAGGGTTAAATGGTTTTTTCGCCATTTCTGAAGAAATTTCAGAGACAGAGGGTGACGATCCTCCTGCCTCTGATCCATCAAAAAGAATCCTTTGCAGGTTTCGAATTCATGTTTCATCGATGATTCATGAGGAATTGATGCCATATCACCCTTGCGTAGCCCTGTATACCAGAAAAAACACAGTAAATCGGGCACAGTCAGAGAGTATTAGTGCCAAAGAAAAAATATATCAAGACAGAAAATTGAGGACAGATCTACGGGATTATGGCTAAAAATGGATTATCATAAGCCTAAACCACAGTTTAAAATAAAATCATGATTGTTTTATCGGAAAAGATACCTCCACTGTCACCTCAAGGGCTAATTGAAACTTCCAGCTGCCGCAGAGCCACCTGCAGCCTCAAAGCAATCAAATAAGGTCGAAGTTATTACCAGACCAGGAGATATTTTGCATCAATATAGTTGAACAGTTATTTCAACCAAAGGAACTTATTGTAGTTGTCAGCAGAAGTTATTACAAGGATGAAGAGGAGCCTCGAAGTCAACAAATTCTTTCCAACAAACCTAATAGTTAATGTAAATGATTTTATACATAGGACACCTATGTAAGTTGCTTCATTGAGCCCCCAAAGGCCAAGAAGCCATTAAAGTCTGTATTAATTAGTTTTTGAGATCATTTATCAAATCTCACCTCATCATTCTTCTATATATACTTCTGAAGAAGATGAGTGAGGGGTTGGTTGATCACTAGTTGTAATATTGGAACTTTCTGAAATAATACATAGTCTGTTGAAGTTGAAGAAGAAATTGAATTCTTGGATGCCCTGATGATGTTGTTGCATGCTTGTCACTGTGAAGGCTCTATCATTGGATCCATGAGCTTGGCTGTTGGTGAAGTATTCTGAATTGTTTAATTTTTTCCCTTGTTTTCATTATGTTCCACAATTTCTTACTAGAGTAGGTTGAAAGTTTTAGGCTAAGAAATGACTATTGGAAGCACCTTAGACCTGTTCATCCTTCACTGTTTTATGTTTTCTTCTGCTGAAGTATTTTAGATTCTTTAATCTCTCTCTTTAGTCTTCATGCTTGTTTATTTCCTTAAGAGTTCGAATAGTTGGTTTCAGCATGATTTATGGTTCTCCCTTCTTGTCTGCTGCCATTTTAAAACTGTTATTGAAGTCTCCCTTTGAAGTTTTCTGTTTATAGTGAGTCAAGGAGGTCTGTTCTGATCTTGCCCTTTGTCCTTACTTAAAAATTTGTCTCAAAGGTATTTATAGTTGTAATCATAGATGTGTTAGGTGTTCCCTCTTCTATGACTGCAGTTATTAGTGAATCTTTTATGTTTTCTAAGTCATTTGAAATAAAATCTTTGAGGAAATAGGGTGTTCCCCGAATCTTAGATTTCATTTTAAAAGTTTTTTTGAAATCATTGTTTGCTTAAAGGTGTGATTTGTAGAATTCATGGTTAGCCCTGTCTATCAAAAAGCTCTTTATTGTTCAAATTGTGTTTTCAAATTCCCTTTGTTGAGAATTAAACTTCTCTTTTCAAATCATTGATGTCCATCTCATTCCAAAGACCAAAGGATCTTGTGGCCAAGTTAGATTTTCCCTCTGATATCCCATATCCATTGATAAGTATGTTATGACCTCTTTTTGACTCCATTTCCCAATGAACCAGATGTTCCTTCATCCTATATATCTTTCCTAGGCCTTTCATGTTCTGCTGTATCAACCCAACCAAACAAACAATCAAACATCTGCACTTAATAACTAGTCTAAAATCCATACTCTGAGCACACAAGATAAACCTTTGTAAACAAACATTTGAGAGATCCCTCTCTGAGAACAGGAGGACTAGATCCTGTAACTCTAAAGATTGGTTCTGATGTTGCCTTGTATTTTGATTTGCCAAACTATCAAAACACGGGACACCAACATAATGGCAATCATGGTGGGACCCTACTGAGAATACAGTGGTTTGAAATCACTTCTTAAAACTCTTTAGGCCCTTAAACTTGATAAATAACACCCTCTGGACTTATCCCACTGCTCACACCAACATAATGGCGATCACAGTTGGACATTGAGTAAAATCTTCAAAACAAAACACTCACTGTCTAGTATAACATAAGTAACCTCCCTCAAGCACTACCAATTAATGGTAATCATGATAGGACCTTTTGAATCAGTGAAAAACTAAGAAACCCTTAGGATTCTCATAATGATCCAGGTGGATATTGGTGGCCACCCGCCTATTCCACTTGGGCCCCCACCATTGTCTCTTTCAGTTTTTCAGTTTCGGCATAACTTACTATTTTTAGCAGTTTTTCGGGTCCTGAACTTCTGGAGCTGTTTTGAGGCCCTAAACGACGTTTTTTGGGCATCGCGCCAATATCATTCCATATCAGAATGACATTCATGACAAAATTTGTATTCCTCGGATAGAGCTTTCTAATGATGTATCATATGCGTCAAACGGAGATAGTATGCCAAAGTTACATCCCTGTGAAGTTGAAACACCAATTTACCCAAATGGGGCCCATAGTTTTGGCGCTTCATCTCCTAGGGTTAGGTTTTTGGATGTTTAGGGTTCTCCATTGTTTCTCAATAATAAATAGGCCCTCAAGCCTCATTGTAACTCAATTCAGAGGCCTGTAGCCGCCACATCTCTTCTCAGAGATAGCTACCAGCGCCCTAGCTAGTTTTATTTCCATTCTGTCTGTAAGCAAATTTCAGTTCTTTGATATTAATGAAATGAAGTGTTATTTCCGCTGCATCTCTGTATTTATGGTTACATGTTTATTCTATTGCATTCCTGCATAAATTCGGATCAGTGGAATCAGAGCGGGTATGCTTTTTCTCGATCCTTCTTTGCATGTCCCCAACGAGGTCGGGGTATAAGGAGCTAGGGCTTGATCTAGTGGAACCTTTGCAAGATCAGCCTCGCAAACCTCGACGGACGCCCATGGGGGACAAAAAGAAAGATGAGGGAGCAGGAGATCCTATCAAAATATTTCTCGAGGAGGCCCTCGAAAAACAAAGGAATGCGATGATGGATAACTTTGTTCAGATCCTTCAACGGCTGCCCACCGGCGGCGCATCTACATCCAACAGCCACTCTGGAGGTGCGACTCCTTTTAAGGTACAAGTAAATTTTGACATTCCCATATTTGAGGGTCAAATAGATGCAGATGACGTAGATAGATGGTTGAATCTATTAGAAGGATATTTTTCTATTCATGACTTTTCAGACCGGGAGAATATTATTTTTGCACTCCTCAAAGCTACCCCCCATGTTAAGGACTGGTGGGAAACCTACTGTGAGAACAAGGACCAGATAGAACCCTCTCTGTTCTCGGTCGTACCAACTTGGAATTCTTTCCGAGACGCCGTCAAGGAACAGTACTATCCTGTGGGGAGCTATGAGGACAAGTACATACAATGGACCACGCTGCGACAACAAAGGGATCAAGATGTGCATGAGCTGACGAATCTGTTCCATACCCCGCGCACAAAGTTGGGTATCAAAGATTCAGAGAAACATCTGGTGCTAAAGTATCGCAGCTGTCTGCACAAATACATTCAGGAGGAAATGGAGTTCCTTGACATCTCCTCGCTTGGTACGGCATACCGGTATGCCGCCAAGATTGAGCAGAAATTCAAGCAGAAGAAGCGAGACTTTGGATCTGCGAATCAAAAGCAAGGGAAAGGTGCTTCCAAACCGCAGAACAAAGGACCGAGCCAAGGCATGGCGGCTAAAGACAACTCATTGAAGCCACAAGAAAAGAACAGCACCGCAAATCCAAAGAAGGACATGGGAAAGTGGTGTGAGTTCCATAAGAGCTCCACTCACAACACAAGTGAGTGTCGGGCCAAGCAGTCGCTAGTGGCCGAGATGAGGGCTTCTGAGTCAGATGCATGCTCCGACTCCGAATCAGAACCCGAAAAGGGGAATGAAAAAGGGAAACAGATTATTGATGCGGAGCCCAACGCCACTGTTGCCACTACAAAGGTCCAGAAGGAGGAACCGGAAGATCCAGAGGGGGAGGAACGTCTCTTCCACTCCCAGATGTGGGTAAAGGGCTCCCCTGTACAGTTCATTGTCGACAATGGGAGCCAAAAGAACCTCATTTCAGCAGACGCCGTGAAGCGGTTGGGTTTGCCGACCACAGCTCACCCACATCCATACACCATCGGGTGGCTTCACCAAGGACGAGATCTCCGCGTCAGCCAGCAGTGTCGCCTTCCCTATAGCATCAAGCCCTTCACGGATGAGGTATTATGTGATGTTGCTCGTATTGATGTTTCTGATGTAATATTAGGACAACCATACTTGTGGAAGCGTCATGCTGTGTATGAGTCTCGACCTCGTGCTGTTATTATTACTTTGGGAAATAAGTTGTACAGGATACCAGAGGTACCACCTCCTACGACTATCTCTTTGGTTACTGCAAAACAATGTAGTAAGCTCATTTCCCAAACCAGGAAATTCATTTTTCTGATGATCCGCCCCCAGGGCAAGAAGAAGACCGTGGCCACGACCTCCAGACAGGGCCCCTCTGCACGACAACAACAAATGGATAAGGTCGTGGAGGAGTACGGGGACATCTTCACCTCACCCACAGGGGTTCCTCTGCACTTCCATGTCAAGCACCCGATTGATCTGACCCCAGGTGCGCCACTACCCAATGGACCGATCTATCGACGCTCTGTTCTGGAAAATGATGAAATCAAGAGGCAGATTCAGGAGCTGTTGCAGAAAGGTCACATCAGACCAAGTTCATCGCCCCGTGGGAGCCCGATCATGTTGGTACAGAAGAAGGATGGGACGTGGAGACTTTGTATTGACTATCGGGCGCTGAACAAGATCACTGTCCGGAATAGGTACCCAATCCCACGGATTGATGACCTTTTGGACCAACTCCAAGGTGCAAAATATTTCAGTAAGATCGACCTGAAGTCTGGGTATCACCAGGTACCAATTGAACCCTCTGATGTGTGGAAGACTGCCTTCAAAGCTAAGGAAGGCCTTTTTGAATGGCTAGTCATGCCTTTCAGGTTGACGAATGCTCCCGCAACCTTCATGAGGATGATGGAAGACATCTTGCGGCCATTCACCAACTCATTTGTAGTGGTGTACTTGGATGGCATTCTGATCTTCAACAAGACTTGTGAAGAGCACCTTCACCACATCCGACAGGTCCTCCAAACACTGTGGCAACACAAGTTGTGTGCCAATCTGGAGAAGTGCACGTTTGGCATGACCCAGGTTCAGTATCTGGGATACATTATTGATGAAAGGGGGGTGCATGTGGATCCAGCCAAGATCCAAGTCATTCGGGATTGGCCAGCCCCAACCACTATAATAGAGCTTCACAGCTTTCTGGGTCTTGCTAATTTCTACCGTAGATTTGTGTTGGGATTCTCTCATATCACTTTGCCCTTGAGTCAAGTCACCAAGGGAGGAGTGAGAGCAAAATTCTTTTGGTCGGAACCTCAACAGAAGGCATTCACAGAATTGAAAAATTGCCTCTGTTCTACCCCAGTTCTCACATTACCAGACTTGCAACAGCCATTTGAGATCGAGACAAATGCCTCTGACTATGCTATTGGGGCAGTTCTTACTCAACAGGGACATCCAGTGGCATATCACAGTGAGACATTGTCTGAGACAGTTCGCAAGTATCCCACCTATGACAAAGAAATGTATTCCATTGTGCAAGCCCGTCGACAATGGAAGCATTACATTTTGGGGAAGGAAACAATCATCCACACAGACCACCGGCCCCTGCAGTTCATACAGACACAAGGGAAGTTGCGGAATGATCGCCATCAGAAGTGGTCCACATATCTGCAACAGTTTCATTTGAACATCAAGTACAAGAAGGGTAGCACCAATAATGTTGCAGACTGCCTCAGCCGACCACCAATCGTGGCGCTCACCACCGTGCTCAACTCTTGTGGGCACGAGACTTCTGATTGGCCGCTTCTCTATGAGAGTGACCCAGAATTTGGCCACACTTTCAAGGCACTCTTTGGGGGCACGCAAGTTCCAAATTTTCACCTCCAAGATGGACTTTTATGTCACCTGGGACACCTTTGTGTTCCTTCAAGCGAGCGTGCCAAGATGATATGGGAAGCACACTACAGCCGAGTCGCTGGGCATTTCGGGGTCAAGAAAACAGTAGCAATACTACAGAAGTATTTCTATTGGCCGAACCTTCGAAGGGATGTCGAGAAGCACATCAGATCCTGCACTGCTTGTGCCATTGCCAAACCGACCATCAAGAAGCAAGGCCTATATACTCCACTACCTACCCCTAGTCGACCTTGGGAATCCATCTCCATGGATTACATGTCGGGCCTGCCTTCTACTAAGAATGGAAATTACTGTGTTTTCGTGGTCGTTGACAGATTCTCAAAGATGGCCATTATGGTGGCCTGTAAGAAGAATATCACAGCAGAAGCCACTGCTAAACTCTTCTTTGAACGAGTGTGGGTGCACTTTGGGATCCCACAGTCTATCATATCAGATCACGATAGCAGGTTCCTCAGCACATTTTGGTCCAGCCTCTGGTCAATGTTGGACACAAAGCTCACCAAGTCCACAGCCTTCCATCCCCAAACAGATGGCCAGACAGAGGTCGTCAACAGAATGATTGTACACATTCTGCGCATGTACAATTCAAATCATCCACGCACATGGGACGAGAGCCTCCCCTATGTAAAACATAGTTATAACAGGGCTCTCCACAGTTCAATTGGCCATAGCCCCTTTCAGGTGGGCTTGGGATTCCAGCCACTATGTCCCATTGACGTAGCCATGCCATTTGCAGCTGCTTAGGCCGATTCAGCTCATGTCCAATCTGAAGTTGACAAAGCAAGTAAATTCATTGAGTGCATTCAACACATCCGCCAACAGGTTCATGATATATTGGATAGAGCCAATGCGAAGTACAAGCAGCGCCATGATCAACACCGGGTGCCGCACAACTTCCAGGTGGGCGACAAAGTATGGCTACATTTGCAGAAGGAGCGCCTCACTAGACCCCACCACAAGCTTCGCCCGCTCCAATACGGGTCGTACACCATCACCAAGTCTGTAGGGAACAATGCCTTTGAGCTTAGTATTCCTCCATTCCTTGGTCTGCACCCAGTATTCAATGTGGATCACCTTCGTCCTTACTTCCCACCTCTACTGGACACCTCAGACATTACAGAACAACTCACACCAACAGAGTTAAACCCAGACTGCATGGAACAGGCCACCACAGATTGTATCATGGACATGCAAATCAAGAACACTCGCCAACAGAAGATCCAACTGTATCGAGTTGTCAAAGCTGGCCAACTCCTGCACCAAGGAAAGCGGTTCACCAGGGACCAAGTTCAGCAGAAATTTCCTCATCTCATGGAGGAACTTAACGCAATGGGGACCATTGCTTCCTAAGGGGGGAGGAATGATCCAGGTGGATATTGGTGGCCACCCACCTATTCCACTTGGCCCCCCACCATTGTCTCTTTCAGCTTTTCAGTTTCGGCATAACTTACTATTTTTAGCAGTTTTTCGGGTCCTGAACTTCCGGAGCCGTTTTGAGGCCCTAAACGACGTTTTTTGGGTATCAACAGTGAATTTGATCATCAAATTCATCCCGAAAGCTATAGTCCTCGGATAGAGATTTCTAATGATGTATCATGTGCGTCAAACGGAGATAGTATGCCAAAGTTATGTCCCTGGGAAGTTGAAACACCAATTTACCCAAACGGGGCCCATATTTTGGCGCTTCATCTCCTAGGGTTAGGTTTTTGGGATGTTTAGGGTTCTCCATTGTTTCTTAATAATAAATAGGCCCTCGAGCCTCATAGTAACCTCTCACCCGTAGGCTCGTAGCCGCCACATCTCTTCTCAGAGATAGCTACCAGCACCCTAGCTAGTTTTATTTCCATTCTGTCTGTAAGCAAATTTCAGTTCTTTGATATTAATGAAATGAAGTGTTATTTCCGCTGCATCTCTATATTTATGGTTATATGTTTATTCTGTTTCATTCCTGCATAAATCTGGATCACATAAAGCCTTATCAAACCTTGAAGGATTTCAGTTACCAAGCCATAAGAGTGAACTTTGTACGATTTGACACCCTAGCTAAGTGTTAAATCAAATTTAGGACACTCTCATAACCTATAAGACCAGAATAACTTAGAAAAACCCAAAAACATTTCAGTTTGGCTTCACAAATAAACATGGTGGTGGAACCATCCAATATCTTACCTTCATAAAAGCTAAAAAGTTTCCACCTGGCGACTCCACTAGGCCCAGTAGACCTATTACTCATCTAGGTTCCCAGGTCTCTTTAGGACTGTGTTAACCAACTTTGAAGAAGTTTAGGAGCCTAGTCCCTTACTAGATAAGACTTCGTGAGAGGTAAAATTTCCAAAAAACAACCCTTAAAAGCTTAACCTCTCTTGTTTTTGAAAAGCAGTCTGGCTTCACATAGGATCAACACTAGATCCCATCCAGACCCAAATCCTCCTTTAATCGTTGACAATCTTGAGAGAATTCTATGGCAGACTTCTAACTCTAGAAAATTAGCTCCTAATAGGAGCCTCTTAAGAATAATTTCCGTCCCTGAAAACCTTGTTGTCCTAAAGGATTCACACTTTGATTTACATCATGCACAGATCATCTTTAGAACTAGATCTCAAGGTGATTTAAACAAGACTGACCTTAACTTTGAATATTTTCAACAGAGATTTAGTAGAGAAGCCTCACCTTCCACTCCTCCTGATTCCCAGCTTCTTTATCACTTTAGCCTTTTCCATAACAAATCTGCTCAAAATCAATGTGCTGGTCCAAGTATTTCTTCCACTCCAATTCATACTACCACTCTGAAAAACACTCCATTTCAGCCAGTTTCTATAAACCCACCTCTTGTAAATCCACCCTTATTTCCATCCATGGCAACATGGTATGCCCCATTAGTGTTACCACAACCTCTACTTCCCTTAACAAATGATTACCAATCCAAAATCCCTCACTTCACTGGAAAAGAGTCTACAACATCTCAACATCATGTAGATATGATGGAAGATGCATTTTATTACATGGAGATAGAATTTGAGACTGTGAAGATAAGGATCTTCGCCCAAAGTTTAGGAGGAGATGTAAAGAAATGGTTTAAAAACTTACTTCCTAATAACATAAATGATCTCCCTGCCTTGCATCAAACATTTATTAACAAATGGGAACTCAAAAGGAACCCTCTCCAAATACTAGCAAAGTATAGCAGCCTCAAGAGAAATAAAGGGGAGAGTGTCCATGATTACTCCACTAGGTTCAATAGTGTTTAAAATGCTCTCCCACCTCACATGAAACCTCCCCAAGGCATGGCCTTGGTAAGGTATCCCGAAGGCCTTGATGCTGAAATGACTTATGAATTAAGAGGGAGAGATTACTTAACCTTGGAAGACATGCAAAAAAGAGCTTTGAGTGTAGAAGCAAACATAATCGAGAAAAGAAATAGGTTGAGATTAGAGAAGAGGTTAACTTATAACGATGACCTACTACCCTCAACCTCAGCTTCTGACACAAAAATTGACAACCTAGTGAAGGTGATGGAGAGGATGCTTGAAAAGATCAATTTAAATGAGAAACTTCCACCAAGAGAACCTCAAAACAATCAAAACAGAAATAGAAATCAGAATTATAGAAGAGAAAACAATCAAGACAATCAAAAGGAAAGCGACCAACAGATTAGACCTCCCTTCCAATAGAACTATGTAGATCAATATGAGGAAGATAGGGAGTCGGAAAGGTTGGAAGAATATTATGTAAACTTGATTGGATCAGACAATGGGGATGATGTTTTCCTCACTGAGGAAGAACAAGGTTTCTTCTCTTATGATCAAAATACGAACACCTATGAATATTCTGATGACTATAGATTGGGTTTTAAAAATGCAATCATGGAGGTACACAAACAGTATGATCTTAGGAGCAAGGGAAGCATAGATAATTCAAAGGATAAGAACACTAGCACTGTTGTCAAGAAAAATGCAGAAAACCAACCCAAAAGGACAGAAAACCAACATTTTGGCCAAGAAACCAGACTTAAACAAAGACAAAAGTGTCCAGCCAAATGTTGAAAATATCACCCCTAGCACTTCAGCTACTGGTCCTAATAAAAATGTCCCAATTACCAGTCCAGACAAGGTTCAGCAAATCAAAGTTGCTGAAAAGAATTCAATTGAAAAGACAAATGTAAATATTAACAAGTCAATTATTCCTTTCAGCCTTGAGGGAGAGATTGCCAAGACAAAAATTTCCATTCCCCTAGCTGAACTTGTAACCCAAGAAGTGTACAAAAACCAAGTTTTGAAAGCTTTGAACTTAGGAAGTGATACTGACACCTTGAACTTGACAGATGACAAACCTGAGTTGTTGTTTGGTCCAGAAGTTGAAGGAAAATACCAAGAAGGGGTTGTCCCTCCCTTCTATGTTAGCTTAAACATACACGAGAAAATTTTACACAATGCCATGTTAGATTCGGGAGCTTCACACAATCTAATGCCCAAGGTGGTAATGGAAAGCTTAGGCTTAGAGATTACTAAACCATACAAATATTTGTATTCCTTTGACTCAAGCAGAGTCAAATGTTTGGGTTTAATCAAAGATTTATGTGTTAATCTAGCTCAAATCCCAGATAAGAGTCTATTAATGGATATAGTTGTAGCTGACATTACCCCTAAGTATGGCATGCTCTTATCAAGATTTTGGGGAGCCAAACTTCAGGGAAGCCTTCAAATGGACATGTCTTATGCCACCATCCCTGTTTTTAACCAAAAAAGAAGATTATACAGGGAATCTCATATGAAGTACATGGTGAGCAACCTAGACAAACCAAACAACACTCCAATATATTCTATTCAATCAAGTTTAGATTCCTTTATCTTATGTAACGAAGACGAAATAACCCAACCAGATAAGGAAAACATGCACCCAATCAGTTCACCAGAACAATCAAATCTTCCCTTCAATCAAATTCAAAACATTGACAATCAACAACCACAAGAAAATGAAAATGAGGCAAATGTACTTTGGACAATAAACTTTGATGGATCCTGTAACAAAACAAGTGTAGGGGCAGGTGTTTGGATTCAAAATACGAGTCAAAGTTTTTCATATAAGTTAGATTTCCCATGCACTAACAATATTGCTGAGTATGAAGCCCTTCTCCTAGGCTTACAATTGCTTAAACAATTAGAAGCCCAAAGGATATCCATCCTAGGGGATTCTGAACTTATCATAAAAAAATCAAAGGAGAATACTCAGCTAGAAATCCAAGGCTTAGGGAATATCGGAACGCTGCCCTTGATTTATTGAAAATATTCGAAAAATATGAACTCATTTTCATCCCTAGAGCACTAAATCATCTAGCAAATGAACTCGCCTTCAATGCCAGAAATTGCCAAATACCTAAGATAAATGAACAACTCAGTGTAAAGGTAAAACACAGGCCTACTGTGCTTGATAACGAGGATCACTGGCAAGTTTTTGAATCTGAAAAACACATAGATGATTTCTTGAGATTAGAAAATGATTTCAGCATACCAATATTAGAAACCAACCATAAATACAACTGTTTGAATATCGAACAAATCCCAGAAGTTGAAATGACATATTTTGTTGATATAAATCATTATGAGAATCCTTTTGAAGCAAAGATAACTGACGACGAAGACCAAGAAGACTTGAAAGTTTTACAATGCAAAAATGACCAAATTCCAAGAGGTCTCACACCTTTAGAACACCTTTTCGATTTTAACGATGTAGCCAAAGAACCGATAATGGAGCCTGTGGAAACCAACATGGAAGAGCATAACATAGGCAGTCTAGAAGAACCCAAGATGATCAAACTATCCAGCACTCTCCCAGCTCACATAAAATTGTAATACATAGAGCTGTTCAAAGAGTTTAGAGATGTTTTTTCTTGGGGATACAAAGACCTGAAATCTTATGATACCAGCATCATCCAGCACAAGATTCCCCTGAAGGAAAATCAAAAGCCTTTCAAACAAAAACTAAGGAGAATAAATCCTCTCTTACTACCTTTAGTTAAGGTAGAAATTGAAAAAATGCATGATGCTGGAATCATAGTATCCATTAGATTTTCAGAGTGGGTATCAAACTTAGTTTCTGTTAGAAAGAAAACAGGGGAAATCAGGCTCTGTATTGACTTCAGAATTTTAAATAGAGCCTCTTTAAAAGAAAAATACCCCTTACCCAAGATGGACCATATACTTCAAAGGGTAGTTGGGTCAAGAAGGATTTCCCTCTTAGAAGGGTTCTCAGGTTACAACCAAGTGTTAGTGCTCCCAAGTGATCAAATCAAAACTGCTTTTACCACACCTTGGGGCACCTTTATGTATGTCAAAATGCCTTTCGGATTAATGAATGCAGGGGCCACTTTCCAAAGGGCCATGGACATAGCCTTTTCTGAAGACATTGGCTATTTCATAATCATCTACCTTGATGACATAATAATTTTCTCAAAAAATGATGAAGAACATTTAATTCACCTGAGAAAAGTTTTTGAGAAGTGTAGGAAATTTGGCTTATCATTGAATCCCAAGAAGACACTCTTTGGTCTCCAAGAAGGTAAACTTCTTGGCCATATAATTTCAGAAGAGGGAATCAAAATAGACCCTACAAGGATAGATGGCATATTACAAATCAGTCATCCAAGAAACCTCAAAGAGTTGCAATCTTTCATCGGAAAGATTAATTTTCTGAGGAGGTTTATTCATAATCTTGCTGAGCTATTAAAAAAAATTACAAACATGCTTAAGAAAAATGTCGATGTAAAATGGACTTTACCAGCTAAACAATCATTCGAACTGGTCAAACAATATCTTACTCAAACACTAGTCCTGATTAGTCCAGATTTTACCAAAGACTTTTACATCTTTTCTTTTGCATCCGAACATAAAATAGCTGCAGTTTTACTTCAAAAGAATGATTTGGGGCAGGAGCAACCAATATCTTTCTTTAGTAGGGCCTTAAGAGATTCTCCTCTCAAATATAATATCATGGAGAAGCAAGCCTTAGCATTAGTGAAAGCTTTAAAAGACTTTAGGGTCTATATTTTACACTCTCACATAATTGCTTTTGTTCCACATACTGTTGTCAAGGACATCCTAAGTCAAGACCCTGATGGTAAAAGGGGAAAATGGATTGCTACTATTCTTGAGTATGACTTAGAGATCATGCCCACCAAACTAGTTAAAGGGCAAGGATTAGCAAAACTTATCGCTGAGTCTAACTTCCAAGCACTAGACATGAATATGGTAGATGTGTTGGAAGAAATAGAAGAATTTACTGCTCCTTTTATTGAAGAAACATTTCTGAATTCTCCTTGGTATGCTGACATTATTTATGTGCTTTTATATTTAAATGCCCCTCCTTCTTTGTCTAAAAATAAAGCTAGATTCTTGAAACAAAAGGCTTTGAGTTTTTTCATCCTAGATGGGGTATTATATTGGAAAAATTCTGTTGGAATTTTACTTAAATGTTTACTTGAAGATGATGCAGGGAAAATCATGCATGATTTGCATGATGGAGAATGTGGAGGACACCTCTACTGGAAGGCCACAACAAACAAAATTCTCAGATCAGGTCACTATTGGCCTACCCTTTTCCCAGACACTCAGAAGTTGGTCATGTCTTGCCATAAGTGCCAAATATTTGATGGCAAGAGAAAACTCCTTCCCTTACCCTTGCATCCTATCAGAGTTGAGGCACCTTTTCAACAATGGGGGCTGGACTTCATTGGGGAAATCCACCCATCCTCCTCAGCTCAACATAAGTGGATCCTCACGGCCACTGATTTCTTTACCAAGTGGATAGAAGCTATACCCTCCAGAAATGCTAATGACTCTATCATTATCAAGTTTCTTGAAACAAATATCCTGTCCAGATTTGGTTGTCCCCGAAAAATCATAACAGACAATGTTGCTGCTTTTAAATCTAAAAATATGGTTGACTTCTGTTACAAATACCACATAACCTTGGGCCATTCCACTGCTTACTATCCCTAAGGAAATGGATTAGCTAAATCTTCCAACAAGAGCCTCATCAATATCATTAAAAAACTGTTGGAACAAAATCAGAAATCATGGCACAGTAAACTGGTTCATGCCTTATGGGATGATAGGTTAACTACAAATAAATCAATAAACATGTCCCCCTATCAGCTAGTTTATGGCATGGATGCAGTTTTTCCCACCTCGTTGGGAGTGCCAGTCATGAAGCTCCTTCAAGAATTGCAGGTTGAAGAGAATGATATGCAGAGGAGAATCAATCAAACCATCCATTTGCAGCAGACCAGAGAAGAAGTTTATGAAAGAACACAGTTAGTCCAAGAAAATATGAAGAAGCTATTTGATAAGAGGACTAAGGCAAACAATTTCCAAATTGGAAATGTTGTTCTTAAATGGGATTCAAGAAGAGAAGAGAAGGGAAAACATGGCAAGTTTGAGAACTTGTGGAAAGGGCCCTATATTATTCATGCTGAGAAGGGTCACAATGAATTTTTCCTGAAGGAATTGAATGGAGAAGACTTATATGGAGGTACTGTCAATGGTAGGATGCTCAAGCATTACTTCTGCCAAGAGTCTTGAGTTTAAAGCATTTTATTTTTCATTATCAATATCATAGTCTAGACATTGCTTTTAAAGTTGGAAAAATAAAAAATACAAAAACAAAGAAAAGAGGGCAGATTGTAAAAACAAGAAAGGTATAGCCCCATAGCAAAAAGAGAAACAATTTGAAAGTGTGCAAGCTTAAATGCCACTCCTGAAAAACACACTTCTAGTTAGTCAAACAGCCTAATATTTACTAATTAGCTTTAAATTTTCTGCTAATAGGTTAGTAAATTCGATTTGCCAAACTGTTTAATCTTGGCTTATCAGTAAATAGTTTAGGATAGAAATTAAAGGTTCAAACATGCTCAAAATCTGAACCTGAGTTCCAAGGAGAAAATGACTCAAATCTATTTCAAGTTCTGAGTCAAAGGATGTAAAAGTCTGGTTCTAATCAGCCCAAAGTCTGAACCAGTTAATAAAGGAAAGACAACTCAATAAAGAGTCAAAACAGAGCTGAAGAAAGGAGGAAGGAAACGTTTTAAAATCTCAGATCTCAAACCTCCCATTTTTGTTTTAAATTTTCTGCAAAATAAATGTCTATGTGAAGCTTGTTTTTATGCCATAGATCATAGCAAGTCAAAACAACTTAATCTTGACTTGACTGTTTTTAAACTTATGTTTTAGAATTTAGAGAAATAAAGTCTATTGGACAGTTTAATCCCAACAGATAATAGATTAGGTAGAGAATCATATGGGCTCAACCATCTAATCTGAGTCCATGGAGAAATAAGAAGTAGAAATAGATTAGATTTCCTGCTTTCAAAAAGAATAAAATATTGTGAAAGAGTTTGCCAATCCAAGTGCACTCTAATGAAGAAAAAATGTTAGATCAGTAGGATTGGGTAGATATAAATATTGTATTGATGAGGATCCATTGTTTTTATGGCTGCTAATATATTTTCAAAACCAGATCATCCCAGCAAAGGAAGGGCAGCCCAATGGATGAGGCAACTGATCAGCCTCTCAAAAAATCCAAGTCTAAAATTCTTGATGCCTTCAAAAAGACACCATCCCCAAGTGGAGCCACTGTTAGCCACCTATAAATTCTATTATATCAAGTGGTGGCTAAATGATTTTGGATAGCCTTCAAGAAAAAATTTCATTTGCTAAAAATTGTTGATGCTTAAATTTTTTTGATAATATCCTATCCTTTGTATAAACGTCACTGCCTTTCCCCCTTTTCAACTCAAAAATCCTACTGATTCCCAAGAAAGAATACTGCTGCTACCACCATTTTCCTTTTCCCCCTTCTACCAAAACTAACCTCATCTTTACCTTTTCTTTTCCCATGAAAACCTTCATTCTCATGTTTTCCCCTTCTCCCTTCATTAAAACCCCTTTGATAAGGTCTAAGACCCTTTCTTAGCCTTATCGAAACCCTCAAACTCCTTTCAAAACCATTAAAAATCCATGAAAATACATTGTTTATGACTTAAGCCCCCTTGGGCTAAATCTTTAACCCTCCCTTCCATACGTCTTGGTGCTAGAACCGAGCACCAACCCTCCAAGCGCTTATCACATCACCCGATGCCGATTAGCCCTTCCTTTTAAAAACCCCCGGTCATATGTTCTCCCATATAACCCATGGCCCCGCAGCCGGGCGCCTAACCATATTTTATATATTTCCCGCCCCCGAAAATATTAAAACCTTATGTTATTTTGAAACTTTGGGTTTTTTATTATTTTCCAAGGTTTTCCGCCAGTCCAAAATTCAAAGCACTCTCCACTGTCGATCTGATCTGCAGATCGACGGCACGCAATCCATCGCCCGGTGGTCCCCACTGTCCACTCACCGTTGCAAAACCACGCGGTATCCATCGCACTGCTTTTGAGCGCGAGGCAGTATTTTTTATTTTTCAGCAATTCCATACACCACTTGACGCGTGGCCTGGGAACTGTTCATAAAACCGCCGTCCATCGCGCGTTAAAGATCGGACGTGGACCCGGCACGATATTGACGTCCACCGTCCGATCTGAGGCCGCTCATCGGACGGTGATCACTCACTGAAGAAGCCCGACGGTTAACCAGGATACGGTGTGGTCATTAAAGCATCTCCGCCGTCGATCTGATCTACAGATCAACGGCCCACAATTCATCACCCTGATTCCTCCGCTTTGACTTTTCACCTCCGCTCTCGACCGTCGATCTCCGCGCAATCGACGGCTCCGATTCAAATTCATTTTCCGCCTTCCCTTTGAATTCCTCTGATAAATCTCGATCGTTGGATGATGCCATCCAATGGCCACGCTCCCTCCACGTGCCTTCTGAAGTAGTTAGTCCATACATGTAGGATTTCATAATATTTATTCGTATTTTGCAAGGTTAAATGGTTTTTTCACCATTTCTGAAGAAATTTCAGAGACAGAGGGTGACGATCCTCTTGCCTCTGATCCATCAAAAAGAATCATTTGCAGGTTTCGAATTCACGTTTCATCGATGATTCATGAGGCATTGATGCCATATCACCCTTGTGCAGCCCTGTATACCAGCAAAAACACAGTAAATCAGGCACATTCAGAGAGTATCAGTGCCAAAGACAAAATATATCAAGACAGAAAATTGAGGACAGATCTACGGGATTACGGCTAAAAATGGATTATTATAAGCCTAAACCACAGTTTAAAATAAAATCATGATTGTCTTATCGGAAAAGAGACCTCCACTGTCACCTCAAGGGCTAATTAAAACTTCCAGCCACCGCAGAGCCACCTGCAGCCTCAAAGCAATCAAAGAAGGTCAAAGTTATGACCAGACCAGGAGATATTTTGCATCAATACAGCTGAACAATTATTTCAACCAAAGGAACTTATTGTAGCTGTCAACAGAATTTATTACAAGGATGACGAGGAGCCTCGAAGTCAACAAATTCTTTCCAGCAAACCTAATAGTTAATGTAAATTATTTTATACAGAGGACACCTATGTAAGTTGCTTCATTGAGCCCCCAAAGGCCAAGAAGCCATTTAAGTCTGTATTAATTAGTTTTTGAAATCTTTTATCAGATCTCACCTTCTCATTCTTCTATATATACTTATGAAGAAGGTGAGTGAGGGGTTGGTTGATCACTAGTTGTAATATTGGAACTTTCTGAAATAATACATAGTCTATTGAAGTTGAAGAAGAAATTGAAGTCTTGGACGCCCTGATGATGTTGTTGCATGCTTGTCACTATGAAGGCTCTATCATTGGATCCATGAGCTTGGCTGTTGGTGAAGTATTCTAAACTGTTTAATTTTTTCCCCTGTTTTCATTATGTTCCACAATTTCTTACTACAGTAGGTTGAAAGTTTTAGGCTAAGAAATGACTCTTGGAAGCACCTTAGACTTGTTCATCCTTCACTGTTTTATGTTTTCTTCTGCTGAAGTATTTTAGAGTCTTTAATCTCTCTCTTTAGTCTTAATGCTTGTTTATTTCCTTAATAGTTCGAATAGTTGGTTTTAGCATGATTTATGGTTCTCCCTGCTTGTCTGCTGCCACTTTAAAACTGTTATTGAAGTCTCCCTTTGAAGTTTTCTATTTACAGCGAGTCAAGGAGGTCTGTTCTGATCTTTCCCTTTGTCCTTACTTAAACAGTTGTCTCAAAGGTCTTTATAGTTGTAATCATAGATGTGTTAGGTGTTCCCTCTTCTATGACTGCAGTTATCAGTGAATATTTTATGTTTTCTAAGTCATTTGAAATAAAATATTTGAGGAAATAGGGTGTTCCCTGAATCTTAGATTTCATTTTAAAAGTTGTTTTGAAATCATTATTTGCTTAAAGGTGTGATTTTTAGAATTCATGGTTAGCCCTGTCTATCAAAAAGCTCTTTATTGTTCAAATTGTGTTTACAAATTCCCTTTGTTGAGGATTAAACTTCTCTTTTCAAATCATTGATGTCCATCTCATTCCAAAGACCAAAGGATCCTGTGGCCAAGTTAGATTTTCCCTCTGATATCCCATATCCATTGATAAGTATGTTATGACTTCTTTTTGACTCCATTGCCCAATGAACCAGATGTTCTTTCATTCTATATATCTTTCCTAGGCCTTTAATGTTCTGTTGTATCAACCCAACCAAACAAACAATCAAACATCTGCACATAATAACTAGTCTAAAATCCATACTCTGAGCACACAAGATAAACCTTTGTAAACAAACATTTGATAGATCCCTCTCTGCGAACAGGAGGACTAGATCCTGTAACTCTAAATATTGGTTCTGATGTTGCCTTGTCTTTTGATTTTCCAAACTATCAAAACATGGGACACCAACAATTACAACAATCATGTTGGGTTCGAACCCCAGGTTTATGCAAATTTCAGCTAAGGTTGAAACAAGTAGATTTGTTGTTCTCATGTAGGGTGTTGTAGCAAATATGATCTTGCAACACCTGAATTTTCAATTTTTTGAGGGTGCATAATGTAATTGGTTTCGGTGGTAAAATATTCCACTCTATCTAGTCCATTCCTTTTATTTTGTTTAACATAATGTTTTAAACATCACTCATTTGTTTGTGGCAAGTAAGTGTTTCTAAGGAAGTAAATATTTGGCAGTGAAGTTTGTGCCATTGTTTGAAGAGAGAAGATTTGATAGGACAACGTAGGCCAATCCAAGGCTATGTTGGAATAACGTCTCACTATGTGACACTCACTAAGGAGGTTATGTGGAATCGTGTTAACTTTAATGCTTAACCTGGGAAGGGGATTACCCGTGTAACTTACTAAAATTAATCTGAGGCAGCACTTTAAAATTAGAGGCCTAGTTGAGATAAAAACTATCTTAAGGCACATCTAGTGACAATGAAACAGTTCTAAAGTAGCAAAGTTCCATGTGCTAGTTCTAAGGAACTTATCAAAGAAAGTGAATACCCCTAAATCTCAATATGAAGCTTCGACCCATCGTGAGGGCATTTCCTCTAGAATTTTAGGCTTAATTCTATGGTAGAGTGATTGTTTGAGGCTTGGTTCAGGGCAGTGAGGATTTGAGTTAGCCCTCCTATGGCTACAACCACTTCTGAATACTTTCTAATGGAAGCATTCCCTATCTAAGGCAACATCTGGTGCAGTTGAGTGGAGTTTGGGCAACACAGAGCTGATAAAGGTGAGTTGGAGCAGTGACACCCCAATCAAGGAAATTAAAAAGGTCTTAGGCCATGTATGGGTAGAAAAAAGTCCTATTAGGACAAAAACAAGGTCTTTTAAGGCTCTCTGATGATAACAAGGCAACATATTTGGGAAGGAAAATTGAGAAGTGATGGAAAGATGTTGTAAGTTGGTTGGTTGTGGTGTTGATAGGATAATTGATATTGTAATTATCATAAAAGAGTACTATTATTTCTAAATTGTTGAGTGTTGTACAACAAATTTTTTTGGTGTAACAAATCTGGGAATGATACCGTGAAATTGTAACTTCCTATGTATTGTTGGTGTTGTTTCAAAATCATTTAATTGTTTACATTATTTTGCAATCAATTTGATATTTTTGAATTGAAAAGGGATACTGTGATAGTGGTACAAAATTTTCATATGCTCATTTAACCCTAAGGGATATTGCATTCAAGTCTTGACAAAAATCTACATACAACTATGCAGACAAAGAACAAGGTAGAGGGTTGATTATTTCATAATAAATCAGTAAAATTCCTTCCACATTAAAGTTTCTTCCCACCAAATAACAACCTCTGTTGATTTATAGGAATTCTCTCTTATCCTGAACCTTCGTTTTCACATTGTCAACTCTATCAAAGCTCTCAAAATCAAGACTAATAGTCTTACAAGTTTACATATTCATGGAGATAAGTATATACCATTGGAGATGAATAACAAGGAGCAAGGTAGATTCTTTTGAATATTATAATCAACCAAAGTACTATCATAATTAAAAAAAAAATCTAGCAAAGAATTTTTTTGATAATCTATAGGAATTCCTTCCTTGAATTGAATTTTAGCCCCATCATAAATGATATGGTGGGGAAAGAAGAGATAGGATCACCTTACCCACCTTGATTTCACTTTCGAATCGACCTTAATTGTTGATAGTATCTGAGTTATCAACCTCAAGGGTAATTTTCTTCCCAAATAGATTTTTTAGATCTACACTTAATTATCAAACGCAAAACCAATTGAAATTGATTCCCTATGAGTATTATAATCAGTCAGATACAACCATCCTCTATTTTCTTTCTAACAAATATTAACCATTTCCATTTAGGAGGCAAGCCCTCCTTATCTTGTATCTTTTCCTTGATATTATAAAAAATGTACGAGCTCACCACCTCGGGAGTAATGGTGTTTTCCATTCAAATTCCTAACAAATATTTTCATTCTGACTCTTAGAACAAGAAACAACTGAAGCATAAATTCCTTTTGGATAACCAACAAGGACTTGTCACTCCTCCAACTAATTTCTAGAAAACGTTAGTATTTATTAAGTAGGAGGAATTTATTCCTTCTCTTGAATCATGGCTTTCACATTGTCAATGGCTTTTGTTAGACCACGAGGTAACTCCACAAATTGAACCATCAAATTGATAAAGGGTGCTCATGAATATATACATGGAGGTGAAACTATTGGGATTCATTTCTCAATGTCTCTTAGACTTCCTTATTTCCTATTTTACACTAATATACAATTTCTCCCAATCCCTTAGGATTAGGTGTCAACATTCCCCCCCTCAATCTGAAGGGATGTTGGTGAGTCCAAGCATCATTCTGAAATTTTCAAACTTTTCTCTTCTAATCGCTTTGGTGAAGATGTTTGCATTCTGCTCATTTGTGGAATAATGACGTAGGTGGATAGTTTTTGCCTCAACATGATGTCGAATTAGATGGTATTTTGTATTGATGTGCTTCGTTTGATCATGGAACTTTGCTTTCTTGGCCAACTTTATTGCATAATATTGTCGATCATGAGTGGAGTTGAATGCATTTGTTTCATCTGCAAATCTTATAGGAATTTCCCGAGACACACAATTTCCTTTATCGCTTCAGCTGCTGCCACATATTCTGCCTCAGTTGTGCAATCTGCTGGATTTGAATGTTTGTGTGATCTCCAGGAGACAACTCTTGATCCAAGACTCATAGTATAACCTGGAGTAGATACCCCAGTTTATTTGTCTCCATCAATGTCTGAATCAGAGTATCTGATCAAGCTGAAGTCACCCACCTATTTATATTTGAGTCCAAAGTCTTGAGTCCCTTTCAAGTACTTTAGAACTCTTTTTTCAACAGACCAATGTTCTTCACAAGGCTTTTTCATAAACCTAGAGAGGATTCCAGCAGTAAATGAGATGTCTGGTTTGGTAGTAGCCATGTAGATGAGACTTCCTACAAGTTGTCTATACTTTGTTTCATCCTCAAATTCCTTCCCTTAAATGGATCTGCGCTTCAAGTTTTGTTCCATGGGAGTGGTCAAAGGATTGAATTCATTCATGCCAGACTTATTAAATAGATATCCAATGTACTTATTTTAAGAAAGGAATATAAATTTAGGATGTTGAGTTACTTCAATACCAAGATAGTAGTGAACATAGCCCAAATTAGTCATTTCAAAACCTTTCTTCAATTCCTTCTTTATGGATGCGATATAACTCTCATTGTTCCTTGTCATCAAAATATCATCTAAATACACCACAATATATACAACTATTTTTCCAACATTCTTAACAAACAAAGTTGCATCATCAATATCAAAATGTTTGAATTTACGTTTCATAAGATGCTCAATTAATTTCGCATACCAGGCTCGCATTGCTTGCTTGAGTCCATACAAGGATTTTATATGCTTGCATACTTTGTGTTCTTGGACGTCCACAAAAACTCCTTCTGGATGGGACATAAAAACCTTCTCCTTTAGATCTCCATCCAAAAAGGTGGTTTTTACATCCATCTGATGAAATTTCCTACCCTTCTGAGCTACTAAGGCAAAGAGTGTCTGAATGGTGGCCCATTTTACTATGGGGGAAAATTTTCCTCATAATCGACCTCTTATTTTTGTGCAAAAACTTTTGCAACAAGCCTAGATTTGTTCTTGTCAAGTGAGCCATCCTCTTTTTACTTGTTCTTGTAGACCCACTTGCAGCCAATTGGTTTATCAAGGCATCATACTCCTTTTGCATAGCTTAATTCCATTCATCATGAGAAATGGATTCTTTGAAGGAAGTTTGCTCAAGATCTGTAGACAAATTCAATTCATAATTATAAGCAATATCCATATCAATAGGTGAATAAGAATCATCTACATCACCTCCATTTTTCCTGGTGGAACTTCTTGTTCCTGTCTTTCCAACCTCATCGAGACGAACATTTTCAAGTTTCTTTGTCAGCCATTTTGGGGGACCTTTCTAAGATCGCCCAGGTTGCTCATTTTACTGAGTTGAGATTGAATCAAGATTCAACCTCCCAATTATGTCAATCACATCATTCAAGGTGTCATCCATGGTTGTTTCTTCATGTGGGGAAGAGAGAACCCTTCAGAAGATGATTCCACATATTGATTTAGTATAGGAATCCCCCCTTCAAGATGTTGAATCTGATGATAAAATTCTTGAAATGACTTTTCATGTGTGAATATATCCAAGCAATCAAGTTGCCGCTCAACAACATCATCAATCTTGGAAGATTCAAGGAATATGACATCTCTAGATACTACAAATTTCTCATTGACTTCATCATAGAGACAATATCCTTTGGAGGTATTAGAATACCCCAAGAATATACATTTTTGACTTCTATTACCAAGTTTGTTTCTTTTTACCTTAGGTATCAAAGCATAACAGGTGGAACCAAAGACCCTGAAATGCTTTACCGAATTAATGTGGCCATGCCACATTTCATAAGGATTTTTATTTCTGATTGTATTATAAGGATGCCTATTATTTATGTACACAACACATAGAACTGCATTAGCCCAAAACATCAATTTTACATTCTTCAAAAACATCATGGAGCGAACCATATTTAAAATAATCTTGTTCATTCTTTTAGCTGCATCGTTCTGATGGGGATTATAGGGCACATTTGTTTGATTTTTGATCCCATGTTAGCGAAGATAGTTTTCAAATTTGTTTGAAGTGTATTCTTTGTCATTATCAATGTGAAAAGAGCCAATATGAGTTTTTGCATATTTTTCAATCCATGCATGAAAACTCTTGAATTTTGAAAAGCATCAGATTTGTTCTTCAATAAGTAAACCCAACACAACTTATTTCCATTTGCAGAAGAAACAAGCATGGGGCCACATAAATCTGAATGAATACGCTCAATTTTTCTATTTGCTTTGCAATGTGAATAATGAAAGGACTGTTTGCAATTGTTTCCTATAATACAAGAATCCCATTGCTTAAGTTTCCTAGGAATTGTAGACAATCCAGTAACAATATTTTTCTTCAACAATCAAAGGTTGTCATAGTTTAAGTGTCCAAATATATCATTCCATGAAAGACTTGATGGGAATGTACCTTCATCATGACAAGAACTGAATGAAATTTTTTGTGCATGAGAAGATGTACCTTGCAGCTTTAGGAGTCTTCCTTCTTCTATTCCTCTCATGAAAGTGAGTGATCTAATGCTTTTCTGACGTCAACCTTGCCATCAAACATGTGAATGGAGTGTCCTTTCTAGAGGATGTGGACACGGACATCAATTTTCTCCTCAACTCAGGGAGGTATAGAACCTCATGTAGAAGATGGTCTGGAAGACCAGACAACTTAAGCCTGATTGTGCCAAGCCCTCATGGCTTGAGTTTAAATTTGACTGCAAATTATACTGCTCCATCAACCTTGTTATTAAATTTTCAAAAAAATCTTTTCTAAACGTCATGTGACATGTTGCTCCTGAATCTAGCAACCAATCATTTCTCCAATAAGTAAGTGAAGCATCAAACAAGTCTTCAGCTACTCCAATGTTACAATGTGCTACAACATAATGAGCGGATTTAGGTGCTTTACCTTTGTCTCTGTCATGAGTTTTACCTTTTTCTTGATTTCTTTGCTACTCAATTATGTCCCAAGGAAACTTACATGTATATGCATCATGCCAATCTTTATTGCAACATATGCAATGAAGATCAGATGTTTCACTTTAAGCTTGCCTGCCACCGCTTCCTCTGAAATTTCTTCTTCCTCTTCCTCTTCAGCCACCTCTTCCTCTGGAAGAATCTTGAGCATGATTCTTCTATCTATGTGCGAAACATATAGCTTCTTCAGAATATAGAGGGGTTGTATTCTTTCCAAAATCCTTCTCTCTTTCTGCAAAGTTTTTCTTAAGGGAATCAAAGGTGATATTCATGACGTTTACACTTACTTCCAATGACTCAAGGTAATGTGAGTAAGTGGGATACAATGCCATAAAATAATATATGAGAGTTATGTCAACTTCTACACCAGTATTTTTAATGTCATGCATGATAAATATTACTTCTGATGCTAAAGAAAGAGGGTAATCATTTTTCAATTCAAGGCTGAACAACTTAATCACTAATTGAACAATTTCACGTTCTGAATGTGAGTCATAGAGTTATTTTAATTTCCTCAAGGTTTCATAGGCATTTGAAAATGGTGTAATATGGTGACTCACCTCTTCATTTACAGAAGTTGCAATCAAGGCATAGGTCTCGAAATTCTTGTTTTCCCAAATGGTGATCTCCTTGTCTGAGGTGGGATTTGTCGGTGGATTGTCTCCTTCTCCTTCACAAATTCCTCTCCACAACTCATTAAAAATGAGAGTGTTCTTGATTTTCCAAGACAACTCAAGATAGTTATCCTTTCCAGAGAGAACTACTCCCACAATAGATATGAGAGAATGCATTGTAAATGTGTACTTTTGAAAAAAATTAGTTTGTTGGAAAAATACTCAATTCTGGTGTAAAATGTGTTCTGCTGTAAAAACTCAATTTTGGTTTAAAAAAAGTACTTTTTTCCAAAAGACTCAATTCTAGTAAAAAAAAAATATGTCAAAAAAATATTTTTTTTTGTAGAGGGGAGGTCAACCCGGGGGAGGTCAGAGCTCGGGAAGGTCAGACCTAGGGAGGCCAAACGTGGAGAGGTGGATTAGGGGGAGGTGAGGGCGAAGGGAGGGAAGAGGTACGACGAAGGAGGGAGAAGCGAGTGGAGAGGGGAGCCCATGGAGTAGGTAGAGCGGGAGGGTGGAGGAAGGGAGTGGGGAGCAAGGAGGGGAGCCCACGGAGCAGGCAGAGAGGGAGGAGGAGGAAGGGAGCGGGGAGTGGGGAGGGGAGCTTGCGGAGTAGGCAGAGCAGGAGGAGGAGGAAGGGAGCAGGGAGAGGAGCCTGCAGAGCACGCAGAGTGGGAGGAGGAGGAAGGGAGCGAGGAGGAGAGACCGCAGAGTAGGCAGAGTGGGAGGAGGAGGTAGCAGCTGCGGGAGGAGCTGGGAAGCATGGAGGGGAGCAGGGAAGGAAGGAGGGGGAATCAGTTGCAGGAGGAGAAGGTAGAAGCTACGGGGTAGCATGGTTGTGCACTACACAGAGGAGGGTCGTGAGGAGTTGCATACTATGCTGCGGCAAGAGGGGAGTAGACTATGGAGGAGAGAGGAGCTTACAAGAAACAATGGCTGAGATGAAGGAAGGAGCAGAGCTAAAAAAAAATTGATGCCAAGGACCCTGGGAATGAGCTGAATGCTAAAAAAAAAATTCAAATCTGGACTGCTAAGATCAGGAGGGACAATTCTGTCAAGAGAAGACAAAGAGGCAGGTCTTCCAGGAGCAGTAGGGAGTTACACCAAGGGCAGGAATGCCAAAAAAAGAGTTGGCTTTGATACCATGTTAGAATAGGAGGTAAATCCACAAATTGAACCGTGAATTTGATAGAGGGTGCTCATGAATATATACAAGGAGGTGAGACTATTGGGATTCATTTCCCAATGTCTCTTAGACTTCCTTATTTCCTATTTTACACTAATATACAATTTATCCCAATCCCTTAGGATTAGGTGTCAACAACTTTCACAAAGAGTATCCGTAAATTTGAAATCTGTAATGTGCAGTGTTTCCAAGAGAATATTGGCTAAAACCAAAACTCCCTAATTTCTAAATTTTACAAGTGACCAAACCCAAAAGTATAGGATTATCAACACCTAAACCTAAGAAGGTGCCCCCAAAAAATTGGAGTTTATCCATCCAATCAAGAGGATGGAGACTCCATTTCGTCAGGATGGGGTCTACGGTTTCAGGCATCGCATCACCATGTAAATGAAAAAGGTTCAAATATTTATGGGCATGGAGGCAGAGAGTAATGTGTCTTGACAGGGTTTAATGACACCAGATGATTTCAAAATTTCAAATTCATAGGGTTTTTAAAACCTCAATAGTAACCTCAAAAATATCACATTCAAACTGAAATTCATTTGGGAGATCAAATAATGAAAAGGAAATCTGGTAGATATATCCATATTATTTGAGCTCAAGTAAATAGGTTCACAATGAAGCTAAAAGAGAAATGTGAAAACTAAATATATGAATGGATGATACACACAAGAGAAATAGTGCATAGAAATCAAGTATTTAAAGCCTCAAATATTAAGTCTTCAAATTCAGGCACAAATAAAGAATAATACATGTAAAGGAAAGAAGAATACATGTGAAACTTATATAACCAACATATATATCTGATTCTATCACCCTAAATTCTCAAATACAAGAAAAAATGTCATATTTTTTATACTTCAATAAATTCCCTAAGACAGGACAAGTTATCATAATTTTTCAAATTTCCATGAATTATTTGAAGACAAGAAAGGTTGCTATAAAGTCTCAAACTTCCATGAGAATGTACATTATACCACTTGTTTTTTTAAACTATTGAAAAAAATAAGTGTGGTCTGGAAATGACAGAATTTGTCATAATATAGAAGCACATGAGAATCAACATATGAGCATGAGAATAGAAAATTGATCACAAGAGTCTCTTGCCACAAGCACAATAATAAATTAAAAGAGATCATGTAGATCATATAAGACACATGCTGGTTAGTTCCAGTTGTTGTCTTTTTTTAGCTATGGTTGATCTTGATATTCAATAATTTAGCCCTTTAAGACATGTTCTTCATTTCATTTTCAAAATAAAGAATTTGAAATTTAAACCAAGAAAGTCAAGTTGGCCCTCCACAAGATCATGTCAGCCTAGCTTGTTGTGGCACCCATTCGGCCTCCAAAGAAGTCTATATATATGAAATTTGACCTCCTCCTCTTGACACCATTCGACCTTACACACAAGATATAATATCTTCTAATATGAGTGAAGGAGAAAAGGACAAGAAGGACGATGATCCAGAGATCAAAAATTTTCTCAAAAATGAAAGTGCCTAGAATGTTTTGAAACTATCATCAAGTCATTATGTTCATTGTTTTGATTCCAACAACACTTAAATCGCCTCAATCTGTCGATGTCATATAACAAATTTATGATGTTATGATCATTTGTCTCAACAACTAAAAAATTTGCAGGTGGGTTGACTGGGCTACTAACTGAGTAGTTCGTACTATTGATTTCATGATGATGTCAACATTCCAACTGGGCGTATTGTATAAAATATAACAACGGGATTCAATACAATATTATAATGTACTAAAACAAGATACTGAATCCTTCTATAAATTTTCGGAAACAAATTACAATCGCACAATCACATAACAAGTAAGAGAAAGAAATTATCAGTCACACAACACAAGATGTTTCTAGGGAAAACAACTACTAAAAACCCATCTATCTCTATATTTCATATGGTCAACATCTTGAAAAAATACAATGCTCTTTCTCACACTAAGAAATCTCTTCACTCTCCTGATTTTCTCACTCTGATCTAACTCGAATCTGGCTTGAAATCTAAGCATAATTGGTCCAATATTTAACCTCTTTCTTGCCTATGCCTGACGTGCCTTCCTTACGCATTCTTAGGCCAACTGATCCCCTATTAATTGGGAAAATACCAATTAATGATTGTGCAATCCTTCAAGGCATTCTTGATGACTTCATGCATGACCTATACAATTTTTGAATAGTACAACTGATATATCTCTTCCCTTTAACCTCAGTCTCAACTATGCCTTCCTTAGAACTAACATGCAAAAACTATTTATAGTGAATTATCAGTTAACTGATTGATCATTGCATGTGAATTAAATCATATTTAATTCACTTGACCTCTCACTATCTCATATCTCAATTAGAACTAGTTAAACTGATTTTAACTTAATTAATTGAGTTAACTAATTACAACTCACAAATAGCTGTAACTAAACCCCCTAAAAATAGGAAAATCCTCTACATGCCTCCTCTTTGACCTCTAACTCGAATTTCCTAAGATAACTAAGTCTTCATGACTCAGTTAACTAATACAAGTTGTCATGAGATGAAATTACAATTTTTCTTCCAATTTAATTAAGGGAAAATTAAATCAAAAGCCTCATATGGTACCATTTTTGGGTGCCATTTTCTAGATTCCATTTCTAGTTTCCATTTTCAATGTTTCTTGTTGCCAATTACAACACTCCCTCTCAACAAGAAATAAATTCAATCTATCCCGATCTAGTACCTTTTGAATGTTCTGCATGCAACACTTCTATAATGTTGTTTTTTCCTGCAACTCCTGAAACCGAATAGCCTCCAAAACAAATGAATAAGTATGATGCATATGTCATCAGAGTCTTTGACTGCTACTAGCTACTACGTTGTATACTGGAAACGCTGTGATACTGCTGACTCTACATCTATGCCCTATACACTACTGCCAACTCTGATCTGCACTCCATTATGTGACATTTATCACTTCGATTTATGTCTTCCTGACATCGGAATGCATCAATCCTACTGATCCTTCCTACTACTATGTATTGTGGGCTCCTCGTAGCTAGGTCCAATCCATGAGACAAGCCATCTCAATGGATCCTGCCTAAATTTCTTCTCTTGGGATTATGTCTTCACATATCCCCACCTCTCACCTGGAGGTATGGATGCATGTGCTCCCTCTACCCATATGGCTTGAAATTCCCCCCTACTGGAGGTCTTTTCTTGAGTGGATGCCTCCACTTGGTCTCCTCTCTACTTCTCCAATTTTGGTTGCTCCACAATTTTCTGAGACTTCCTCTGAGGCTTCATGTTGAGAGGTAATTTATGCTCCCTCTCAACCACCAAGTCACTAACCTCTACTTTTCTACTCAAATCTTTGCATGCATCTTCTACCTCGAGAGCATATAGGTTCTTGAATCTTACACCGATTGGTTTCACCCATCCCTTGGTGATGTGTCTAAGGAACACCTTTCCTTTTCTAAATATGACATCATAACCACGGTCTTCCAATACTACTACGGAGACAATATTATTCTTTAGTCCTAGAACATACAAAACATTTTTCAGTCTGAGAGGGGAGCTAGACTCCCTATGAAAGGTAATTGTACCTATAATAGTTGCGTTATACCTCCTGTCATCTCCAAACTCTATGCTCTATTGGAGGTCCTTCTCCTCCAAGTCACTGAAGATATATCTATTCCCCGTCATATGGAATAAGGCACCGCTATCTAGATACCACATGCATCCCATTACAGTGTTGGCCATGCATGCAATGAGAGTAAAATCAAGCTAAAACTATGAAGCTAGCGCTTCACCCGCTGCAACTACAGGCTCCTTCTTGCTTGCCTTCTTTTGTGGACAATTTGAGGCATAGTGCTCGTGCTCATGAAAATGAAAAAACTTTATCTTGGATAAGTATCCCTTGCCCTATTCACCTTTGGAATTATTTACGTTGGATTTATTTCCTTTTTTGACCAATGCAAAATATTCTTCTTTATCTTTGTCAAAGGTCCCATCTCTGGTGCTCTGCCTTATCTCTTCTATTAACAAGGTAGACCACAAATGCTCCCAGTCTAGTAACTTCTCTCTCCCATTCACAAAGTCCTCATAACTATGCCATCTCTTGGGAAGGCCTAGAAGAGCTAGGCTCACCAAATCATCCTAGGCTACTGTCACACCAACACTTCAAATCTCATCTTGACATTAACTGAACTTCATCAAGTATTTTGGTATCATATCGCCCTCCTCCATCTTAATCTTTATGAGCTTTTATTTCAGTGCCAACTTCCTGTGGTCGCTGTTATTCTAAAAATAATCTGTCCAGGCCCTCCACATAGCATATGGAGTCACTTTACAATGTAGACTCAAGAAAATTTGATCTAGAACTCCTTCTAACAAGATCCTTCTCGCCTTTGCTAACTTCTTCTTCCATACATCAAGAAGTAGAGCATCTGCTGCTGCGAGATGGGGAATATCACTTTCTATGAATTCCTTCAGGTCGTTGTCCTTGAGAATTTCCTCCATGCTGTCCTTCCATGCTATGTAATTTGAATTTCCCTCAAGGGAATATTCGAGTCTCAAGCCATTGAAATACGTCTTGATCTATTGTTGGATCCTGAAGAATAAATCTACAAATTCAAACTTGTTCAAAAAAAACTTCAATTTATTCTCTTATAATGTGATTCCCAATGCTTTGATACCATGTAGAAAATATAACAATGGGATTTCAATCTGATCTTATAATGTACTAAAACAAGATACTGAATCCTTCTACAAATTTGTGGAAACAAATTACAATCACACAATCACATAACAAGAGAAAGAAATTATCAATCACACAACACAAGATGTATTTGGCGAAAGAAACTGCTCAAAACTCCTCTATCTCTATATTTCATATGGTCAAGACCATGAAACAATACAATTCTTTTTCTCACATTGAGAAATTCTTGCATTCTGCTAACTGCCTCACTCTGATCTAGCTCAGATCTAGCTTGTAATCTAAGAAAAATCAGTCCAATATTTAACCTCTTTCTTTCCTCTTCTTGGCCTTCCTTCCTTACGCATTGTTGGGATAATTGAGCCCCTATTAATTAGGAAAATACCAATTAATTATTTTTCAATCCTTAAAGGCCTTCTCGGTGACCTCATGCATGACCTATACAATTATCTAATAGTACAACTAATAGATCTCTTCCCTTTAACCTTAGTCTCAACTGGGCCTTCCCTAAAACTAACATGCAAAAAATATTTATAGTGAGTTATCAGTTAACTGATTGATCACTACATGTGAATTAAATCATATTTAATTCACTTGACCTCTCACTAGCTCATCTCTGAATCAGAACTAGTTAAACTAATTTTAACTCATAAAATTGAGTTAACTAATTACAACTCACAAATAATTTTAACTAGACCCCATAAAAATAGGAAAATCCTCTACATGCCTCCCCTTTAACCTCCAACTCGAATTCCTAACCTAAATAATTCTTCCTGACTCAGTTAAATAATACAAGTTTTCATGCGATGAAAATACAATTTTTCTTCCAATTTAGTTAAGGGAAAATTAAATTAGAAGCCTCATATGCTACCACTTTTGGGAGCCATTTTCTGGATTCCATTCCCGGTTTCCAATTTCAACATGTATGAGGCCAATCACATCTTTCCAAGTGGAAAAATTGTATAGGTGCACGTCGTCACATTTTATTGGTTGAAGTTTTGTTTGGTGGCCTAATGGGAGGTTGTCACATGGTACAATGGGAGGCCACCACATGGCGCCTCCACACTGGCTACAAATTTTTTAAGGGTCGGATGGTATTGGCAAGGATCAAATCAATAACATGCCACAACATAGCTCGGAGCCTCTACCAACTCACCTACGTGTGGTTCTTATCCCTATAGGTGCCCACTTTTATTTAATTTTTGAGCATGGTGCATTTGGGAGGAGGGGTCAAGTAGTGAGCCTCGACCCTCGGTCATATGAATTCTCACAGAACCCTGGAGTTAGACCTATAAGTGTGGTATGGAGAGTGTTGGATTTAAGCCTTAGCCCTGGTCACATCCACTTCCACGAGATTGCATGCGAACAGGGAGAGCGCTTGGTGGAGGAGGGCTTGGGGACCAGCCATAGCCCTTAGTCACAAGATACCCCACGGGACTGAGAGAGGAAGGGTAAGGCTCTTGGAGGATGGGGCGGGTTGTAGGCCCTAGCCCCGGGTCCTATTGAAATCTATACAACCAGAGGTGGATAGGTAAGGACTAATCTGACACGGGTAGAGTTTGAGGCCTAGCCCCAGGACATTTGTTCGGCGCAGAAATGACGACAGAGTTTTCGAGGGCTAGCGCGGTGGGGGTGGGCAGTTAGCCCCGACCCTTGGCCACATCACCGTATGCACCCTCATCCCTAGGCCACATCATTGATGACCTGTCACAACATAGCTCAGAGCCTCTCCCAACTCTCTTATGGGTGGTTCTTACCCCTATAGGCACCCGCTTCTATTTAAGTTTTGGGCATGGCATATTTTGGAGGACGGGTCAGGCCGTGAGCTTTAGCCCCCGGTCATATACATTCCCACAAAACACTGGTGGTAGACCTATGAGCGCGGTATGAAGAGCGATGGATTTAAGCCTTAGCCTAGTCATGTCCACCTCCACTAAATTGCAAGCGAACAGGGAGAGCGCTTGGTGGAGGATGTCTTGGGGACCAGCCCCAACCCTTGGTCATGAGACCGTGGAGTATCTCGTGACCAAGGGCTAGGGCTTGCCCTCCTCCACCAAGCACTCTCCTTATTCTCCTGAAGTCCCATGGAGGTGGACATGATCGGGGCTAAGGCTTAATTCCAACGCTCTCCATTGCACGCTCAGAGGTCTATTGCTAGGGTTCTATGGGAATGCATATGACCAAGGGCCGAGGCTCATCGCTTGACCCCTCCTTCCAAGTGCGTCATGCAAAAAATTACATAGAAGTGGGTGCCTATAGGGGAAATAACCACCCATAGGTGAGTTGGTAGAGGCTCTGAGATATGTTGTGGTAGGTCATCGATTCAATCCCTGCCAAGGCCATCCGACCCTTTACAAAATTTCAGCCAGTGTGCAGGTGCCATGTGGTGACCTCTGATTATGCCACATGGCAGCCTCCCATTGGGCCACCAAAAAAAAAATTGGCCCAATCAAAATCTCACAACCTGCACCTATATGAGTCTTCCACTTGGAAAGCCATGATTGGTCCTATATGGCTAATTGGCATGCTAACGTCATCATGACATCAACAGTACGGACTACCTAGTCAGCCCACGTGAAATTTTTTTAGTTACTGAGCTAAACGATCAGAACAACCTAAATTTATCATATGAAATCGGATTGAGGCGATTCAAGTGTTTTTGGAATCAAAATGATGAACAATACAACTTGACAACAATTTCTAAACATTCTGGGCACTTTCATTTTTGAGAAAAAAATTTGATCTTTGGATCATTGTCCTTCTTGACCTTTTCTCCTTCACTCAGGTCAGAAGATATTATGTCTTGTGTGTAAGTTCAAATGGTGTCAAGAGGAGGAGGTCGAATGTCATATATATAGACTTCTTAGGAGGCCGAATGGGTGCCACAACAAGCTGGGCTGACATGATCCTTTGGAGGGCCAACTTGACTTTTTTTGTGCCAAAATATTCAAATTTCAATTTTCAAATTATTTCTTTTGAAAATGACATGAATAATATGTCTTTTATTTATTATTACATATACATCTAAAGGGATAAATTATTAAATATGAAGACTGACCATGGCTACAAAAATACAACAACTGGAACTGATCAACATGTGTCTTATATGATCCACATTGTCTCTTTTAATTTATTTTTTGTGCCTATGGCAAGAGACCTGCGTGATCAAATTTTGATTTGCGTGATCATATTTTGATTCTCATGTGCTTATATATTATGAAATATTATGTCATATCCAGACCACAAACTTTTTGTCTTCTTCAATAATAAAAAAAAAAAACAACAGGTATAATGTACATTGTCATGGAAGTTTGAGACTTTATAGCAACCTTTCTTGTCTTGAGAGAATTCATGGAAATCTGAAAAATTATGACAACTTTTCCTGTCTTAGGGAATTTATAAAAGTCTAAAAAATATGACATTTTTTCTTTTCTTTGAGAATTCAGGGTGGTAGAATCACATATATATGTTGGTTATATAAGTTGCACATGTATTTTTCTTTCCTTTACGTGTATTCTTCTTTATTTGTGCAATTTGAGGGATTAATATTGGAGGCTTTAAATACTTGATTTATTTCTCTTGTGTGTATAATCCATTCATATATTGAGTTTTCACATTTCTCTTTTAGCTTCATTTTCAACCTATTTACTTGAGCTCAAAGAATATAAAAATATCTATGATATTTCTTGTTTAATATTTGATCTCCCAAATGAATTTTAGTTTGAACATGATATTTTTGAGGTTACTGTTCATGTTTTAAAACATGTGAATTTGAACTTTTGAAATCATCCAGTGTCATTAAACCCCGTCAAGACGCATTACTCTCTGCCTCCATGCCCATAAAGATTTGAACCTTTGTCATTTGCATGGTGATGCACTTTCTGAAACCGTAGACCCTATCCTGACGAAACGTAGTTTCCATCCTCTTGATTGGATGGATAAACTCCAAATTTTTGGGGCCACCTTCTTTGGTTTAGGTGTTGATTATCCTATTATTTTCGTTTTGGTCACTTGTCAAATTTAGAAAGTAAGGATTTTTGGTTATATCCAATATTCTCCAAGAAACATTTCACATTGCAGATTTCAAATTTATCGATACTCTTTGTGAAAGCCATTGACAATGTGAAATACATGATTCAAGAGAAGGAGGACATTCCTCCTAATCACTGAAATACTAAAAATTTCTAGGAAGTAGTTGGAGGATGGAAAATTCCATGTTGGTTATCCAAAAGGAATCTATGCTTCACTTGTTTCTTGTTCTAAGAGTCATAATGAAAATATTTGTTAGGACTTTGAATGGAAAAAACCATAATCCTGAGGTGGCGATCTCATACACTGTTTATAATATCAAGGATAAGATACAAGATAAGGATGGATTACCTCCTAAATGTTAATGATTAATCTTTGTTGGAAATCAATTAGAGGATGGTTGTATCTGAATAATTATAATATTCATAGGGAATCAAATTGAATTGGTTTTGTGTTTGAGAAGTAAGTGTAGATCTCAAAACTCTATTTGGGAGGAAAAGTACACTTGAGGTTGAGAACTCAGATACTATCAACAATTAAGGTCTATTATAAAGTGAAATCAGGGTGGGGAAGGTGATCTTGTCTCTTCTTTCCCCACCATCTCATTTATGATGGGGCTAAAATTCAATTCAAGTTAGGAATTCCTCTAGATTATAAAAAATGTTTATTTTCTAGAAATTTTTTTAATTATGATATCACTTTGGTTGATTATCATATTCAGAAGAATATAACTTGCTTCTTTTTCTTCATCTCCAATGGGATATACTTATCTTCTTGAAGATGTAAACTTGTAAGAATATTACTGTTGATTTTGAGAGATCTGATAGAATTGACAATGTGAAAACCAAGATTCAAAATAAGAGAGAATTCCTAAAAATCAGTAGAGGTTTTTATTTTGTGGGAAGAAACTTTAAGATGGAAGGACTTTTACTGATTTATTATGAAATAATTAAGCCTTTGCCTTGTTCTTTGTCTACATGGTTGTCTGCAGATTTTTGTCAAGACTTGAATGTAATATCTCTTAGGATAATTTACACTTAGGGTTAAACGAGCATATGATAATTTTTTACCACTATCATAGTATCCCTTTTCAATTCACATATATGACATTGATTTCACAACAATGTACAATTAGATGATTTTTCAACAACACCAATAATACATGGGAAGTTACAATTTCAGAGTCTCACTCCCAGGGTTGTTACACCAAAAAAATTTGTGGTACAACAATAGTAGTACTCTTTTATGATGATTACAATATCAATTGTCCTATTAGCAACACAACCAACCATCTTACAAGATATTTCCTTCACTTCTCAGTTTTCCTTCACAACTTTGTGTCCTTGTTATAATCAAATATCCTTAACAAACCTCGTTGTTGTCCTAATAGGACTTGTTGTTGCCTAGACATGCCCTAAGGCCTTTTTTTCTACCTTGATTTGGGCGTCACTGCTCTAGCTCACCTTTCTCAGCTTTGTGCTGCCCAAACTACACTCACTACGCCAGATGTCGCCTTATATAGGGACTCTTTCCATAACAAAGTCTTCAGATGTGGTTGTAGCCACAAGAGGGCTAACTCAAATCCTCATTTCCCTAAACCAAGACTTAGACAATCACTCTGCCATAGAATTAAGCCTACGATGCCAAAGGAAATTTCCTCAGGATGGGTCATAGCATCATATTGAGATTCAAGGATATTCCCTTCCTCAGATAAGTGCCTCAGAACTAGCACATGTAACTTTGTTGCTTGAAAACTATTGCACTATCACTATATGTGCCTTAAGATAATTATTGTATCAACTAGGCCTCTAATTTTAAAGTATTGCCTCATATTAATTTGGGGAATTTACAACGGTAATCCCATTCCCAGGTTACGCATTAAAGTTAATACGCTCCCATGGAACTTCCTTAGTGATTGTCACAGATTGAGACGTTGTTCCAACATAACCTTGGAGTGGCCTACGCTATCCCAATAGATCCTTTCTCTTCAAACAATGGTAGAAAAACTACTTGCCACATATTTACTTCCTTAGAAACACTTGCTTGACACAAATAAGTGAGTGATGTTTTAGACATTATGCTAAACAAAATAGAAAGAAGGGATTGGCTAGGGTGGAATATTTTACCACCGAAACCAATTATATTGTGTACCCTAAATAAATTTAAAATTTGGGTATTGGAATATCATCTTTTCTACAACTCCATGCACGAGAACAACAAAGCTAATTGTTTCAACCTTGGCAGTAGAAATGGAATTTCATAAACCTGGGGTTTGAATCTAACATGATTATTGTAATAACCAAGAGAATGATGCCTACTTGGACCCAAATGATAAATTCCACTTTCTTCCTAAGGGTTAACCCTTCCCATATTATGCATTACACGAGAAGGTTTGACAATTTTTCCCTTGGTTGGTTTCCTTGAAGAAAAACTCAATCTTGCGGAAAGGCTTCAATCTTCCTCCTTGTAAAAGGATGTGATAATAAAATCTGGCTTAAAGAGAGAAAATCCAATAGAATCCATATACTTTTTTCCCAAATAATATACATCAAGAAATACATTAAACATGTTTGGTTGTTCCACATACATCCATTTTGAATAATACTTAGCTCCATCCACCCTAGACTGGATTGCGAACACAAGGGGTCCTTTGCAGAATCCTTTTTCCATTTTTTCTTATGCCCGAGATGATTTCCAAGCCCTGCAATAGATAGTCGAAGTATTGGCCATTTTCAAAAAACACATTGTATTTTGGCACCCTTCTCTCTGTCAGTCTGAGTCATCTAGTTAAGAAATTCACTTTCATCGAAAAATATGGTTAACAAACTTTGATTTTGGCGAATTGGATATGCATCTGTAAGAAATGGTCTCAATAACTACTTCACACCAACAAAGGGGCCATGAATATCAATATTTGTTATGCCCCCTTCCACGTGATTGTTTCCCCTTGGTGATTCGATCTCACTACATCTTGTGGTGTTCCTGAATCATATATAATTTAACCCTTGAAAATGTAGCAAACAAACTCAAGAAAAAAATCCTACAAGATTGAAACCTGCATCACAGAATAAACCTGAAACCCCAATGGCACCAAGAATATTTTCATTAAACTCTTAGGAGAGGAATTCTCTCTCTATCCAACCATGCTTACAAATGAGGAACACCATCCTTTATATAGAAGAGGAAATAAATTTCCTATGCAACAATTTTTATTTTATTTTGGTAGGACCTTGAACCTAGTCTAAAAATATTAGATGTAGTTTAACTAAAAATAATAATAAAAATGTTAGTGGACAGAGGAACATGTACAATGATCAAATTTAATTCCCCTCGGAGGGTTTTTATATACCCAATTATAGCATAAGGTATTTATACATAATTAATTTTGGAAAGAAAGCTCAACATCTATTCAAGGGTCTGGCACCACTCTTTAAATTAAAAATGCAAAGTCTAACTTTAATCACAGCAATGTGTCCATGTGTTTGAGTGTTTTGGTCCAACTAGATGTAGGAATCACTTTTTAACTGATTGCAATGAAATAAACCAATAGACACCTATATTCCATACGATCATGATTGATTTAATAAAAAGGCTTCTAGATAAAAAGGGCCGAAGTCTGCACCGATGGAAATTCTGTCAGAAAAATTTACTAGAAAAAGTCCCAGAGCCTGTAACCAAATTAGTTTGAACATCCGGTGAGATATATTAACATTTAATTGTGGTTGAAGTGATGGATCTTGTCAAATTCCTTTTTTTCTCCCTCTAGTTTTCATCCCATTATTTAGTTTCAGCAATAGCAATGTCATGGTCTCGAATGAATTTATTTTGTGCTCTTTCTTTTCAAGTGTGACAAACCATGGATGGTTGTCCCTTAAAACTGATCTATAAACCATCCATGCCAAATTTCCTTCTTTACTCCCATCATTGACTCTTTGTAGCGTTAGATATAGTGCATGGGAACTGCCATCCAGTTTCCATGTGGCAAAAATCAGAAGAGTTTTCAGATAGTGATTGAAACCTTCCATGTATATTCTCGCATTTATTCTAGCACATTTCATCCCAATTCTCTCTTCTTCCACTCAATAATTCATCTTTGTTGGATCCACTCTACGTAGTTCTCTAATTCCTGAATTTATTCTCAAACCCCTAAATTATTCGATAAAGAATATTTCATGGAAGAAAACCCTTAGATAGCTGACTGGAAGCCACAAAAATCTCATCCATTCGGAGAGCCACGACCATTATGTCCCAAAAAATAACCCTTTTTATTGGAGAAAATTGAAGGTAGGAAGTAAAAAAAATTGAAACAAAAGCTTCTAAAGAACAAATATTTGGAGCAAAAAACTCTCCTTGTCAAAATCAAAAACTTGTGCTTGAAGTACTAGTAATGTTGTTCGAGCCTCCTTAGTTTCTGCTTCTTTTTTTACTGTATAACATCCTCTATATATTGAACCCTGAGACTTAAACAATGTAGATAAAATTTGGAATATGTATTTTTCCTGACATTTTACGGAGATATTTAGAAAGTGGCATGCTCATTTTTTATGGATACTCTTAAAGGAGATTATTACATAATCCTGTAAGTCCCCATTAAGTGGCACCAATAATAAAACTTGGTTAGTTTCCCATGCACACACGGGTGAAATATCAAATCATTAATAATAGAAGTATTGACACTAAATCTGGTACACCAGAGAATTAGGAATTCACTTGCACTACACCATAAACTGCACACTTCAAAAGAAATCCATCCCTATTGATGATGGAATAAAAAAATTCATTGTTTGAGAGTTTTACGTCACTTGCATGGCATGGGACATGAGATGTAATGGAACGTGGAAGAGTATTGCTCACACTTGAAGAACCCAAATCACAACACTTAACATTCTGTTATCACTCTGTAATTAGCAAGATTGGGAGAGTCCAACTGCAGAGGTAACATCAAACCACTTTGGGATTCTAGGATCTAGCCCTCCTGAATCCGGAGAAGGATCTCTCCAATATGTACAAAGATGGATATTGTCTTTGAAAAAGCTTTAAGGTAATGATATTAGGCTAGTTATGAAGGCCAAGGTTTTGTTTTGGATGGTTGAGCATGAAGTGTTACTTGAGGGGAAAGTCCTAAGTGCAAAAAGTTCCAAAAGTGAGAAGTTGCAAGCAAATAGAACAGTTTTGGCAGATAGATAGATATAACGCTAGTTTTTAGTCCATTGGGCTATGGAGTCATATCTGGGCTTTAATTGAACAACAACATCAAGTGTGATCCAAGGGGCAAGTTATCTATACCACAATATTATTGAGATTAAAATGATGAAATGGAAACATTAAAATGTTGGAGGGGTGGAAACTGATAATAATTTCTCAGAGGATTTATAGTCAGTCCAAACAAGAAAAGCCTCTTAAGTAACCGTTTTAAAACCAACCAAGGACAGGGCTAACCATAGACTTCTTGGGCAAGTTCTTATTAAAGCAGCTTAATTGACAAACAATCCAGTAATCCACATAATTACCTTCAGAAAGTATGAAAACACATAAGAAAAACAGAGTGTAACTTAAGATCAGATAAAGTACCTTTAAACCTAGTCTGCTTTCAGTCAACACCAAGGGAAACTTTCAGAATCAATGATAAAGACCAGGATCCCAAGAAACAGCTTTTATATTGATGTCAAACCAGTTACAATCTTCAAGTCCAATGTTTCAGTTCAGCAATCATCTTCACTATTTGACCTAACTACTCTAGCACAAACAGAGCTTCAAGGGCCAGTGAACACTATGTACAAATAAAAGTCTCGAGCTCAAATGTATTTCAAAGTTCTGCAACCAAAAATTTCTCATCTTCTTCTGAGGTATTTATAGAAGAATGAGGAGGTGATCTGAGAAAATATCTCTCAGGGTAATTAATACAGGTTCAAGACTTCTCGGCCCTTTAAGAGGCTCGATGAAGAAATTCACAGGTGGAACACTGTATTAACTGTTTTACATTTATGAATTAAGCTCAGCAGGAGCTTTATTTGACTTTGAGGCATTATGTAATGTTTGGAGTAACTCTGCAGATATTTTATGCATTGATTTCCTTTGCAGAAGAAACTCCCTGGCTGCGCTGGAGGCGAATATATGATTTTCTTCAATAACTTCGGCCTCTGTTTGAAAGGTTTGAGGCGACAGGTGGCTTGGTGGTAGTTGAGGAATCAATTTGCCTCAAGATGTGGCGATGGAGGATTTACGTCTGATAAAACACTTTAGGTTTTCTTTAAACTGTGTTTTAGATTGGGGATTAGGCTTTTGATAATGGTCTTAGCTGTAATCCCCATAAAAACCGTCTTCAATCTTCATCTGTTGTGCTCTGTCTTCAAACTGATACTCTTCAACTGTTTCTGAATTAAAACAGTGTCTTGTCGATGTGCAGGCCGCACTGGGATTTTCGGCATCAATGCTCATGAAACATTGACAAATCATTGAATCCAACCGTGTGAATGGTTCTCTTTAACAGGTCGAAGGCGCAGGAAACGTCTTTCCAAACCCTCGGCTTTCTTTCATTATACAATGGAAAACCATTAAAACACCTGCAAAACACAAAAATAGTTAAGAAATCCTGTGGAAATAGGTTTAAACTGCTTCAGATGGCTGGGGAGGAGCGAAGCCATCGGATGAAGGCAACCAACGGTGGAGATCTGCATAAAAAGGCGAAAGAGGAGCGGGGGGGAGAAATAAGGTGGGGTGAATCTGGGCCGTCTGATCTGGACACGTGGACGGTCCAGATTCAATCGAAGGATCTCAATCGGAGGTGACAGAAAAGGGGAGGCGATTGAAAATAAAACTCCGATGCGATCGCGCAATCAGGAGGGGATAGGCGATTAAGCGCCGCGAGTGAAATCCGGGGATGGCCGATCGGCCGCATCGCACCGAACCGGGGCCTAACCGCAATCGAAACTGGTGGGACCGGCGGCCTAAACGCAATCGAAACTGCGGGCCCAATCGCAGTCGAAACTTTGGGCCTGGTCCTTTCGATCAACCCATTGAAAATTTCCCGATTACGATTGCGCGATCGGTCATTTTAGTCTAACCATTTTATATTTAACACATGACTTCAAGCTTTTAAGTTGAAACTTTGGATAAGCGGGTTCTTGGGTTTTATAAAGGAAAAAGGGTCGGAAATGAAATATTCACAAGGTTTAAGCGCCGAGGGCGGGCTCAGGGTTATATGAAAATAATAATATGATCGGGGGTCTTTAAGCAGCAAGGCTAATCGTAATCGAAACTTTTGGAGTATGGCAAAGACTTGCGCCTTTGATTCTTTTCGATGCGATTAGCACTTATCGTATTAGCAAGTGGTTCCAGACCCAAAGCGTATGGTGGGGAAGTGGTTTGGACTTAGCCCAAGGGGCTTAAGTCTATAAAAAGACTTGTATTTTTATGATTTTTCACGGTTTTTTAATGGAAACAAAGGGTGCCGAAAGGGTTAAAAAGTGAGACTTTAACCATGGGAAGGGTGATTTATGAAGGGAAGAAAGGAAAAGATGAATAATAGAGGAAAAATATGGAAAAAAGGGAAAGGAAAAGAAGGTTAATTTCGAGTGGGAGAAAGGGAAAAGGGATGGCTTTGCAGCAGTTTCCTCTTTGTATTTCAGCAGAAATTTCAGAGTATGAGATGAGAACAGCAATGAGGATTTTGGACAGAGGCATGAGGCCTTACAAAGAGTCTTCAAGAGCCAACAATTTTTAGTTATAAAATTTGTTCCTTGGAGGCTCAAAAAAGATCTTAGCCACCTTTTGGTATAACAAAATATTATAGGTGGCTAACAGTGGCTCCACTTGGGGATGGTGCCTTCTTGAAGGCACCAAGAATTCAGACTTGATTTCTCTGGGAGGCTGATCAATTGCCTCATCCTATTGGGATGTCCTTCTGTGATTGAATGATCTTCTTCTAAAAGCATATTTGGCAGCCATGAAAACAATGGACCTTTATCAACCAGCTTGCTACCTACCCAATCCTACAGATCTAGAATTTTTTCTTCATCAGAGTGCACTTGGATTGGCAAACTCTTTACACAGCATTTTATTCTTTTGAAAGCAAGAAATCTAATCTACTTCTACTCCTTATTTCTCCCCGAACTCAGATTAAACAGTTGAGTTCAGATGTTTCTCTACCTAATCTACTGTCTGTTGGGATTAAACTGTCCAACAGACTTTCATTCTCTAAATTCTAAAGCAGAAATTTAAAAACAACCAAGTCAAGATTAAGCAGTTTGACTTGCTGTGATCTATGGCATAAAAACAAGCTGCACATAGATTATTATTTGCAGAAAATTAAAATCAAAATAGAAGGCTTAAGATCTGAAAGTTTAAGTACTGCCTTCCCTTTCTTCACAGCTCTGTTTTTTACTTTGTTTGAGCTGTCTTTTCTTTTCTTCTGGTTCAGATTTTGAGTGATTTAGAACCAGATTTACACTTTCTTTGACTCAGAAAATAAAACAGTTTTGAGTCATCTCCTTTTGGAAACTTTGGTTCAGATTTTGAGTTTGTTTGAACCTTAATTTCTATCCTAATCTATCTACTGATAAGCCAAGATTAAACGGTTTGGAAAATCAAATTCACTACCCTATCAGCAGAAAATTGAAAGCTAATTAGTCAAGATTAAATAGTTTGACTAACTAGAAGTGTGTTTTGTAGGAGTGGCATTTAAGCTTGCACACTTTCAGATTTATTTCTCTTTTTTGGCATGGGGCTGTGCCTTTCTTGTTTTTCATTTCTGCCCTCTTTTCTTTCTTTCTTTGTTTTTGTATTTTTGAATTCTTGATTTTTCTCCAAAGCAGAAAACAACAACTAACTACATGCTCAGAACTGAGCTTTATTGGCATTCCTATCTAACCTATTCTAAACATGGAGTATTTACATATTCATATGATACAAAAGTGCCAATGCAGCCAGTTGAGTAATGTCAAGAAGAAGTAGTAACTCTGGCTGCTTGTCAGAGGTATCCATAGAACATATTGAAGGTTAACCTTCAATGTCAAGGCTATCACAGAAGGTGAAAGCTTTTCATGTCTCTGGCTCTTACAAAGGATCAATGCTTGATAATTTGAGCCAGTTGGGATTTCCACACACTTCTCCAAAGGATCAATAAAGAAAAGATGAATATTCTCTTCTTTTTGGCCCTCCATGTCTGGTAGACTGTCTACTTTCGAGACTTTAGCTTTGAGGGGCATCTCTTCAGAACTTTGCTTGGAAGCCTCGTCATCCTTAACCTGCACAATAGCAAACTGTGAAATATTTTCTTTCTCTAAACACATGCTTGCTTCTGATATAAATTCAGGCTCTTTAAATGACAGACTAATATCAGTGAAGGGAGAAGTTTCTTCTTGAGAAGATGATATATCCATAGCAGGATAATCTTCTATTTGTTTTTCTCCTTCCTCTGCATCATCTTCTGAACTGGAGGACTCATCATATTTGACAGTGTCGTCCTCTTGTAGCCCTTGTATGCTTGGATTCAATGGGCTAAACTCTGTGAAGAGGTTATTATATTCTTGATTAGGGGGGGTGTTAAAGGTTTCCTCTTTTTCAAGAGAAAGCTCCTTTTGCTCAAACATTTCTTAATTGCTCTTCTCTTCACCTTCTGAGTTGAAAGGCAGCTGATTTCCAATTATGTGAAAGCCATTAGTGATGGATTGAAACGGATGTTTTTGGCTTTCAAGCTGGTGATGGTGAAAATGATAACACCAATCAAACGCTGGTTGCCCTGCATGATTAGTTTTTTCTTGGAACTTATCATCATTATCATCAGACTGATCGAAATTCGGAAAATCATCTGAATAAACAATTTTGTCAGTCGAACATATTGGGTCATCATTTTTCTTTTCTTCTAACTGATCTACAAGATAACTTTCTAAATCTATACAACAAAGTTCTCTATGTGAAGACTGGTTTTGAGGCTGGATGTCTTCTTGAGCCTCAGTTATAAGGGATGATGAATCATTATCTACGTTTTCAGAAAAATCTTGAGGAATGTTCTTTACTTCTTGTTTGTTTTCTTCCTCAAGTGATTCATCTATGTTCTTAAAAATTTTCAATAGTAGATTAAAAGCATGAATTGCTGCTAAAAGATCTTCAGGATGCGTCTCTTCCAAATCTTCCTCATTATCTATAATGTGTTGGGTGATGTTTTGTGATGGATCATAATATATTGCACCCAATGATAATGATGTAGCGTTTTCTTCATAGTTCTCATAGAACACATATTCAAGGTCTCTTAAAGAAAACAAACTACTAGATCTTAAGCATTCATACCAATCCCTAGCTTTTCCTTCTAATGTTAACATGAACATTTTCATTAGGCAGTCTTCATGCCATTCAACTTTCAACCTCCATACATGTATATGAAATCTGATGAGATGTAATAGAGGGTCATCAAACTTTTCACCTTGGAAAACAGGCAGGTTGTCATCCCAGTTCACCCGGGGCATCTTATGTGGAAACCCAGGGATATGATCTCTACTCATTGGGGCATATCTTCGTTGTATTCTCGGAATCATGTTTGTAAATCGAAAAAGAGGTCACTATGTCCGGTCAATCAGTTCAGGGTCTTTTACCAGTGGAGTCATTTGGTCTTCCGGGAGTTTCAGAGTGTGGAGTCGCCAGGTGGAAAATTTTTCGCTCCTAAGGAGGTAAAATTTTTTATGGTCCACCACCATGTACCAATCTAGAGATATCAGGGGTACTCTGAGTCTTAGCAGTATTTAAAATGAAAAGAACTCAGCTTTCCCCAGTGGAGTCGCCATTATGTTATCACTCTGTAATTAGCAAGATTGGGAGAGTCCAACTGCAGAGGTAACATCAAACCGCTTTGGGATTCTAGGATCTAGCCCTCCTAAATCCGGAGAGGGATCTCTCCAATATGTACAAAGATGGATATTGTCTTTGAAAAAGCTTTAAGGTAATGATATTAGGCTAGTTATGAAGGCCAAGGTTTTGTTTTGGATGGTTGAGCATGAAGTGTTACTTGAGGGGAAAGTCCTAAGTGCAAAAAGTTCCAAAAGTGAGAAGTTGCAAGCAAATAGAACAGTTTTGGCAGATAGATAGATATAACGCTGGTTTTTAGTCCATTGGGCTATGGAGTCATATATGGGCTTTAATTGAACAACAACATCAAGTGTGATCCAAGGGGCAAGTTATCTATACCACAAGATTATTAAGATTAAAATGATGAAATGGAAACATTAAATGTTGGAGGGGTGGAAACTGATAATAATTTCTCAGAGGATTTATAGTCAGTCCAAACAAGAAAAGCCTCTTAAGTAACTGTTTTAAAACCAACCAAGGACATGGCTAACCATAGACTTCTTGGGCAAGTTCTTATTAAAGTAGCTTAATTGACAAACAATCCAGTAATCCACATAATTACCTTCAGAAAGTATGAAAACACATAAGAAAAACAGAGTGTAACTTAAGATCAGATAAAGTACCTTTAAACCTAGTCTGCTTTCAGTCAACACCAAGGGAAACTTTCAGAATCAGTGATAAAGACCAAGATCCCAAGAAACGGCTTTTATATTGATGTCAAACCAGTTACAATCTTCAAGTCCAATGTTTCAGTTCAGCAATCATCTTCACTATTTGACCTAACTACTCTAGCACAAACAGAGCTTCAAGGGCCAGTGAACACTATGTACAAATAAAAGTCTCGAGCTCAAATGTATTTCAAAGTTCTGCAACCAACAATTTCTCATCTTCTTCTGAGGTATTTATAGAAGAATGAGGAGGTGATCTGAGAAAATATCTCTCAGGGTAATTAATATAGGTTCAAGACTTCTCGGCCCTTTGAGAGGCTCGATGAAGAAATTCACAGGTGGAACACTGTATTAACTGTTTTACATTTATGAATTAAGCTCAGTAGGAGCTTTATTTGACTTTGAGGCATTATGTAATGTTTGGAGTAACTCTGCAGATATTTTCTGCATTGATTTCCTTTGCAGAAGAAACTCCCTGGCTGCGCTGGAGGCGAATATCTGATTTTCTTCAATAACTTCGGCCTCTGTTTGAAAGGTTTGAGGTGACAGGTGGCTTGGTGGTAGTTGAGGAATCAATTTGCCTCAAGATGTGGCAGTGGAGGATTTTCGTCTGATAAAACACTTTAGGTTTTCTTTAAACTGTGTTTTAGATTGGGGATTAGGCTTTTGATAACGGTCTTAGCCGTAATCCCCATAAAAACCGTCTTCAATCTTCATCTGCTGTGCTCTGTCTTCAAACTGATACTCTTCAATCAAGTGTCGAATTAAAATGTTGTCTTGTCGTAGTGTGCCGCATCAAGGCTTTTCAAGATCAATGATCATGAAACATTGACAAATCATTGAATCCAACCGTGTGAATGGTTCTCTTTAATAGGTAGAAGGTGTAGGCAACGTCTTTCCAAACCCTCGGCTTTCTTTCATTATACAATGGAAAACCATTAAAACACCTGCAAAACACAAAAATAGTTAAGAAATCCTGTGGAAATAGGTTTAAACTGCTTCAGATGGCGGGGGAGGAGCGTAGCCGTCGGATGAAGGCAACCAACGGTGGAGATTTACGTAGACGAGGCGAAAAGGAGAGCGGGGAGATGAACAAGTCGGAGTAGTTTTGGACCGTCCGATCTGGACACGTGGACGGTCCAGATTCAATCGAAGGGTCTCAATCGGAGGTGACAGAAAAGGGGAGTACGAAAAATAAAACTCCGATGCGATTGCGCAATCGGGAGGGGAGAAGGCGACAGCGGCCGCCCGCCGATCTGGCGTATCAGATCGACGGTGGAGAGTGAAATGGGGGATGGCCGATCGGGGTGGATCGCAACTAAACTTGCGGGCCCAACCGCAATCGAAACCGCGGGCCCAATCGCAATCGAAATCAAGGCATAGGTCTTTTTGATCAACCCATTTTAAATTCCCCGATCGCGATTGCGCGATCGGTCTTTTTGATCAACCCATTTTATTTAAGCACGTGATTTTAAGTTTTCAACTTAAAACTTCAGAAAGTGGGTTTTTGGGTTTACAAAGGAAAATATTGATTGGAGGGGGATTTTTCAATGGTTTAGCACCCTATTGCGGGCCCACGGGTAAATGAAATAACAATATGATCTGCGGTTTAGGACAAAGGGGCTGATCGCAATCGATATTTTGAAATGGCTCACAAACATGCACACTTGAATCTTTTCGATTCGATTAGCGCTTCATGGGTTTGGCGCTTGGTTTTTATGATGAGGGCGTATTGGGGAAGTGGTTTAGGGCTTGGCCCAAGGGGCTTAGGTCCATAAAAAGACTTGTATTTTTATGATTTTTCACGGTTTTTTAATGGAAACAAAGGGTGCCGAAAGGGTTAAAAAGTGAGTTTTTAACCATGGGAAGGGTGATTTATGAAGGGAAGAAAGGAAAATATGAATAATAGAGGAAAAATATGGAAAAAAGGGAAAGGAAAAGAAGGTTAATTTCGAGTGGGAGAAAGGGAAAAGGGATGGCTTTGCAGCAGTTTCCTCTTTGTATTTCAGTAGAAATTTCAGAGTATGAGATGAGAACAGCAATGAGGATTTTTGACAGAGGCATGAGGCCTTACAAGGAGTCTTCAAGAGCCAACAATTTTTAGTGATAAGATTTGTTCCTTGGAGGCTCAAAAAAGATCTTAGCCACCTTTTGGTATAACAAAATATTATAGGTGGCTAACACATTCTACTGAAAATATTTGGTGGTTCAATTATATCATTCAAAATATTAGGTTGTTTAGTTAAAGGAAAGCCACTATACATATTCTCATCCAAAATTCGATATAAAATAAAAAAGTTATCTTTTATGAGATCCTCATTTAAATCTCTCACTTGGGATTCTAGAGAAACATGTGTTGCAACTGCAGTATCAGCCAATGATTATGCTTCGATATGATCTAGCTCCTCTTAGATAAGTTTTGTTTCCTCTTCAGTAGCAACAACAACAACAACCAATGATTTTGTGACTTTTTTATCAGGTTGAAACAACCTATTATAACCAAAGATAACAACAACACTACTCTGTTATCTTGGTGGCATATCTGCTAAAAAATCAAGCCAATCATCTTGGTGCCTTTTGTCAATATCAGTTAATTCAAATTTCTTCCATGAAATTTTCCTAGTGACTTCTGATAACTCCCTTTCCAAAACAATATTCCAACACCTAGATATAATTTACCATTGAAATTTTTGAAGAATTCTCCATTTGAAGAATTTTTTGTCATGAATCATGATATTACCTCTTTCCCTAGATTTTCATCAACTAAAAATGATCCAACAAGGAAATCCATTTAAGCATCCTATGCATTCTTGTACATGCTAGCTACCTTTTGTTTAAAATGTTGGTAACAGAGCGAATGAAGCTCAAATTAGTGCTATGGTAAACAAGGTGCATGTAATAGGGTTTATATTTAGAAAAAATCGAGTGCCCTCAAATGGTAGTTTTCCAACCAAATAAATAAAATTGGAAATTGAACAATGTTGATCCCAATTGTGAAATATTTGATATTTCATTTCTGGGTGACATGCGTATTTTTCCATGGGAAATCAAGTTATTCATAGTTCAATGGGAGGATATGCTCCTACAATATTGTGGTGTGGTAGATGCTTCTTAGAATCTACATCACCTACCTGGATAAAGTTGGTCTCAAGGGGTAGTCTATGTATAAGGGGGAAAATCTACAAACATCAAGAAGCCAAACACAATGGAGACAAGCCAAAAGTCAATATGCATATTTCCCTCCTCAAGGTATTAATAGTTATGAATAAATTGTCCTGAAAAATAATGTATTAATGAAGTTTAACAATGAAGCGTGGAAAGAATAAACCAGGAAGATAAACCAATATTAGCAATAATAAACCAAGAAAATTCATGTAGAACCCAGGGTTTGCTTTTATTTATTGAGAATATAGGTCACTTTAGCAAAGACTAAGAAAATAAACTAAGGGCAAGGCTTATTGGGCCTTTCGATGGTCAAGAATGTACAATTAATGAGATTGGCACTTGCGTCACGGATGGTACATGCAACAATGTTCCAGAGAAACTTTATTATTTATACAATAAATTGCATTTTTTATGATGTGGAGACTATAATGATGGTTACAGGGAATATTATGGGATATTACGAGACTTAATTATGCATGTGATACAGAGGTTGGTCCAGTTTCCCACCATTTCTATTTTGTACTTATTTTAAAATTTTAAGAGTTATAAGTGCTACTATTTGGTTTGGTTTATCGATGCTTTTCCTTGTATATTTAATATCTTGCATGAATAAGGTTTGTGGTCTATTTGTATGATTAGATTTTGCTTCACATTTAATTTTGTATGAAGTTGTTTATAGCTTACAATTATATGTAGTTTTATTAATCCAAGAAATATACTTCTCCAATTCTTTTATAAGCATAATTTAATACCGTATATGATCCTAATGCAGTTGGATTGGAGATCTAGTGCCATAGTAGGAATTTGGGTGGATAGAATTTTTTTAATTAATTTGTGTCAACTACAAATTTATAGACTTTGTATGAATTGTTATCTAGTATTGACATTTTTCTGAACTAATACTTCTCTTCTACTTTTATGGTTTAGCTAAATGAGACATAGTTTTTATTTTCCTGAACTAATAATAAGATGTGCATGATGTTAAAGACTTGAACAAATTTTGAGTCAGCAAGCTGTTTGTTTTCTCTCTCTCTTGCATATAGCTAGTTTTCTCAATGTCTAAATTTGACATGGCTTCTTGAAACTTACGATGTTACTGTTTCCTACATGTATTTTCATTTGGTATTAGGCATGTGTTGAGTAGTTTTTTTTTTAATATGTACTATACCATCAAAATTACAAGTGTTTGAAGTAGATTTCTTAAATATTTCTATTTAATATTCATGTAAATGACTCTAATACCTACTACAAGATATAGAAATCAATGTTACAAAAGTGAGCCCAGTTGTTTATGGGAAGATGATTTGTTTCTCTTTATATATATTATGGATCTCAACCTGATTTTGATAATGGTAAGTCCCACGCATGGTTTTAGATGTTAGATAGTGATGAAGATTGTTGATTTCCTATAACAAAATATTCCATGCAATGGCCACATATTTCTCTTGCTTGGCGTATCTTGGAATAATTCTTTTGGAATTTTGTTATTGTGTCATATTAAATGATTAGGGTCTTGTATTGAAGCATAATATGATAAAACTCTTCTTTCTTATGTCTTTACAAGAGTTACATCCTTGGAATACCTAATAACTAACAAACCTTATAAGAACGAAGAACAAGATTTTACCTAAAATACCATCAATAATGAGCATGAAACCCATGCTTTAATAATAATTTTTCTTTCTTATTTTTCTTGTTTGTTACATAGGATACATATTTAAATGAGTACAACAATTATGAAGACAAAAATAATTTACATTTCCAAACAAAATATGGATGTGCCCCTTTTTATTAATTATCCAAAATGATTCTACACTTCATTTGTTGTATTTTCTTAGTGGTGGGATGGAAATATTTATTTATCTTTGACTGGAGAAACCATTCTTTTGAGGTAAATATTCTGGACACTATTAAGGAGGACATACAAGTTAAGCTAGGAAAATATGCAAGTTTAGGAAGTCATACATTCTAGCTAGTAACAATTAATCTTGCTAGAAATCAACTGGAGGATGGTTGTGCCTTAAGTGATTATAACATCGAGAAGGAATCGTCTCTTCACTTGGTTTTGTGTTTGAGAGGTGGAATGCATATCTTTGTTGAAACTCTAATTGCAAAGAAAATTTCTCTTGAGGTTAAGATTTCAAATACCATGAACAAGTCAAGGCCAAAATTCAAGGCAATAATGGAAATCCTTGAGATCATCAAATATTGCTCTTTGTTCGGAGAGAAATGTGAAGATTATATAACTTTGACCGATTATGGCATCTAAGGAAATATACAATGCTTCTTTTCCTTCATTTTTGAGGGGGTATATATATTTTTGTGAATACATTCATTGATAATAGTATTACAGTTGATGCTAAGAGCTTCCACACAATTCATAAATTGGAGGAAAAAATTGAAGATAAGGAGGCTCACCTAAGTGTGCACACATGAGAATCCCGATAAAATGTATCAAAAAATTCTGGTTGCTCAATGTACACTTCCTCTTCAATAACCCCATTGATAAATATTGTTTTTACATCCACCTGGTGGATCTTATATCCCATCTATGAAGCTAGTGCAAGAATTGATCTAATTGATGAATAGCTTGCTACGAGAGAAAATGTTTCCTCATACTCAATTTCCTCAACTTTAGAGAATCCTTTGGCCACAAATTTGGCCTTATATTTCTCTATGCTTCCATTTTACACACGCTTAAAATTGAAGATGTTGAAAATGCCAACAAGAAATATTGAAAATGGCATCAAAATAGACTTTAATTTAATTATAAATAAATTGTAATTCCACATCACATGACATATTCTACGAGTTAACTAAGTCAGGAAGACTTATTTAGTTCAGTTAATTCGAGTTGAGGGTGAAACTAGAGGCATTTAGAGTGTCTCCTACTTTTTCGGAGCCCTCGTTGATTTTATTTTGAGTTGTAATTAATTAACTTAATTTACTTGAGTTAAAATCAGTTTAGCTAGCTCTAACTGATGGAGGAACTAGTGAGAGGTAAAGTGAATTAAAATAGATTTAAATCACATGCATTGATCAAAAAAATGACTGATAATTCACTCAAAAATAACTCATGCATGTCAGTTCTGAGGAAGACCCAGTTGAGACTGGAGTTAAAAGGAAGTGTACTATTAGTTTGTAATATTCCCAATTGGCCATGAGCTAGTTGGAATATTAAATTTTGTTTTTTATTTCTTGTTTAATGAATAAGAGGATAATGGATATCCATAAATATCCTTAATATGAATAAAATCAATGCCAATGTAAAAAGAAGACATCTTGGTAGCTTAATTGACCACCCTTAGGTGTGAAAAGGGGCTGGAACACCGTGACTGGGTCAACTTTGACCAAATCAACAATGTTGTCATGGAGTAGTGGCATTCAACGAGGGATAGCGTAGTTTTAGATGAAGACTCTTTGCATGGAAGTAGTGTCATAAATGAATGGGGCTTATATTTATAAAGCTCATTTCTTATATAAGGAAGAGGATGGAAGCCATATGCTGTCATGTTGATGTTATTATATTTCTGAATATATGGTATGTTTAGACATATAGCTTTCTTCAACTGTTTAGCTAAGATTGCAGTGATGCTTAGCACAGGGTGTTCCTGATTGGGAATCTCACCTCTTTCCTTGAGAGGCCTCTAGGAAGAGTTTTCACTACCATTCCACAATCAAGCTTTAGGCCAAGCTTCACCTTTCATCTACAGCATAGATGTTGTTGAGGGTTGTGTTGAGTTGCAGGTTGCAGCAGTGGAGAACATATTTGGGCCACTTCAATGCTTATGCTCAGTGGAGAAGGGTTCCTTTCCATTGGGCGGATAGTATGGAATGCCCTTGAACCTTATTGCATCATTTTGCATCAGGCCACTTATTTATTTTCCCCTACAGTGCAGTTTCTGTCTTGGACTGCATTATTTTGCGGGAGGAGTTGCAGGGTGGTTTCAGTACACCATTTAGGGAGGATTTTTTCTAGAAAAGGGATCATACTTTCATCTAGAGGATCTATTGGAGGAGGCTTCATTATTTGTTATATTAGATCAGCCCCATCTTTCCAGTTTATATGTTGTAGTGAGTCTTCATCCCTAGGGCGTTGATTCCCATCTTGTACATTGGTGTATTTATGAAAACAATTTGGGGGTTATTTTCTAAAGGTTGTAGAGAGCCTAGATCTACATTTGTTGTATATTTTGAGGCATATAACAGTCACAGATATTTGTATGTTCATTTTCTGTAGCAGTGCACTTTATTACTGTGATGTAGCATTCTTCCGGCATTTTGATATAGTAGTAGCACATCTTATTGAGTGTTTTCTTATTTGGAGGCTTGTTTTATCTTGTTCTACATTTTGTGGCCCATTATTTTACATATACATGTTTTTTTTATGATGAATGGAAGGTCTCCATATTGGCCTCATATTTTGATCTAATGTTTACACTGCTATTTCCATGGTTTTGCACTATATTCCTGCTTTTCCCAATTGGGAATATTACAATGGTATCAGAGCATAATATTGGCTTAGCCTTTTCTCGGAAGAAGGAGAACCTCTCATAGATATAGAGAAGAGGCATCTCAGAAGAATGAACCAGAAGTTTGATTAGACAAATGATAAAGAAGACAAGGGTAAAACCCCCTTATCAAGAGAGGATGAAGAGAAGGAGTTCCCTAAGATTCTTCTTCAAACTATGCAAGACATTGCTAGAGAAATAAAGGAGTTGAGGATGGATAGATAGAAGGAATTCCCTAAAGGATTTATACATGGTGAAGGCTCTGGCATTTATCATCACTGGAGTGATCAACTAGTGAAGCAACAACAAGTTTCCCAACGCTATACAAAGCCTACATTCTTAACAGTGGGAAATGAATGGTTTCAAGAACAAGAAACTATTGAAGACTATTTCATGGAGAATGAGTCTCAATCTCAAAGATTCAAGGATCACTTGATTTTTCAAGAATTCTGTCAGATAAAATAGGAGACCCAGGCATCATAATAGAGGTGGAGGATTCATTTAGAATCATGATCTACACCGAACTATGGGCAGATTTTTATTACCCAAATTTGATGGGTCATCTAAATGCACTGCCAAATCATGGGTAGAGAATCTTCACATCTACTTCCATCTAAACAGAGTACCAGAGATGGAGGCCATTAAGATATCAGCGCTGCACCTTGAGGGTGAAGCACATGATTGGTGGTTCCATGGCTTGTCTACATTGGGTCATGCCAATGTCACTGCATATTCAGAGTTCAAAAGGAGGTTGGTGGAGAGATTTTATAGAAGATATCCTTAGGCACCATTCATTGGGCTAGAAAATCTCAAACAATCAGGTAATCCATAAACTTATATTTCTGAATTTCTAAAACTTTATGTTATGGTTCCTAATTTATCTGCAGCAAGAAGGGTCTACATGTTTGTTGATAGGTTAGAAGAACCTCTTCATGGGTTGGTTAAGTCTACCAAGCCCACTACCCTTCAAGGTGCCATTGAAAGGGCTAGAGATCTACAAGATGCCTTGCCAAAAGCAAAGGCAACATTTCAGCAAAATCTCTCTTTTCCATCAAAGGAAAAAGATGATAAGGCTCCTTTCTCAAAATAGAGCCAAAGTAAAACACCTCTTAGTGATGATATCTGAAGAGATTTCAGGAGAAGGAATCTTTGCTTCACATGCCAAGAATCTTCGGCACTCGGACATAGATGTGTAGTAGGAAAGGCACACTACATAGAGGTATTCTCAGATGATGAGGAGGAAGAAGAAGAAGAACTAGAAAGGGGTCATAGCACTGGAATAGCAGGAGATGACCCACCACCACCAGGAGGTGAGGATGGAGTAATGGCTCCAATTAGAGGAAATCTTGCATCATTGAGAGGGGTACCCAAATATCATGAAACTTCCACACAGAAAGCAGAGTTATATTTGTGCATTGGAAGCCAGGACATGGTAGTCCCATCTATTATGCACATGACTTTGGCCCATGAGACATCATTGTTTTGTGGAAAACCACCTGGGAGGCCACCTGATCTATATTTGGTGAGGCATGCCTCACATCATGAGGCACCATTCATAAATCCAGGAGGGATGGAGGCATTAGGAGGTCATGGTACAACGCTAAGAGTCTTGGGTATACTCAAGGAGGAGGGAGACATTCTCCCAACATCATCATTTCCCACTCTCATTTCAGATTCTGCGTTGTGGAAGGAGGAGAATGGGGAAGATAGTAGTCTTCCAACATGTGACTTTTGCATGGGAGCTTTCAAATAGAAGGGCAGCCATATGACAGATGTTCTTTGTAATAGATCATCAACGATGTCACTATGGAGGATAGATCCATATTGGAAATCCTAGCTGTTGGTGGATTATTCCAAGGATCTTCTTACTTACATAATACTTGATGACCAACTTCAAGAGGAGGGATATTCAATCCAAGATGAAGTCATCTATTATCATGGTAGAATATTCTTATCTAGAGCTTCCAAGCTCAAGGAGAAGTTGCTATAAAGAGCTCATGGAGATTTTCTCTTCAGCCATACTTATTCTATGAGAGCATAGAACACCATCATGGAGGGATAAACTTGGGAAGGCTTTGAAGAGGAGATATATCAGCATTTTAAAAGATGCATGGACCATGTGGAGATGGGAGAGATACATAACTCTATGAAGCCACCTCTTTCATCTTTAGGAATGAGAGGGGATCTTTCTATGGACCACTCCATTTGTATGAGTAGAAATTATGGTAAGGAACATGTTTATGTGCATGATGTTTAACTTAATGATTATTGAATTTATTTACCATGTATATGCAGGCCATTTCTCCAAGGAGGAGCATTCTTCCATATAAACTTCATGGCCAACTTTGGGCCATAAACATTTCTGAACATGGCCACTCCCTAGGAGGATATAGGGAGATGATTTACCATTCTAGGTGCACTCCAAAGGTACCAAACATTTCTCACCTTTTCAAAACTTATGAGAAAAATCGGGCAGCAAGTAAGTGGTGGGGAAACTACTTACCATATCATTATCTGACGTAGTCAGGAGACATACTGCGTTGGATCCACATGTGGAACTATGACCCACCTCCATTTTTATGTATTTCTATTCATATGTACTTGGTTTTGATCCCATACATAGATGATGTTCTTATTCTTTTTATGGGAATGATTGGAGGGAGGATGGAAGGAGTGAATGTGACCTTTGGGAGAGAGATTCTCCATGTTAATTATGCTACATGTTTCAGGGAGGACATTGGGCAAACCATGATTGTTTCATTGGATCTATTGCTTCCTTGTGGGATGAGTTATTTGCATCTCATGAGAACTTGGGAGGAGCATGCCATGGAGGGATGGATTGGGAGACACTTAGCTTATGAGGGAAGCTTATCACATTGAGGTGTCACCAATGATGGAGGAGAAGAGTGGCAACACTCACCTTTACAGTTGCTTGAGGACAAGCAACATTTGGAAGGGGAGGATTGTAATATTCCCAATTAGCCATGAGCTAGTCGGAATATTAAATTTTCTTTTTTCTTTCTTGTTTAATGAATAAGAGGATAGTGGAGATCCATAAATCTCCTTAATATGAATAAAATCAATGCCAATGTAAAAAAAATACATCTTGGTAGCTTAATTGAGCACCCTTAGGTGTGAAAAGGGGCTAGAACATCTTGACTGGGTCAACTTTGACCAAATCAACAGCGCCATCAAGGAGTAGTGGCATTCAATGAGGGACAACGCAGTTTTAGAGGGAGACTCTTTGCATGGAAGTAGTGTCATAAATGAATGGGGCTTAGCGTTAGAAAGCTCATTTCTTATATAAGGAAGAGGATGGCAGCCATATGTTATCATGTTGATTTTATTATATTTCTAAATATATGGTCTGCTTAGACATATAGCTTTCTTCAGTTGTTTAACTAAGATTGCAGTGTTGTTTATAATAGGGTGTTCCCGATCGGGAATCCCACCTCTTTCCTTAAGAGGCCTCTAGGAATATTTTTCACTACCATTCCACAATCAGGCTTTAGGCCAAGCTTCATCTTTCATCTACAGCGCAGATCCTGTTGAGGGTTGTGTTGAGTTGCAGGTTGCAATAGTGGAGAACATATTTGGGTCACTTGAGTGCTTATGTTTAGTGGAGAAGGGTTCCTTTCCATTGGGAGGACAATAAGGAAGGCCCTTGAGCCTTATTGCAACATTTTGCATCAAGCCACTTATTTATTTTCCCCTACAGTGCAGTTTCTATCTTGGACTACGTTATCTTGCGGGAGGAGTTGCAGGGTGGTTTTAGTACACCATTTGGGGAGGAGGTTTTCTAGAGAAGGGATTAGCCTTTCATCTAGAGGATCTATTGGAGGAGGCTACATTATTTGTTATATCACATCATCCCCATCTTTCCAGCTTATATGTTGTAGTGAATCTTCAGTCCTAGGGCTTTGATTCCCATCTTATACATTGGTGTATTTCTGTGTAATGTTCCCAATTTTTAGCCTCAAGCTAAAAGGAACATTATAGTTAGCATATTTTTATTTTGTTGAATAAAATGGGTAGGGAGACCCCTTAACCCCCTTAGATGGAGAAATAACACCCCTTGTGTGAAAGTAGGGTGAATAAGCAGCTGAATTAAGCACCTAAGGGTGTGAATATGATCGGGATCACTTTGATTTGGTCATCTTTGACTAAGTCAACAACGCTGCCTAAGAGGGTGTGGCTTGCTTGAGAAGACAGCGCAGTTTTGGAGGGAAAGGATTCACATGATGATAGAAAACCTAATAGGTGGGACCCATGGTGAGAGGAGTTCATTTTATTTATATGGAGGAGATGGCAACCTATTTTCATTATGCATTAGCTTATCATTTTCGTTGGGTCTGCTAAGACTTGCATACCCAGGCTGTTTAGCAGGGTTGTAGTGTTCTTGAGCACAAGGGTGTTCCTGGTCGGGAATCCCTACCTCATCCTCAAGGAGGGAGAGGGTTTGAGCTTCATTTCCTCATTCCAGCATTGGGCCAAAGCTACCTCCTTCAGTACAGCGTTTTCCTATTGGGAAGAAAACGTTGTGTTGCTGGGTGCAGCAATAGAGGAACTCATAGGGTCATTCTTTGGCTTGTTCTTCAGTGAAGATCTTGCATATTATTTGGAGGAGCAGCAAAGGGGACTCCCGGGCATCATTTAAGATCTTTGGCACCAGGCCAACCATTTTCCATCTCTCACAGCGCAGTCTAGGGATAGAACTACGTTATTTTATGCAGGCAGTTACTGGGAGGGTCATTTGATCTCATCAGGAGGAGTGTTTTTGAGTAAAAGGGATCAGCCCTTTGCTTGAGGACATTATCAGAGGAGGGCATGATTATTTCAGATCTTATATAGCCTTATTGTTATTTTGATTCAATCGCAGTGACAAGCTATTTCTCACATTGTACATTTCCCGGCATCTCTAGCAATCTCTCCCAGATTGGCTAGAAATCTTGTATTGGAGCCCATTCTTATATTATTGGGAATTTATTTGTATCCTTCAGCCTCATTATCATTTTGTATGTATTCAATAGCTTCTACTCTCATAGATACTGCGCAGTCACTGCTTTCCGGCATTTTGTGCAGTTGCAACAACTCATGTATTTTATTGCTTGATCATTGGAGATTGGTTCTCATAGTTTGAGTGGCTTGTCCATCATGATTTTCTTGTATATTACTAATGATATAATAATATAATGTTGGCTGCATGAAATTTCCCTCTTATAGTATATTCAGAATTGCAGAGTTTATGATTGTGTTCATATATTACTGTAGGCTCTCTCTTTGAGCATTCCCTAAGGGACCTAGTTTGGGGAGATCTGAATAACCCATCTAGAGTCATTTATTTGGGCTCAACTTCTAGAAGAGAAGTTTTTAATGAGTTAAAAATGGGATCCAAGCCCCCTTTCAGCTTATTTTTTCATTTCCTTCCTTATACAACGTCCCTCTGGACCCTGTTACAGCAAATCATGAAAAAGGGATATTATAGTGGTATCAGAGCATCAATCTTGGCTTAGCCTGTGCACAAGATTTAATGCTATCAGAAAAAGGAGCTTCTCTCCAAGGAGAGGAGATTTACATAGGAAACAATAAAAGAGGAATGACGGAAGAGGAGGTCTCCCTTCTTCTTTTCCAGACCATTGAAGGAATCATTGAAGATCTTGAGGAAATAGAAAGGGAAAATTGGAGATATTTTCTAAAAGGGTTTGTGGATGAAGCAAGCCCTATTTATAACCATGTTGGGTGTGAGAATTTAGCCACACATGTAGATCCATAGCACAGTAAATTTCCCACATGTACTGCAGGGAGAATGGAGGAAGGTGAGTCACCAAGGGAGGAGACCTTGAGTGATTTTTGTTGGGGGTATGAATCTCAATCATGGAGATTCGAAGTGCACTTGGACTTCCAAGAGTTTTGCAGACTCAAGGGAGAAAGATCCAGCAACCACAAAGGAAGAAAGAGAGATATATTCTTTCTACCTACTTTCGATGGATCAGCAAGGTGCAAAGCCACAGCTTGGGTGGAGGAGCTTGATGCATATTTTCAGCTACACCAAGTTGCAGCCAAGGAGGCCATCACTATAACAACGCTACATCTCAGAGGTATGGCCCATGATTGGTGGTTTAAAATTTATGTTTCATTTTATCATGCAAGTATAGAAACCTATGATGAATTCACTAAGGCATTGGTGAAGAGATTTGATAAAACCCAATTTGAATTATCATGTGTAAAACTTGAGAGATCAAACACCTTGCATGAGTTGGAGGAAAGCATGAAACAAAATCCACTCCATATTTTGAGAGGGGGAGAGAACCGAGATGTTGACTTGCTAGAGGCAAGACCGCCATTATATGGAGGGCACTCTTCCATTTGTAATGGTATGAAGATCCTTCTTTCAAAGGAAGACCAAAATCTATGGTCTCTCATTGAAGGGGAGGCATACTCACATGTTGGTGAAGAGCATGCGCATAGAAGAACCCACAGCACTGTATCATTGGAGGGAGATCCATCACCACATGGAGATGAGAGGGGAGCCACTGCTTCCATTGGAGGAGTCCTTGTGTCTATGCAATGGATTCCAAAAGGTACTACATGTGGAGACCTAGTCACAAATCCGGAGCAGCATATAGTAGCATTGGAGGATTGTGAGATGGATGGGGAAGAAGAGATGAAGGATCGGCATTCGAAGGGAATGAGCATTCACCCTCATCTTTTGAGGAGAGTTTCTTTACATAGGAGAGAGACTACTCTGCGCAGTGGAGAGAGGGACCATCCATTCCTCTCATATATATAGTCTACTTCCTATTTTGATGTCTCACTACAGGGAGGCATTCCACCTGGGAGGCCACCGGATCCGGCATTGATGAGAGGCATCTTATTTTGGGTTTCACCACTCTTGGATTCAAGGGAGGTGAATGTATTGGAGGATGAATTTGGCATAGGGGATGTCAAAGTAGCAGAAAACAGCTTGAGGGGAGCACCACATTGCAGATCACCAGCGCTGTCTCTGAGGAGGATAGATCCAGATTGGAGGTCTCAACTTTTGGTAGAGTACTCCAAGGATCTAGGTCCATGCATGATTTTGGATGACCCAGATGAAGATGACAGATACATAGTGGATGATATGGTCATCTATTATTATGGCAAGATATTCTTGACTAGGGCTTCTAGTCTCAAGGAGAAATTATTGCATGCAGCACATCAGGACTTCCTAGCTATGCACTTGGATGCATACTTTGCTTTGCTAGAGGAGTTCACTTGGGAGGGAATTCAGTATGATCTATACCATCATATGGAAAGATTCCTAGCCTGGATTATTTTGAATAGGTTGACACAACCATTTCCCTACTCATTGGAGGTGAGGGAGAGCATTCAGATGAGCCATTTCAGCTCAAGGACCGGAGTACATGGTAAATAAGGTATATTCTTTCATTTTGATTTACCTTTATTTACTTTATATGGGCAGCTTGATGGGCTAAGGATGATCACATCTCCTTATGCTCCTTATTATTATGTACTTGTGGCCCATTGCAGCAATGGGAGTGGCTATTTTTATGATGGTTTGTGAGGGAAGCCACATGCTTCTTGGTGTGCACCATCGACACCAATTTGTACATTCATATTTTCATCTTATGAGATGTTTGTGGAAGAAAAAAAGTGGCTGGGAAAGCACTTGTTAATTTATGTTTTGATGCAGGCCAAAGGTGCACTGCGCTGGTTCCATGAGTGGAACTATAAACCACTCTCTGGTTGTCCTATGACAACTTGTTTTTATTGCATATTTCCTCCTTGTATTTCTGATAGTTGTATACTTATGAGGAGCATTGTTTGGAGATTATTGGATGTACAACCCATTGGGAGCATTATTCTCCCCATTGTACATGTTTTATATTGTAGGAGACACCATGGGCAAACCATGATTGCCACATTTCTATTTTCCTCTTCTTGTGGGAAACACCACTTGGAGGATTTGAGGGGGCAACTCATGGCTGATTTTCTTGATGGGGAAGCTTGGGTTGTTCTTGGAGGCCATAACATTTCAGCCCAAGGACAGAGGCAGCCCCATGTGTACCATAAATGGAGAGAGAAACATCTTGGGAATCAAAAGCCCAACTCTTCATTCAGCCCCAACACACTGCACAAAACCGGGGTTGAGTTCTTTATTTGGATGATACCATGGATGAGAGGATCATCATTGGGGACAAAATTTTCCTATGCATGTCATCACTCTTACCTTGAGGAGGCCATAGCACAGCAAGAAGGTTTCCACCTACACCTTCTATCTTTCATGAGGTGCATCATTCTAGTTTGCATACTTGGGAGGAAGCATTGGAGGACAAATTTGTTGCAGGATATCTTGAGCAGTGGTGGAGATTGTTGATGAGGAGGCCACAAGAGAATAAGGGGGAGAAATTTTGTTCTCTCTATGCAGTTTCTTGAGGACAAGCAACATGTGGGAGGGCAGGACTGTAATGTTCCCAATTTTTAGCCTCAAGCTAAAAGGAACATTATAGTTAGCATATTTTTATTTTGTTGAATAAAATGGGTAAGGAGACCCCTTAACCCCCTTAGATGGAGATATAACATCCCTTGTGTGAAAGGAGGGTGAATAAGCAACTGAATTAAGCACTTAAGGGTGTGAATATGATCGGGATCACTTTTATTTGGTCATCTTTGACTAAGTCAACAGCGTTGCCTAAGAGGGTGTGGCTTGCTTGAGAAGACAACGCAGTTTTGAAGGGAAAGGATTCACATTATGATAGAAACCCTAACAGGTGGGACCCATGGTGAGAGGATTTCATTAGATTTATATGGAGGAGATGGCATCCTATTTTCATTATGCATTAGCTTATCATTTTCGTTGGGTCTTCTAAGACTTGCATACCCGGGCTGTTTAGCAGGGTTGTAGTGTTCTTGCGCACAAGGGTGTTCCCGATCGGGAATCCCTACCTCATCCTCAAGGAGGGAGAGGGTTTGAGCTCCATTTCCTCATTCCAGCATTGGGACAAAGCTACCTCCTTCAGTACATCATTTTCCTGTTGGGTAGAAAACGTTGTGTTGTTGGGTGCAGCAATAGAAGAACTCATAGGGTCATTCTTTGGCTTATTCTTCAGTGAAGATCTTGCATATTCTTTGGAGGAGAAGCAGAGGGGACTCCCGGGCATCATTTCAGATCTTTGGCACAAGGCCAACCATTCACCATCTCTCACAGCGCAGTCTATGGCTGGAACTGCGTTATTTTATGCAGGTAGTTGCTGGGAGGGTCATTTGATCTCATCAGGAGGAGTGTTTTTGAGTAAAATGGATCAGCCCTTTACTTGAGGAAATTATCAGAGGAGGGCATGATTATTTTAGATCTGCTATAGCCTCATTCTTATTTTTATTCAGTTGCAGTGACAAGCTAACTGTCACATTGTACATTTCCCGGCATTTCTAGCAATCTCTCCTAGATTGGCTAGAAATCTTGTATTGGAGCCCATTCTTCTATTCTTGGGAATTTCTTTGTGTCCTTTAGCCTCATTATCATTTTTTATGTATTTAACAGCTGCTACTCTCATAGAGACTATGCAGTCACTTCTTTCCGACATTTTGTGCAGTTGCAGCAACTCATGTATTTTATTGCTTGATCATTGGAGATTGGTTCTCATAGTTTGAGTGGCTTGTCCCTCATGATTTTCTTGTATATTACTGCTGATATAATAATATACTATTGGTTTCATAACATTTCCCTCTTATGGTATATTCAGAATTGCAGATTTTATGATTGTGTTCATATATTACTGTAGGCTCTCTCTTTGAGCATTCCCTAAGGGACCTAGTTTGGGGAGATCTGAATAACCCATCTAGAGTCATTTATTTGGGCTCAAATTCTGGAAGAGAAGTGTTTAATGAGTTAAAAAAGGGATCCAAACCCCATTTCAGCTTATTTTTGCATTTCCTTCCTTATACAGCGTCCCTTTGGACCCTGTTGCAGCAAATCCTGAAAAAGGGATATTACATTCTGAAAACCCTCTGGGGTTTATTTTCTAAAGGTTGTAGAGAGCCTAGATATAAATTTTTTGTATATTTTGAGGCATATAACAGACATATATCTTTTTATGTTCATTTTCTGTAGTATTTCACTTTATGACTGCATTGTAGCAGTCTTCCGACATTTTGATATAGTAACAACACCTCGTATTGAGGGTTTTCTTATTTGGAGGCTTGTTATATCTTGTTGTACACTTTGTGGCCCATTATTTTACATATACATGTTTCTTTTATGATGAATGGAAGGTCTCCATATTGGCCTCATATTTTGATCTAATGTTTACACTGGTATTTCCATGGTTTTTCACTATATTCCTGCTTTTCCCATTTGGGAATATCACAGTGGTATCATAGCATAATCTTGGCTCATCTTGTGCATCTTGAAAAGCCAATATGTCATCAGAAGAAGGAGATCCTCTCACAAATAGAGAGAAGAGGCATCTTAGAAGATGAACAGGAAGTTTGATTATACAAATGATAAAGAAGACAAGGGTAAAACCCCCTTATCAGGAGAGGATGAAGAGAAGGAGTTCCCTAATATTATTCTTCAAACTATGCAAGACATTGATAGAGAAATAAAGGAGTTGAGGATGGATATGTACAAGGAATCCCCTAAAGGATTTCTACATGGTGAAGGCTCTGGCATTTCTCATCATTGGAGTGATCAACCAGTGAAGCAACAACAAGTTTCCCAATGCTCTACAATGCCTACATTCTTAGCAGTGGGAAATGAAGGGTTTCAAGAACGAGAAACTCTTGAAGACTATTTCACAGAGCATGAGTCTTAATCTCAGAGATTCAAGGATCACTTGATTTTCAAGAATTCTGTCAGATAAAGGACAATAGGAGACCTAGGAATCATAATAGAGGTGAAGGATTCATTCAGAATCATGATCTACACTGAACTATGGGCATATTTTTATTACCCGACTTTGATGGGTCATCTAAATGCACTGCCAAATCATGGGTAGAGAATCTTCACATCTACTTCCAGCTGAACAGATTATCGAAGATGGAGGCCATTGAGATAGCAGCGCTGCACCTTGAGGGTGAAGCACCTGATTGGTGGTTCCATGGCTTGTCTACATTGGGTCATGCCAATGTGACTACATTTTTAGAGTTCACAAGGAGGTTGGTGGAGAGGTTTGATAGAAGATATCCTGAGGCACCATTCATGGGGATAGAAAAGCTCAAACAATCAGGTAATCCACAAAATTATATTTCTGAATTTCTAAAACTTTCTATTATGGTTCCTGATTTATCTGCAGCAACAAGGGTCTACATGTTTGTTGATGGGTTAGAAGAACCTCTTCATGGTTTGGTTAATTCTACCAAGCCCACTACCCTTCAAGGTGCCATTGAAAGGGCTAGAGATCTACAACATTCCTTTCCAAAAGCAAAGGCAACATTTCAGCAAAATCCCTCTTTTCCATCAAAGGGAAAAGATGAGAAGGCTCCTTTCTCAAAAGAGAGCCAAAGTAAAACACCTCTTAGTGATGATGTCCGAAGAGATTTCAGGAGAAGGAAGCTTTGCTTCACATGCCAAGAATCTCTGACACCCGGACATAGATGTGTAGAAGGAAAGGCACACTACATAGAGGTCTTCTCAGATGATGAGGAGGAAGAAGAAGAAGAACCAGAAAGCGGTCACAACACTGGAATAGCAGGAGATGACCCACCACCACCAATAGGTGATGATGGAGTAATGGCTCTAATTAGAGGAACTCTTGCATCATTGAGAGGGGTACCCAAATATCATGAAACTTCCACACAGAAAACAGAGTTGGATTTGCGCACTGGAAGCCAGGACATGGTATTCCCATCTATTATGCACATGAATTTTGCCCATGAGACATCATTTTTTTGTGGAAAACCACCTGGAAGGCCACCTGATCTAGATTTGGTGAGGCATGTCTCACATCATGAGGCACCATTCATATATCCAGGAGGGATGGAGGCAATGGGAGGTCATGGTACAACGCTAACAGTCTTGGGTAGACTCAAGGAGGAGGGATAAATTCTCCCTACATCATCATCATCCACTCTCATTTCAAATTCTGCACTGTGGAAGGAGGAGCATGGGGAGGATAGCAGTATTCCCACATGTGACTTTGGCATGGTGTTGGGTGTGGAGCCTAATTTTCTTCATGATTCAGAGATCCTTGTTTTAGCTGGATGTATACCCCAGGAAAATTTTACACCCTTGCACGTGGGGGGGGGGGGGTGCGGGGGGGACTTGTCCCCCCCGCGGGGTCCGGGGGCTAGCGGTCCCTCGGTGGGGGTTTCGGGGGTAGCGCCCCTGAAGCCAAAAATAGATGTAAAATTGCCTTGTAAAAGTATAGTAATTTCTAGTCAATCTGGGCCGTTCACGGATGATCTGATGGTAGAATTTATGTTTAGTTTAGGGTTTTTTGCCCTAGAAGGCAATCCCTCGCTTTTATGAGGGTATTGTATTGCGGTTGTGCATTTATGTGTATTCTCTGAGCTAAAAACAGATAGCGAGACTGTGAGAAACAACAGAGGATATTACATCATATCTGCTGTAGGTTTTGTCTCTTCATTTTGCTAGATAATAGAAAGGAAGGATTGGTTGTTCGGGGTGGACGTAGCCCAAACTGGGTGAACCACGTATATTTGTGTCTCTCTGGTTTTATATGTTTTGTGTGCTTGTATTTTCCGCATATTTTATGTGTTGTATTGCTCTGTAATATTTAATTTTCTAACAACTGGTATCAAAGACGAAGGTATATTTGGCTGATAAACTCGCAGGAAAGAAGGGTTCCTGGTTCAAGTGGGAGAAATGGCAGAAGATGCTAAGTTTAGGGTCGAGAAATTTAACGGCCAAAACTTCCTGCTGTGGAAGATGAAGATGGAAGATTATCTGTATCAGAAAGATCTGTACCTACCATGGAGCAGAAAAGAAAAGAAGCCGGCGGCCATGACAAACGCGGAATGGAACGTTCTCGATATAAAGGCACTCGAAACAGTACGGTTGTGCCTTGCGGTGTCAGTCGCCTTCAATATTTCGAAGGAAAAAACAACAGAGGGTTTGATGCAGACATTGGCGAAACTATATGAAAACCCCTCGGCCTCAAACAAGGTATTTCTTATGAAACGACTATTTAATATGAAGATGTCGAAAGGTGGATCTGTTGCAGACCATTTAAATGATTTTAATACAGTTGCTAGTCAGTTAAGTTCTGTATGGGTAAACTTTGATGATGAAGTTAGAGATCTGTTATTCTTGTGCTCATTGCCAGAGAGTTGGAATGGTTTAGTAATGGCCATTAGTAACTTTGTATCTGGATCTAGTACTTTAAAGTTTGATGATGTTGTCGGTGCTATCTTTAGCGAGGAAATGCGACAGAAAAGCTCCGATGAGACATCGGGTAATGCTTTGAGTGCAAATTCTAGGGGAAGAAGAATGGAAAGAGGAAAGAGCTCGGGATATCGTAGTAAATCAAGGAAAGGAAGATCCAAGTCCAGATCGGGGATAGTGTACTGGAAATGTGGAAAGAAAGGACACCTAAAGAAAGACTGTAGATCTCGGAAGGGAAAAGAAGGAGATTCACAACAAGAAAATAATCATGAAGCAAATGTGACAGGTGATGTGTTACAATATGCTTTGATTCTTTCTTTCGAAAACGTTACTGATTCTTGGGTTGTAGATTCAGGGGCTTCATTCCATGCCACACCTGATAAGAAATATTTTCATGACTATGTTCGAGGAGATTTTGGACAAGTTCATTTGGGTGATGATAAACCCTATAAAATTGTTGGAATGGGTAAGGTTCTTGTAAAACAGAAGAATGGAAACCAATCGCTACTAAAGGAGGTAAGGCATGTTCCAGATCTAAAGAAAAATCTGATTTCAATAGGGCATTTAGGCGGTGAAGGTTGTGTGACAACTTTCACAGATAAAGCTTGGAAGGTCACCAAGGAGCCTTGGTAATAGCAAAAGGAGAAAAGGTTGGTACATTGTATTTATGCAATGGTATTTCTAACTCTGTTAATGCTTTAACTTCCAAAGGAGAAGATGCAACACTATGGCATCATAAGCTCGGACATATGAGTGAGAAGGGGATGAAGATTCTTCACTCAAGAAATTTTTTGCCAGGTTTGAAGAATATTGATTTGGATTTCTGTGAGAATTGCATTTATGGAAAATAAAAGAGAGTCAGATTTCTCAGAGTTGGGAAAGAAAATAAGAGTGAAAATTGGAGCTTGTGCATACTGATGCAACTAGAAAAACTTGGATTTATTGTATTCAAAATAAATCTAATGTATTTGATACTTTCAAGAAATGGAAAGCTTTGGTTGAGATTGAGACAGGAAAGAAGTTAAAGTGTCTCAGATCAGACAATGGAGGTGAATATTGCAGCAAAGAGTTTGATAGGTACTGTTCAAAGCATTCAATTCGTAGAGAGAAGACAGTTCCAAGAACACCACAAGAAAATGGTGTGTCAAAAAGGATGAACAAAACAATCATGGAGCGTGCAAGGTGCATGAGATTGCGTGCAGGATTGCCTTTACAATTTTGGGCAGATGTTGTAGTTACTGTTGTTTATCTAATAAACAGAGGGCCTTCAAGTTCCTTGGATGGTGGTATTCCAGAGGAAGCATGGACAGGTAAAAAGGTAAACTACTCTTTTTTAAAGCCATTTGGTTGTGAGGCCTTTGTCCATATTAATAAAGAAAATATAACAAAGCTTGAGGCAAAATCAAAGAAATGTACCTTTATTGGATATGGTGCTAATGATTTTGGTTATCGCTTATATGATTATGAAAATCACAAAATCATTAGGAGCGGAGATGTAATATTCAATGAAAAGGTCTTGTATAAGAATCAGTTGCAGGAAAAGAAACAAGAAAAAGAAAGCAAGGAATACACAGTTCTTGATGAGATAACTGAAAAAGTAAAGGTGCCTGAAAATAATAATAATCAACAACCACAGCAGCAGCAACCACCACAACAGCAACAGACACCTCAAACACCTAAAAGTGGTGTTAGAAGATCTACCAGGATAAGTAGACCCCCTGAACGATACTCTCCTTCATTATATTATTTATTGCTGACTGATTCTGGTGAACCTGAATGTTATGAAGAAACAATGCAGGTTGAAAGCAGGAAGAAGTGGGAGCTAGCCATGGAAGAAGAGATGGACTCCTTAATGCATAACCAGACTTGGGACTTAGTCAGGTTGCCTGCAGGTAAAACTACATTGCAAAATAAATGGGTTTACAGGCTGAAGGAAGAAGATGGAGGAAAACAGAGGTACAAAGCTAGACTTGTGGTGAAGGGGTTTGCACAGAAGAAAGGTATTGACTTTGATGAAATATTCTCTCCTGTTGTTAAGATGACTTCAATTAGAACTATCTTAAGTCTTGTAGCAGCGGAAGATTTACATCTTGAACAGTTAGATGTAAAGACAACATTTCTCCATGGAGATTTGGAGGAAGAGATATACATGTAGCAACCAGAAGGATATGAGGTCAAAGGGAAAGAAAAATTGGTGTGAAGGTTAAAGAAGAGCTTGTATGGCTTAAAACAGGCTCCAAGGCAGTGGTATCTAAAATTTGACAAGTTTATGTCTGAACAAGGTTATACTAGATTTCACTCTGGTCATTGTGTTTATCTAAAAAGGAAAAATGATGGCAACTATATTATATTGTTATTGTATGTAGATGACATGCTTGTTGTGGGATCTAACATGCAGGAAATAAATGTGCTCAAAATAAAATTGGCAAATTCATTTGCAATGAAGGATTTGGGAGCTGCAAAACAAATCCTTGGTATGAGGATAACTAGAGACAGGAAAAATCGCAAATTAACACTGTCTCAGAATGAGTACATAGAAAAGGTGTTGAAAAGATTTAATATGCACAATTCAAAACCTGTTAGTACACCTTTTGCTAGCCATTTCAAACTTAGTAAGAAGATGTACCCAAAGACCCAAGAAGACATGGATTATATGTCTAAAGTTCCATATGCATCAGCAGTTGGAAGCTTAATGTATGCAATGGTCTGCACAAGGCCTGATATTGCACATGCAGTGGGAGTTGTAAGCAGGTACATGAATAATCCGGGAAAAGAACATTGGATGGCAGTAAAATGGATTCTCAGATATTTGAGAGGTACCACAAATCAAGCATTATGCTTTGGTGGTTCAAACATTGCTCTACAGGGATATGTTGATGCAAATATGGCAGGTGACAGAGATAATAGGAGGAGCACTACAGGATATGTATTTACTGTAGGTGGAAAAGCTGTCAGTTGGGTTTCAAAAATCCAAAGTGTTGTTGCACTTTCAACAACAAAAGAAGAGTATGTTGCTACTACAGAGGCTAGTAAAGAAATGATTTGGTTACAAAGGCTTATGGGTGAATTGGGTAAGAAGCATGATATGGGCACGTTATACAGTGATAGCCAAAGTGCCATTCATCTTGCAAAGAACTCATAATTTCATTCTAGGACTAAACACATACATCTCAAGTACCATTTCATACGGTCAGTATTGGAAGATGGAGAGTTGAAGCTGGAAAAGATACACACTAGCCAAAATCCTGCAGATATGCTAACAAAAGTTGTAACTAGGGAGAAACTAAAAATTTTCCCAGTTTCAATTGGTCTTCAAGGATGATGATGAAGATGAGGAACAGCCAGGTCCAAAGAGGAGTCATTGTCCATCAAATTAAGTAGCGGTAGAGTTGCTACAATCAGTCTCCAAGTGGGAGATTGTTGGGTGTGGAGCCTGATTTTCTTCCTGATTCAGAGAACCTTGTTTTAGCTGGATGTATACCCCAGGAAAAATGTACACCCTTGCACGCGGGGGGGGGTGCGGGGGGGACTTTTCCCCCCTGCGGGGTCCGGGGGGGCTGACCCCCCGGCTGGTGGGTCCGGGGGAAAAAATAGATGTAAAATTGCCTTGTAAAAGTATAGTAATTTCTAGTCAATCTAGGTCGTTCATTAGGCAGATGATTTGACAGTAGAAGTTATGTTTAGTTTATGGTTTTTTTCCCTAGAAGGAAACCCCTCGCTTTTATGAGGGTATTGTATTGCGGCTGCGCATTGTATGTGTATTCTCTGAGCGGGAAACAGATAGGGAGACTATGAGAAACAATAGAGGATATTACAGCGGATCTGTTGTAGGTTTTGTCTCTTCATTTTGCTAGATAATAGAAAGGAAGGACTGGCTGTTTGGGGTGGACGTAGCCCAAACTGGGTGAACCAATCATATCTGTGTCTCTCTGGTTTTATGTGTTTTGTGTGCTTGTATTTTCCGCATATTTTATGTGTTGTATTGCTCTATAATATTTAATTTTCTAACACATGGGAGATTTCAAAGAGAAGGGCATCCATATGACAGATGTTCTTTGTGATAGATCATCAACACTGTCACTATGGAGGATAGATCCAATTGGAAATCCGAGCTGTTGGTGGATTATTCCAAGGATCTTTTTACTTACATGATACTTGATGACTAGCTTCAAGATGAGGGCTATTCAGTCCAAGATGAAGTCATATATTATAATGGTAGAATCTTCTTATCTAGAGCTTCCAAGCTCAAAGAGAAGTTGCTACAAATAGCTCATGGATATTTTCTCTTCAGCCATACGTATTCTATGAGAGCATACAACACCATCATGGAGGGATACACTTGAGAAGGCTTTGAAGAGGAGATATATCAGCATTTGAAAAGATTCATGTACCATGTGGAGATGGGAGAGATACATAAATCAATGAAGGAGTTATCACAACCACCTCTTTCATCTTTAGGAATGAGAGGGGATCTTTCTATGGACCACTCCATTTGTATGAGTAGAAATTATGGTAAGGAACATGTTTATGTGCATGATGTTTAACTTAATGATTATTGAATTTATTTACCATGTATATGCAGGCCATTTCTCCAAGGAGGAGCATTCTTCCATATAAACTTCATGGCCAACTTTGGTCCATAAACATTTCTGAACATGGCCACTCCCTAGGAGGATATAGGGAGATGATTTTCCACTCTGGGTGCACTCCAAAGGCACCATACATTTCTTACCTTTTCAAAACTTGTGAGAAAACTTGGGCAGCAAGTAAGTGGTCGGGCAACTACTTACCATATCATTATCTGATGAAGTCAGGAGACATACTGCACTGGTTCCACATTTGGGACTATGACCCACCTCCATTTTTACATATTTCTGTTCATATGTACTTGGTTTTGATCCCATACATAGATGATGTTCTTATTCTTTTTATGGGAATGATTGGAGGGAGGATGGATGGAGTGAATGTGCCCTTTGGGGGAGAGATTCTCCATGTTCATTATTCTACATGTTTCATGGAGGTCATTGGGCAAACCATGATTGTTTCATTGGATCTATTGCTTCCTTATGGGATGAGTTATTTTCATCTCATGAGAACTTGGGAGGAGCATGTCATGGAGGGATGGATTGGGAGACACTTAGCTTATGAGGGAAGCTTATCACATGGAGGTGTCACCAATGATGGAGGAGAAGAGTGGAAACACTCACCTTTACATTTTCTTGAGAAAAAGAAACATTTGGAAGGGGAGGACTGTAATATTCCCCATTAGCCATGAGCTAGTTGGAATATTAAATTTTGTTTTTGCTTTATTTTTTAATGAATAAGAAGATAGTGGAGATCCATAAATCTCCTTAATATGAATAAAATCAATGCCAATGTGAAAACAAGACATCTTGGTAGCTTAATTGAGCACCCTTAGGTGTGAAAAGGGGCTGGAACACCTTGACTGTGTCAACTTTGACCAGATCAACAACGTTGTCATGGAGTAGTGGCATTCAATGAGGGACAAAGAAGTTTTAGATGGAGACTCTTTGCATGGAATTAATGTCATAAATTAATGGGGGTTAGGGTTAGAAAGCTCATTTCTTATATAAGGAAGAGGATGGCAGCCATATGTTATCATGTTGATGTTATTATATTTTTGAATATATGGTCTGCTTAGACATATAGCTTTCTTCAGTTGTTTAGCTAAGATTGTTGTGTTGTTTAGCACAGGGTGTTCCTGATCGAGAATCCCACCTCTTTCCTTGAGAGGCCTCTAGGAAGAGTTTTCACTACCATTCCACAATCAGGATTTAGGCCAAGCTTCATCTTTCATCTACATCGCAGATCCTGTTGAGGGTTGTGTTGAGTTGCAGGTTGCAGCAGTGGAGAATATATTTGGGTCACTTCAGTGCTTATGTTCAGTGGAGAAGGGTTCCTTTCCATTGGGAGGACAGTAAGGAAGGCCCTTGAGCCTTATTTCAGCATTTGGCATCGGGCCACTTATTTATTTTCCCCTACAGCGTATTTTCTATCTTGGATTGCGTTATTTTGCGGGAGGAGTTGCAGGGTGGTTTCCATACACCATTTGGGGAGGAGGCTTTCTAGAGAAGGGATCAACCTTTCATCTAGAGGATCTATTGGAGGAGGCTGCATTATTTGTTATATCAGATCAACCCTATCTTTCCGGTTTATATGTTGCAGTGAATCTTCAGCCCTAGGTCTTTGATTCCCATCTTGTACATTGGTGTATTTCTGAAAACCCTTTGGGGGTTATTTTCTAAAGGTTGTAGAGAGCCTAGATCTACATTTGTTGTATATTTTGAGGCATATAACAACCATAGATCTTTGTATGTTCATTTTTTGTAGCAGTGCACTTTATGAATGCATTGTAGCAGTCTTCTGGCATTTTGATATAGTAGCAGCACCTCTTATTGAGGGTTTTCTTATTTGGAGGCTTGTTCTATCTTGTTTTACACTTTGTGGACCATTATTTTACATATACATATTGTTGTTATGATGAATGGAATGTCTCCATATTGGCATCATTTTTTGATCTAATGTTTACACTGTTATTTCCATGGTTTTGCACTATATTCCTACTTTTCCCATTTGGGAATATTACAGTGGTATCAGAGCATAATATTGGCTCAACCTATGCATCTTGAAAAGCCAATATGTCATCGGAAGAAGGAGATCCTCTCAAATATAGAGAGAAGAGGCATCTCAGAAGAATGAACCAGAAGTTTGATTATAAAAATGATAAAGAAGACAAGGTAAAACCCCCTTATCAGGAGAGGATGAAGAGAAGGAGCTCCCTAAGATTCTTCTTCAAAATATGCAAGACATTGCTAGAGAAATAGAGTTGAGGATGGATAGATACAAGGAATCCCCTATAGGATTTCTACATGGTGAAGGCTCCGACATTTCTCATCACTGGAGTGATCAACCAGTGAAGCAAAAACAAGTTTCCCAACGATCTACAATGCCTACATTCTTAGCAGTGGGAAATGAAGGGTTTCAAGAACAAAAAACTCTTGAAGACTATTTCATGGAGTATGAGTCTCAATCTCAAAGATTCAAGGATCACTTGATTTTTCAAGAATTTTTTCAGATAAAGGACAATAGGAGACCCAAGCATCATAATAGAGGTGGAGGATTCATTCAGAATTCTTTTATTAGTTTCTTTTATATCAAGAGGACATTCCCTTAAAAGATGCTTTTTCTTACACTTAGGACAAAAAATAGATAATGACTCCTGTTATTCTACAAGTTTTTGCTGAAATTTTAAGGAGTCTATTTGTTTTCTAACAGTATTCATTATTTCTATTTTCATATTGTCAATTTTATTCTTCAATCTGACTATCATAGCATCAATAGATTTTGTTTTCTTATTTCTTTTTCGAATTCCTTTACCGGATCTATATTGGTTCCTGGAAAATTTCCTGCACAAGTCACAGATTTGATCAAAAGGTTTCTAAGAAATATCCCCTTGTCCTAACAAATTTATCATCAGTAAGCCCACGTAAGAACAAGGTTCTAATAGTACTTAGATCAAATTTGTGCTTTGACCTTTGTAGGATGTACATGAATATCTCTAAATAGTCCTCTAGAGTCGCATCATCATTTTTCACAAGAGTAAAGATTTCATCTTAAATATCTCTAGTTTTAAAATATTCCTGATATTTCACCAAGAACACTCTCTTCATCTATTCTCAAGAGGCTATAGTGTTCCCTCCTAGCCCATGAACGAGCGAAGTGCTGCATCCTTGAGAGTTGCAGGAAACAGTTTTAACTTCTGGATATCAAATGAATAATCATAACTTCTACATAAAATATCAAACTCAAATAAGAAAGATTCTTGATCTTCATGTACCTTACCATAAAAATGAGGAAGAGTCAATGGTGGTATATTTATTATTTTCACAGTTACATCCAGATCCACAATTGGGAATCCAAAAGTGGATTGTTCCTCATTTACCTAATTTTCACCAGTTCCTTCTGCATGGTCTTCATGGTTTTCCATTGTTGTTCCTCCAAATGAATCGCTCTCAACAAGCTGGGAAGGCTGACTATGGGTTCTGATAGTCTCCTTCTTCCCTTTTATGGACTATGTCACACCTGAACTACTACAGCCAGAGTCCAAGTAGATTGTTCCTGTGTGATGAGTCTGGGTTTGTTTGGACTTTCTGCCTGAAAAAGAAGGCCCAATCTGAGATTTTATTTCATATTTATCATTATTTCCTCGGCCCTTAGTGGGCTTTAGACCCCTACCTCTTTTAGGAATTCATCTCAAAAAATGACAAAACAAAATCCAAATAAAAGCTGCAAATTCAAAAATAACTCAGCACCTACAAATCCCTTCAAACAATAGAAGCAAACTGTAGAAAAAAATAGTAGACTTACCCCTATTGCAGAAAAACGAAAAATTCTTACCAATTCATATCACCTCCCCAGAAATAATGTTAAAATGTTGGGTGTAGGAATTGCACTTAAGCAAACTCCTCAACACTTAATTGTCAACCCGGGGGTTTTGTAAAATTAGAGACGAAGCATAGGCAATGCCAGAAATGGTATGAAATTTTCCTATTCCTATTCCTACTTCTTAATTGGAATATTGTAGAGTCAAACAGAAGGAAATTTCAAAGGCAATCAACACCAAAGAAATTCTAGTGCTGGAATGTAAAAGAATGAATTTGCGAGGAAATCAAGTAAAGGAACTTTCACACAACTGGAAGAAATATTAAATGTTGAAATTAAATCTATGTTTATCTTCAGTATAGATGGCTAACAGTTTAACAAGTGGGCCCTTGCAAAGATCTTCTTTCCAAACGATTTTCCTTCTACACTAAGCAACCGTTCCTGTACTCGTGCAATCTGCTTGCACTAGTGCAGGTACAGACTTATGTGAAAAAGTATACTTTACCATCTTTACTGAAGACTTATGTCTTTGTGTAGGTGCTCTAAGATGCAAGGCTTAGAGCACTCTATTCCCGTGACAAGAAACTATCTCTTGCATCGGGATATAGCTTCCTTCACCAAAGTTTCCAATTACTTTCGAAAAGAATTAAAAGGCGTGTTGAAAATAATTGCAATTGTAGTCTGAATTTTGAGATAAATTACACACAGAAAAAGGAATGTTTTAATTAACTATTCTTAACAATGAGAATAAACTTTGCAAGGCATAAGCAATCCTGAACAATCAAAGCAATTGATCAAAGTAATTTGCATGCAATCAAAATATATTTCGATGATTCACTTATAATGTTACAGATTAATTTTGATCCTTTCTCTCAAGTCGTGACCTATGTGTGTAAAGCGCAATGTTTGCAATGGAATCCTTTCTTAATTCACGTAGTCATTCTTAGAACCTTCAGAAGTTTATATTTTAATGATGAGAATGATTACTTTGAATTAACAATGCTTACTTGCAATAATAAGTGAAATCATAAACAGAGAAAGGAATGAAACACGGGCTATGAAACAAATGAGTAAACTGAAGTGCAGAATTCGACATGCACTGGTGCAGGAAGAGACTTCCTGCACGATCCGAGCAGAAGAAAACTAAGGAAATAATTGCAGAAAGAAATTGCAGGAAAGAAATTAAATTAATTCAAACTTCACACACGGATTCGTCTCACTCTTTGACTTAAGAATGAATTTAAATCGAAACTCTAAAAAAAAATTAATAATGATTCAAACCATGCACTTTAAAATAAAAAAATATACACGAACATTTTAAATGGTGAAATCACAAGGGTAAACGAGTTGGGTTGGTTGGGCCCTAGCCAACCAGCTCGTTTCTCGTTTAAGAAACGAAACGATTCATCACTTAATCAAAACAGAAATAAGATTTAAACACCGCGTGAAGAAATCATGGCGTAGTTCCTTGTATTAACTTCGATCAGCGAACATACATGATAATGCAAGTACAACCCAGAACGAGGACAATACGAAATTACAAAATAAACACAATTAAAATCTCCAGATGTCGCTTAACCTAGATCTACCTAATATCTACATTATATACATTCTTTTGGCCTATAGCCCTAATCTGCTAATTACATAGCCATTTCCAATTCAAGCCTCTCAGTTGAACGAACTAACAAACGATATTACAAAACCGGCTAATGGTTATATCAGAGCACGAGCTTTGGTGGCCGTATACCATATCTTTGGCTAGGATCCCTGACTATAATCCACCATATCCATCTTCAGATAATCCGCACCGAACTAAGAGACGTGGATCAAAAACACCCGCGTGGAATGATCAACCATTGCGGAGATCATGGAGCCACATTTGTTGGCAGGTGCAGGAATCTTCCTGCACTGAATCACACTACATAATAATTAACACGTAGTTTTTCAATTACTTTTTAGGAAGGTAATCGTAAGTTACAGGAAATAATTAAAAGCATTAAATCTATATAAAATAATTAATTAAGCACCTAATAACTCATAATTATGAAATACAAATTATATGTAGGAATAGATGATTATCTTGGACTAGTGCGAGAAATGAAAAGGTTTATAAAGATGAAACAGAGGTTAATGGTTATAGGAAGAGGGTGAAAATAGGACATTTTGGCACACCAAAAAAGGGCGTGAACTTAATGCATACGCTTAGAAAAGGAGTTTTTCAACAAAACAACATAGGATACCAGAAATATAATGATACAATGATACCAAGAAAGGAGATATAAACCCAAACGCCGACAAAACCAAAGGTACACAAAACTCTTTAATGAGAAACAAAAATGAAATAAACTTACTTGAAAATAAGAATGTTACCACCATGCATATTACCTACTATCACATTTGAATTAATATGCTACATGCAATGCGACATGTGGGGGGTGCACCATGCCCTCCTTTTAATTGCCTCACCATCATATCAAGGCGGGGGAGTTAAGCCTCTTGTTGGGCACCCTTCGTGGGGGAAGGGATTCCATAATTTAATATCAATTATCAATAATGGATTTAACCTCCACAAAATATCTATGGAATATTCTTAGTAATAGTGAAGAATAAAGGGTGGAGATTTATCTCAAATCCTAATCTTGGTAGTTATGCCCTTTTTTCTTTCAAAAATAAATTAAAAAAAATGTCATGTTCACATGCGTTAGATTTATTTTCCATTTGTTTTCGATTTCCTTGAGGGAATTCTTTCAAGAACATAGGTACGACACTCCATCCATCTGCATAAAAAAACTAAGAACATGGACATTTTTTGTTGAACAATCCCTAAGTAAGTGTAGTTCCTCTTCAACCTCTTTCTCCATTTTTCAAGGACCTAAATATTTCTTCTTCTACCTCTTTTCTTTCAATTAAAAATCCTTACTTGATTATTTTGGGGTGAGTTGATCTAGATCTTGGGGCGAAGCCCCAAATATCTAAAAACACAAAATAAACAAAACCACCATGAATTTTTTTACTAAAATAGAGAATAAGTTGCAAAAGCTACATTGTGGTAGATAATGTGTCCTTTTACAAAATGAAACTTGTTACTTATATCATTTTTTAGTTAAAAAAGCACAAGTAAATTCCATGGGTGGATGTCACTTACAATATCATGGGTCAATACCATGGGTGAATGAATACCATGGGTGGATGTCACTTACAATACCATGGGTAAATTCCATGGGTGGATGAATACCATGGGTGGATTCCACTTAAAATTCCATGGGAAAATTTCATGGGTGTATAAATACCATGCGTTGATGAATGCCATGGATATATTTTACTTTCCATTAGGATCATTCATCCCTTCTTAAGAAGCAATGATCCCCATTACGTGAATTTCCCTCATGAAATTTTTTGTTGAATATGAAGAGCCACTTAAGAGAAGGGTTTTGTGTGGTTAACCCATAACCATGATGAATTAAGATATGAGGATACAAATACCATGTAATTCTTGTGACCAACTGTGATACTGAAAGTGTGCGGCCTAGCAGATGGACTTCGATGAAGCGTGGGTTTGTGGATGACCCATAACCATGACAAACGAATATCCGAGGATACAGATACCCTGTAATGCTTGTGACCAACTGTGATACTAATAGTGTGCAACCTAGCAAATGGACTTTGATGATAATAATTTTGTGTGTTAGACCCATAACTGTGATGCTCACTGTTGATGAAGTAGTAGGTACCCACATAGGCTAGGGTGGGAGGGCACATCTCCAAAGGGAACCCACTCTGAATGTTTCTCCAGATATAAAAAAACTAATTTAAAATGGGTATAACTCGATCAATATAACTCATATTATTTATTATAACATGTTTTTGGAAATAGAATGATCATTCTACATCTTCCCATGTGATTAAAATCTCTATATGAACACTCTAGAAACTCGAATTCGCACTGCAACTGTTTCACCGTCACAAAAGTTCTGAAAAAATAAATGATTTTAAATTAGTGATATCTCCCTCATCCGGACTCTGATTCGACCGATTTAGTTTTTCAAATTGGGTGATTTTAAAAGAGGAGCTTAGATATGAAATCATTTTTCTTAAATTATGCATTAAAAATTCAAAAAAAATGATGGGAGAGCCATCGTCCACGAATCTTCGTCAGAAAAAATTCTGCAACATATCTGATTTTAAATCATCGATATCTCCCCCATATGGACTCTGATTCGGCTGATTTGTTTTTTGAATTTGGGTATTTTTCACAAGGAATCCAAATATGTATTTTTTTTTGTAAAATTTTCACCAAAATTTTCATATCTGATCTGCAAACTCACTGCCCAAAAAATTCCTGCAAAATAATGAAAAAAAATTAATTCCTCTTTGTCAAAGAAAGTGCTCTGTGGAGGTCATAGAATGTGCATGAAGTTTGTTGAGTATTTTTGTAAAACTTTGAAACTAAAATATGCATCAAACCCTCATTTCCATGGAATCGTAACTTGAATTTGATACCACTGATCCGGATCTTGGGGGGAAGCCCCCAATATCTAAAAAATTGAAATGGATCTTGGGGGGTGGCGGGGGAGGCCCCCAAGATATGAAAAATTGAAATGATAGAAATAAAGAGGAGAACACACAATAAACAAAACCACCAAGAAATTTTTTATTAAAATAGAAAATAAGCTGAAAAAGCTACATTGTGGTGGACAATGTGTCCTTTTACAAAATGCGACTTGTTACTTATAGCCTTTTTTAGTTAAAATACCACAGGTAAATTCCATGGGTGGGTAAATACCATGGGTGAATGAATACCATGGGTGGATGTCACTTACAATATCATGGTTCAATACCATGGGTAGATGTCACTTACAATACCATGGGTAAATTCCATGGGTGGATAAATACCATGGGTGGATGAATACCATTGGTGGATGCCACTTACAATACCATGGGTAAATTCCATGGGTGGATAAATAACATGGGTGGATGAATACCAAGGGTAGATGCCAATTTCCATTCGGATCATGAGTTGTGAGACTTAATGGTGGTATTTTTATTATTATAGGTAAGGCTTATTCAAGTGAGTTATGAGATTCATGTGACTATTGTGTTACCAAGACCTAAGTCACATGGTTTAGGTTTGAGTTTGGATTCGATGATGATTAGGTTCAATTTGAGTTTAAATTTTTAGACGATTTTTAGATGAGGTTAGTTTATATATATAAACAAACTTAATACAATATAAAATAGTAAGAAATGGACATCAATAAATATAAAAGATGTTATCATGGACTTGGAAATTACAAAGATAGATACAATCTTGTGTTGGGATATGAGGTTATGAATTTTGATCTATGGACATGGTCAATAGCTATGAAATTAAATGAGGTTCATTAAATCTAAAAATTTCTTTTAAGTTAACCAAATTTAAAACTTCAAGATTGAAGTTTGACGAGACTTGTGAGGAAGTAGGAATTTTTAGATAACTGGATTAAATCATCAACACTTCAAAGTTGCACCATGAAACAAATTGTTTGTATTATTTGCAACAGAGCCTTCCTCCCAAAATGATAGCATCAATTTTAACTTAATACATTGAATGTTATTTTCCTCTGACTGGAGAATTTTTATAGTTTTTACATTACAACTACATTGAGATCCTTATAGCCAAGAATCAGAACTCAAATGACACCTTATTGCCATGAATATTTTGAAGCACAGTCCATTCCAACCTCTTTTTTCTTTATTGGGCGTTAATTGACACATTGGTGCATTGTTTTCTCATGCAATCTGGGAAATAGGGCTCCAATGAACCTAGAAAATATGCCAAACGACAATGAATTTGAGGAAACTGCTCGTTAAGAACCTAATGGGGCTCGTGCTGAAAAATAAAAAAACCCATGTTTTTTTTTCAAAATTTGTTTTCATTTTCTTAGAAAACGCGTTTGAAGTTGACTGGTCAAAACTACTTCATTTTTCATTTGATTTCTTACTGGAGGTTCACTTGTGCATGCCAGGTATAATTTTACCAACACAAATCCATATTGGAGCTTCTAGAAACCAAGACCAAGTGTCAAATTTCCTTCTAGAGTGGTGTTACTACCTTAACCATGGAGATAGCTATGAAAATTGACTTGAGTTGCAAAACCTTGAACATTACAAACTATCATTAGTAAAACCAAATACAATCCTAATTAATTCATTAAAAGCAAATAAAATGTATGAAAATTAAGCACTTTGAGTGTTGGAAATATTTATGGTGTGTTTACGATATCTTGTGGAAAATCGGGTAAGTAACAGATGAAAAAATGGCACAAATGGTTAAAAGGATGACTGTGAATAATGGTGAAATGATGACAAATAATTGGCCCAAAACATATGCATACCAACAAGGGGTGCCACTACTTCATGAAGAAGTATCATTTCATGATACAACTGTGCCATTGTATCCTCCATTGGACCCAATTCATCCTGTATGGATAACTACAATTCTGTTGTGTTAAATCTATGGGAAGATAGTCATAATTGATTTTCCACAGCGAGATGTTCCGCTTGTTCCTTTATGTAAACTAAATATTTCCTTAATTGTTCATTCTCATTCAACAAATACTCTGGTTTTTCTTGTGCTGTTGTAGCAAAAGAAACATTAGCCGCCATGATTTCTTGAGGATTACTTATGGTATTGGTAGTTATCACCTTTTCTATAGATACAGAGACTGGATTCTAAGGATCATTTTGGAAGTATATTTTCCTTTTTTTCACGATCCTTTTCTTGAGATAATCAAATGTGACATTGCACACATCCATGACTCGGTCTTCTGGTGGAGGTGTGATTCCCCTCTCATAAAATGGGAGGTGGCCACCTATGAGAGGAGGTTATGTCAAAGAAAATGGTTCATCATCTATTGTCTGGATGACATCATCTTCCTCCAATTCTTCTTCTATTTCTTGACTATTCATTTTTTCTACCTCCAGCCTCTGTGTTGATTTCTCCTCCTGTGACTTCCTTTGTCTCTCTTCTTCTACTATCTTTCTTTTTACTTCTTCTTCATGTTGCTTTCTGAGAAAATAATATTGCTTCCTCTTCTCCTATTCTACTTGTTTCATATTTACCTTTAATTCCCTCTTTTCTTGTTCTTCTTAAATAACTCCCTTATTGTTGTGTAGGTAAATCCCCTTTGTGGACAAAGGCGATCCCTCTAGCCCTAGGGTGGGTCTAAAAGTAAGAGGACATGCTAATGCGTCGATTCCTAGTTTATGAATGAAACTGAGCCGGGATAGATGTCCTACATTTGTTCTAACGCAATTGTCGTAGTTTTGGTAGCATAATCCTGATCTTCGAACTCAACACGTCACAGACCTTCAACGGTGGTACTCATGTGCCTACATAAGGATCAGAGAACGATAGCAGCATACGAAATAATAATTGCATTCATAAATATCTAATTGGTCAAGGAGAATTAAACGTATTGCATTAGAGTAATCATATCAAACGCAAGACAAGAACCAAAACATCATTCATATATTAATGAGAAGAGAAAGAGTTTACAATAAAAAATCCTTGACGTTGCAGCCTCCTTCAACAAGTCCAGTCAAAACATGTCTCAAGCATTCGTCAAGGAATTGGACTTAGCGAGGCAATAAGCATAGAATCTCTCTTGATAATGGGTCTCTCTCTGCTCTATCTCACACTAGCAATATCAAACTGCTCAGTTATTCAACCATTTCAGTTATTGCACAAAATTTTCAGCTCTTGCATCTATATGAGAGAGATGTATTTATAGGAGAGGAGGAGGAGGTTGGGATTCCTCAAATGGTGGAAGGGAGGCCTTATCCTTTTGGAGGTTGCTCAAATGTAGGAAACAAGAAGCCAAAGGAAGATGTCTGACGTTATTCAGTCGAACAACTCATGCTGACTCCACTCACGAAGTGGTTGGAATGGAGACTTCGCTTCTATTTTTAAAAAACTTTCCAAAAATAGCTTGGCACGGGCAGTCCACTGAGACAAAGCGCCAATGGGCATGGGCCCCAGTGTTAATTTCTCTATGGGCGCGAGGCCATAACTTCCATAGGGAGTCTGGCTGGCTACAATCAGATAGACACCATTGGATCGTAGGCTGACACAGATCTAGAGAGGTATGCCTCGCGATATGTTGAACCTCGCAAGTCATATCATTGAAGCTACCATAGCACTAGCGCGGGCTAAGAGGGGGAGGCGTCGTGGAGATTCATGACAGAGCAGTGCATCATTTGATGATCATGATCATGAGGGGAGTGATCATCATTCCAGTACTCCACCTCCTCATCCACCTCGCACAGGAGATCATGATGAGCAGCCAGCATCTAGTTATGATTAGCAGGCATCGTCTGAGTAGTTTACACCATCTCAGCAGACACGTCCTAGTCCTGAGCAGGCACCTGATCCTGAGGAGGCAAGTGCATTCGAGGAGGCAGGTCCATCGACTAATCAGGTTGCCACACCATCCACTCAGCAGGTTGGACCATCGATGAGTCATCAACATGCAGTTCTTTATCAGGAGGCATGTGATCATCTATCTGAGCATGAGGCTGCACCATCGACTGAGAAGGCCTCGACTAGTACTAGTATTTATGTACCACCATATATTTGAAATTTAAATGCAGTTATATTATAGTTGTATATTTTTTACATTATATATATATATATATATATATATATATATATATGGTCTATGTATTTTATGTTCATGTTGCAGATGTACTTAATTTACATGTTGGTGTTCATCATGATGTGTATATTGTTAGGTCATGTTAGATATGTTCATTTAATGTGCAGCTTGTAGATAGATGTGTATGTGATAGCAGTTATTTGACATGAGATGTATATTTGATGTTTGTGTTGTGATGATGTTATACAATGCTTGTGTTTTGTTAGATGATCATGATCACGATGATTAGATGGTGTTAGCGAATTTGAATGTGTATTTTAGTCGATTATGATGTTTTTACGATGGTTATCATGATCGTGATGTTTATTTTTAATATTAAATCATGATATTTATTAAATATTATGTCGTGATTGTAATTGAAATTTTAATTTTAATTGTATGTAAAATTGTAAAATTGTCACTGTAATTCTAATTGTAATTGTATGTAAAATATTTGTAAAACTTTAATTGTAATTGTAATTAATGTATTCTGAAATGATTGTAATTTTAATTTTAATTGTAATTGTATGTAATATTATAAAATTTTAATTGTAATTGTAATTATATGCAAAATTCTAAAATTGTAATTGTAATTGTAATTTGAAATGTAATTGTATGTGAAATTATAAAATTGTAATTGTAATTATAATTATAATTCTAATTCTAATTCTAATTTTAATTGTAATTGTTTGTATTGTGAAATGATTGTAATTTTAATTTTAATTGTAATTGTATGTAAAATTGTAAAATAGTAACTGTATGTAGAATTGTAATTGTAATTGTAATTGTAATTTTAATTGTAATTGCATGTAAAATGTTTGTAAAATTGTAATTGTAATTGTATTGTGAAATTGTAAAATTGTAATTGTAATTGTATATATTGTCATCATTCAATTTTATTAAAAATTTTAAAATTGTAAAATTGTAAATTAATTGTCATTTTTGACCCATAACTACCGAAAGTAAAATGTATACTGTAAATATTGTTAAATTACCATAATTGTAAATTTGTAAATTTGTAAATTTGTATGAATATAAATAATTGTAAAATAATAAATCTGGAATAATATGAATTTTTGTAACATAATAAAGTTTAGAATATAATGAAAATAAATTGATGTACTTTAGAATTATTTTATTATGATCTTACATACCAAAAATAACAATATACATTTTGAAGATATCATTCACACACATTTAAACCAATCAAGTAGTTGTATTATTTTAGGAATTGACATTATAAAAATAAAAAACTTTATATAGTACGCCATTGTTTTCGAGATCAACATAAGTGCAAATTATCAAGTGAAATGATTTTAACATTAACGCAATGCAAATTACCAATTAATTCAAAATACATGTTATAATATTTCAAAAAAAAGAGTCTTAGTTATAAGGTAATTAAGTCCTCTTCTTTATAAACACCCATCTTAAAAAGTATAAATGATGAAATAACACATGTACCATATCACTCTCGGTTCTCATGATCACCCTCATTATATTCCACCTCGCTTGGCATGATAACACTATTTTTCTCAAAAATATGTTTTGATCTAGGGTCATGTCTCAATAAGAACCACCAATCCCCATCCAACACATATGGGTAAAAAAACACCAGGTTGCAATGTTTGGGGAAAACATAGGGCTCCTTAGCTTCATCCCACATCTTTCTAAAGTTGATACATATTAGCCTACTATCGTGATATTCCTTTACATTATTCCAATCAAAGGTGTCCCACCACTTGCACCTAAAAATAACACATTGGAAAGAAGATAAATCCACTTGAATGATCTCTTGTATCTTTCCGACATAACCTAACGTCCCTCGTACAGGTTTTGATCATGGTAGCTAGCTCGACTATATTAATCAAACTCTACTTCCACTCCACAGTCTTGTGTCATGTGTCCATCATCGGCATTTTCTGTGTGAAAATGGTGTCCATATGCCCACATAGCTGGGAACAAATTCACCTATAAAAAATTTAAAAAATCATAGTGTCATGTGTCTTATAATAACCCAACTATTAAAATATGAAATATAGATGTAATTACATTTCAAAGGTGCATTATTAAGTTTAAAATGTACATAAATATATTATTACTGAGTGGGTGCACCCAATGCCTACATTTAGCGCATCCTCTTCAACACGCGGGTAATGACCGATTGCACTGTATTTCTCTCTGACTTTCTCAGCAACCCAACTGTTGGGGCATATAATTGGCATATTTTCTTTTAAATGATTGGGATAAGGAACACTTCTACCATTCAACTGTCTGAATTGTTTCTTTTCATTATCCCATTTCATCCTCTTTTGTTCGTACAATGCGACCCACGGTTGTGTCACTTCAAAATTGTAAAGAACGAATTTATTGATTGCTTCAATTTCTGCATTCGTTGATGAAATCAAACCGACATATAGTGCATATGAGATCAACATATACATTATATCAAAGTTCAATATCAATATTTACTTTGTGTAAATTTGAAAAATTATAAGTCACTCACTCTTTATCAAGCACCTTTTCCATTCGTTTGGAGCAACTCCCCTTCTCTTTTGTCTTCATCCCTTTCATCGTCCCAAACATCGCACCTGGTCTGTTGTTGATGTGATTGATGTACTCACTTTCATAATAGAAAGAATCATATGATATGTACCCCTCTGCCATAGACCCCTCAGGTTTTGCCCTTTTTCGAACAAAACCTTTCAATTTCTTCATGTACCTCTCTAAGAAGAACATCCAACAACAAGAAACCACCCCAACTAATTCAACCTCATCTACTAGGTGGATTAGAAGATGAACCTGCAAGTCCATGAAATTCATTAGCAGTTCCTTCTCAAACATACAAAAAATCTCAACTATCTCTTGATGCCACCGTGGAATGATAGCCACATGAATCTCCTTTGACGTGAACTGACGTACAGATGAAAATAATTTAGATATGGCACGTCCTACGTCTTGGGGGAATTCATGTTTCACACACCCACACACGAACAAAGGATAATGACGCTACAAAGTTATAAATACATGCAATAATATACAAAATTAGTTATGTTTTATGATCCCTGCATGGGATAAAATTTATTAATATAACAAATAATAAAATCATGATTTTGAAAGTAGACATACTCTTAGAAGATTCAAATGGTCATGCGATTTCAACCTTGAAAAATGGTCATCCACGGTGAAGCAGTGTCGTAGTGAAGACCCGTATGAAGATGGCACCCTCACACCCATTATAACTTCCTTTTCCAAAGAAAGATTATATTTTTTAAAAATCCATGGGACATCACCTTCTTTGAAATACCAATTAGAGGGACTAGCGCTTGCCTCTGATCTTGTACTTTCTAATCGTCTTGGCCAATGTTTCTTTTTAGTTTTTGAAGTAATAATATATTTCCTAACAGCCAATCTGTCACTTTGTTTCGATGATATGTGCCTCCATAAAGAAGATGTAACATTTTTAAATATATGCATGGGATCTAATAAGTGGGTAATCTTAAGATGATCCCAATATGGGAGGTTATAAAACATAGATTTCCTTTTCATCCCATTGGGAAATTTCTCGACATAGGTATCGAAGAATTTTAGATCATCGAACATATGCTCCCCATTTGAATTGAACATTTCTATGAACTCCTTCTCCTTCTCTCTCTCATATGCTCTAAGCCATTTAGCTAGTGTCGTTATTAGAGGCCTTTGGGTTCTCTCTCGTTTACCATTGAAAGAGGACGTTTCTCTTCTGTAAGGGTGTTCTTCTGGGAGGAATACCCTCGAGTAGTCATACACTGGCTTTTGTAGGTCGTTGGACCATCTAGCTTTCAAAGAAGGTCCACAACATTTACATCCAAAAAACCATTTTGTTACAATACCTGCAAAATTATTGTATACAATATGCATGACACGTTAAAGAATAACATATTGAATATTAGAACAATTGCAACGAATTAAATAACTGATATGCGAAAGAATATTGTTACGTATATAAACAAATCAATAAACATGTAATTTACTAGAGTAAACTCCTAAGCCTGGATAATTATGTGTCTAGTAAGCACATATGCCATACAATGTAAAACTCCTCTCTACTGCGATGGGTCTTGATACATCGTATACATTTATCCCATCCCATAATTCCTTCAATTCATCTACCAGTGGTTGTAAGTAGACATCCATATTCTTCACTTGTCTTCTACCGGGGACTATGAGAGCCAACATAATATTTTCATTCTTCATGGACAACCATGGGGGGATATATTTATTGATCACTACTATAGGAAAAATAGAATAGTTGATGTTCTGGAGGGAATATGGGTTGATGCCATCCATGGATATGCTGAGCCATAGACTTCGTACTTCATACTTGAATTTATCGGGTTATGTACCCTCTATATGCTTCATGGCTATTAAATTTTGTGGGATTCACATAACTCCTAACTCACTTCTGTGTGATTCATGCCATCCCTGCAACATTGCTAATTATTTGCAATGAAAGAGCCTTTGAATCCTTGGTATTATAGGCATGTGCCTCAATATCTTAAAAGGAGGACCATGTGATTTACCCTTATTTTTTGATTTATCATACCTGTCATGCCCACATTTTGGACATATCTCTTTGTCTGTATATTCTCCTCTATATAGAATATAATCATTTGGACATGCATGATACGATATGTACTCAACACCCAACATTTTCAACAATTTCTTTGCCTCTTCGCAGCTACCGAGCAAGACATTATCACTCAGAAGAACCTTATCTTTGAATAACCTGTAGTTGGTCATGGAAAATATTAAATGTACATTAAAGTCAATATAATTATTAAAGTTCATAAAATTTACCATTTGTAATGTTCATTGTGTGATTATATCTCTCAAAATATAAGGGAGAACTTAATGGTCAATTACCTCAAAATTTCCGAGAAACATGCATTCGACAAGCCAAACTTTGCTTTCAAGTTGTACAGTAAAATCGTTATCCCAAACTAGATAGAATTTGACTGACCACCCCGTCCAAAGAGACGGGTGGTAGAAGAAAATTTAAGGCTTTTGAAAAAGGTATCAACGATATGAGCATCATCCCCTAGCTAATCATCATTTTGGAATGCATCTAAGAACATTGTTTCCATGGCAATCATATCCCTTAAGTAATCATCCATACTAACCTTTATTTGATTACCTCCATTGCCAGCTTGTGAAGAACTACTATTGTTGTAGTCATTCCTAATTGGTGAATCTGGACGTAGTGGGAATTGAATAGGTGGTTGATTCAAACATTCTTGGTATCGTTCCTCTCATATTTTTTCTCTTAATTCAACCTTCTCTTGATTTGACATTGTTGCGGGGTGCAATTGAAGATGGTATGTAGGTCGCTCATCATCACTAGAATCCTAATAATTTCAAAAAATATATTTGAACATGATTAGTACAAAATCGATGATATCAATTAGTAAGCACGTGGACAATGCATGATTAATTGGTTTTACGTTGAAATAATTACATTATTAATATACCAAACAATTTTTATTACCATCATTGTCCCAGGATTTTGGCTAGAAGATGCAATGTTACAATTGGCAAGGTGAACCGGTTGTCCATTTTCATCTACCAAATGTGCCTTGCAGTATGCTACTCCCGATAAGAGCTTCCGACGTTTTGGATTTGTTTGAATATTTTGTGCCTCTAAACTCGATTTTGAATCTACATGAACCTGCAAATTTGTATACATTAATTTTATTCATTTGATTGACATGGATAAAATAAATAAATTCAACTACATAATGAAAATATAAATAGAATACGAAGTAAATATTACGTTTGGAGATGGATAGGGAGAACTCCGCGATGGACTTTGAGAAATATTACGGAACGAGTTTGATTTTAAAGAATTTACCATTTGATATAATTATGATATTTTCTCTCTGCATTTGAGCAAAATCAACAATAAATTTTGGTGTACATACCTAAAATTAATTTTGGTGCCTTAAAAATGGACTTATTGTTATCGGTGCTAATGTACAATTGACCGCACCGGTGCATTTTCGTGACTGCGCACCTGTGTCATGTTATCAACTGATGTGCCGATGCAGTTAGTTAACAAACGCACTGAATATCCTGAAATAAAAAAAAATGGAACTTTATTTTTTTTAAGTGAAAAAATAGCAGTATATTGAAAAATGGTCGGAAAATTATTTTCGAAAATCTAATTTCATAAAAAATTTCTTTAAATAGTAAAATCTATTCATTAGTTCATTATTTTTGAAAAAAAAATCATGGAGGGATTTTCACGAGAGACATACCTGGAGCGAGAGTGCATGAGAGCACTGTGGAGCAGCAAAATACTTTCTAACAACAGCACTATTCAGAGAATCAGAATTTGAAACATCTGGTGATTCACACAAAAACCCTGTAGTATAGTAAAAATGTTAAATTTTGCTGGAATAATTATTTTTTTTACAGTTTCTGTAGGATTTAATACATGCACAGTAAAAAATTTAAATTTTACTGTGCATTTAAAAACAAAAACAAAAATACAAAACAAAACAAATCCATTTTTACGTTAAACCCTTGCTTCTTCTTGTTTATGTGACTTAAAAATTAGGGTTTTTCATTTTATGTTTATATATATATATATATATATATATATATATATATATATATATATATATATATATATATATATGACATCTAACCCTCGAGACCACTTGCAGAGTTAGATCCCAATCCATGTTAGCCCTTGCGTGATTTTTTAAAAAATAGATTTTTTTAATTGGTGTGCCCTGTGTAAAATAGTGCATCGGTGCGTTATTTTAGTATAATGCACTGGGAGCATACTGTTTGATAAAAAAAAAAAATTTATTGATTTATGTTTGTGTTAATATGTGCATCGGTTAACATATAACACACCAGGTCTCCTTATTGACAGAGAGCATCACACGGTGTTTCTACTATTTTGGGAGTGCGTTGATAAGAACATGTCACACCGCCTTCGGTGCGTACTGTTTGAAAGGCACAAAATTTTCTTTATTTTATTTTTATTTTTTTACTTGAAAATTTTGTGATTTATTTATAAATTATATTAATGAATGGTATGGTACAGGTTTCATATTGATAAATAAATGGCTGATAAGAGATCAAGTAACAAAAATACTGATAGCACATCGAGAAAACAAAAAAAGGCAAGTTCTTTGTAAATTCTTTACAAAAATTATTATTATTTAACTATATGTAAGTTTAACTAATATGTATTGTTTACTGTGTATCATGCAGAGCCACAAAATGACGAATCTCGATAAGATCATTTCTGATCTAAGACCAAAAGAGCGTAAAAGATTGATCGAAAATTGCAGAAGGATGAATCAAGTGAATGAAAAAATATTCTCGATCCAATATGAGTTTATTTTTTGAATTTTTATTAATAATATACTTAAAAATATTAGATAACATGTTTCAAACAATCTACTAATTCACATATGTTTAATGTTCTACGAGGACCAACAACGAAGAAAAAGAATGTTGTTCTAAGAAAAGAAAAAAAATAGAACATGCAAATGAAAATGAATTGCTCCTTAGCTCATCTGGAGTGGTGTTGGAGGTTAATGAAAGCGGGAAAAACTTTTACAAAACTTTGAGGGATCTAGTGGAATGAATGTATAAATTATCTTTCCACTTACAATACAAAAATCAATCCAATGATTCCAAGAAACAAATTTTATTTAAACTACAGGATGAGTTTCTAGATAGTTGGTCAATGAGACATGTCAGACTTTTAATAGAAAAAACGTACAACAGCAAAAAAGAAGGAATGAAAAGGTAATATTCCTTTAAATGTTTTTTTCTAGAATTATATGTATATATTACTAGATAGAAATCATTTATAAATATCACTTGTGTTATATTTACTTTTCATATATCAATATAAAAATTAAATAGTTTATTGTCATGTTGCATTTTCAGGAAGATTATGAAAATCTCTGTTGAGCAGGAAAATCCCCTCTGCGGACAGAGGCGATCCCTCTAGCCCTAAGGTGGGTCTAGCAACAAGGAGACATGCTGGACTCTTGGACTCCTAGCTTATAAATGAAAAGCGAGATGGGATAGATGACCTACCTTGTTCCAACACTCTTGTTGTAGCTTACAACGGTGGTCCTCTGATATTTGTCTTCACATGTCGCGGTCCTTCGGTGACAATGTCCATGTACCTACACAAAGATCAAGTGAACGGTGACAACATACAAAAAAATACTTTCATTTATAACTATTTGATTGGTCAAGGAGAATCAAACATTTTGCATATAATTAAACACAAAATTGCAACCAAAAAACCAGTCATGTATTAATGATATAGAAAAGGAGTTTACAACCTTAATGCCTTGACATTACAGCCTCCTTCGACGGGTTCAGTCGGGTGCATCTCAAGCACTCATCGGGGATTGGACTTGGTGAGGCAACGGGCCTAAAATATCTCTCGACAATGTATTCCTCTCTACCTTGTTCTACACACCAGCTGTAGTAATGATTGTTCATCTAGCTGAAAAAATGTGAGAAGGAAGTATTTATAGGAGAGGAGGAGGTGGTTTGGGATCCCACATAAGGTGGAGGAGAGATCTATCCCTTTGGGGAGTTGAAAAATTGTAGGAAACAAGAAGCCAAAGGGAGGAACTCGACGTTATTCAGTCGAAAAAACCATGATGTCTCTGCTCACAAAGTTGTTAGGAATGGAAACTTCGTTTCTATAAAAAAAAATTGCAAAAACAGCTCGACGCGGGTGCCCTTTTGAGACAGGGCGCCGATGGGCACGGGGCTCAGTGTTAATTTCTCCATGGACGCAAGGCCATAACTTCCTACCAGCACTGACCCAAAATCACATGTTTTTGAGAATCTTCTTGAGGAATGATCAACATAGGAAATTTTCTTGACATGCCAAGGGATGTAATGACACTTATAGAAAGGTATGACAATACACAAAATTCACTAAAATGGTCCTCCAATGTTCGATATGGGGATTCCAGGGATGGTGACAAAATAATGTGTAACAGATTCCCCATAAAACATGAGGTCTGAGAGAGAGGGAGGGGTGAAATTCTTTATGAAAACATGCCCAAACCAAAACGTCACCGTTGGAAGACCTGCAAGAACAAGTACAACTGATATCTATGATACATTTATATGTGGTATGGGCGCAACCATCCATAATAGAGTACATACAATAATAAGATCTGAGGTATGGACACAGCCATCCAGTAAGAAGTATCATCAAATAGACTCAGGTATGGTCGCAGCCATCCAATCAAAAGAGTCGTGCATATATTCATGATAAACCAAATCTTCTTGCAGCCTGGATTTCATCAGATAAAACCCAGGGTCTTGCGCTCCTTCTCGACCTGAACAAGTACAAATTCAAGCATGTGAATTAGCGATTTGAAGTCGAACATGCAAGAAATTCACCTGATTACCAGCCAATGATGAAAGTTATTAACAAGTGCGAGAGAAACCACCAATAATAGAAATGGCTCTCAAGGTACAACTAGTACAATGCATGGAATGTGAACAGTGAGCTAGATTCGAACACCTGCGAAATCACTCGATTGAAGGCCAGTGATGGGGACCTATCATTGAATTCGAAGAACTTGCCATTGAGGCATTCAAACTCCAATGTACCGGAAGGGAGTCTCTAGATCAGCTTCCTTGATGATGAGCTGAAGTCGACAGGAAGTGACTGGTCGAAGGAGGGCCATAATGTTTCCTACATCATCAATGTGAGACAGAGGAATAAGATGATAGTGAATCAGAACTAAACAGAGGATCAGGGGTTGAAAACTGCAGAAGGAAACTTCTCCTGAACATATTGGCAACACAACTCCGGAATTTGGCAGTATCTTACATCAATGGATCTGAGGTCATGATGATGTGGAAAAGAGTAGATGAGAGGTCAAAACAGATAACCCAAACCCATGGAGAAAAAATGACGAATGGGATGTCCCCAACACGACACGAATTGCAGACAAGTGTCATGTTCAAGAGCGACATACTGCCGACATGACTGAGAACTAGTTCCATTTTCTCCCACCATTTTTGGCGAGTACCCAAATTATTTTTGGAAACAAGCTTGAAGGGGATAGCATATGCTTGTTATATAAGTTTGTCCTTCGGAAAAATCCATCTTAGTACATTTTATGAGTCCTAGGAAGGAGGAACTCGGTTACATCATGGTGACGATTTCTGATTTCATTTAGATTTTAACGAGTTTGAAAAAGGAAGAACTTAGCATATTTTCATGTTTAGAGAGTTTGAAAAGAAGCAGAAAAGAAAACTCCATCGGGTCCCTTTTCATAGGTAGTCTCACAGATCCGAAAAGGTAGAAAACAATATATGAGAGAACCTCTTAGCCATGTTTAACTAAGGTATTCCTTTTTCGTAAATAGTTTATCCCAACCTGAAAAAGGGGTAAACGTATACTGGGTAAATGACGTTCACAACCTTTAACGAGTTCAAAACAATAAGAGCTCGCCAATCTTTTCATGTTTTGAGAGTCAAAAAAGAGCTGAAAGTTGACTCCTCTTGGAGGAACAAGTGGTATTAAGGGTGGAAACTAGTTCCGGTGACGGTGGAAATGCTCAGAACAAGTAAAGGTTAATAGGTTGGCTAACAAGACCACTCATCACAGCGGTTCCTCAGGAATGGGTAAAACAATCAAGTGAGGGAATATGATTGGCTGAGCAAATGGTAACGATGGAATGAGAAAACCAAGGCTCATCTGGAAAAACAAGCTGATAAAATGGTAATCACAAGAGGTAAAATAAGAATGGTTTCATTTTTACACAAGATTGAAATTAGGAAACTCTACTCGAAGTTGGTTTCATTTTTACACAAGCTTGAAAATTTTAAGAAAATTGTTCTTGAAACTGGTTTCATTTTTATGCAAGCTTGAAATAGAAACAAACTGTGCTTGAAATAAGTTTGCATGCACCATTGTGATGACTCAAGTCGAGGTACATTGCCCCCAAGCTTCATGGCATTCACCGGAGTAGACTGCTAGTTACTAAGAGGTGGATGGAATGAAGGTTCAATTGCGAGATTAGGCGAAAGAATCGATTGGGATTCTACAAGATCTAAACAAAGAATCAAATTGAAAAGGGAACCCGTTTCATTTTTTAACGAGGTTGACACGGTAAAATAACTATCCTCAAAAGAGTTGGTTTCATTTTTTAAGGAGTTTGACACAAGAAAACGAACTATGCTCTAAAGACCTTGTTTCATTTTTTAAGGAGCTTGACACAAGAAAACAAACTGTGCTCTGACGATCTTGTTTCATTTTTTAAGGAGCTTGACACAAGAAAACGAACTCTACTCTGAAGAGCTTGTTTCATTTTTTAAGGATCTTGACACAAGAAAACGAACTATGCTCTGAAGAGCTTGTTTCATTTTTAAGGAGCTTGACACAAGAAAATGAACTCTGCTTTAAAAGAAGCTTGTTTAATTTTTTAAGTAGCTTGAAAAAAGAAAACGAACTATGCTTAGAAGAGCTTGTTTCATTTTTTAAGGAGCTTGACACAAGAAAACGAACTATGCTCCAACGACCTTGTTTCATTTTTTAAGGAGCTTAACACAAGAAAATGAACCTTGCTCCGATGACCTTGTTTCATTTTTTAAGGAGCTTGACACAAGAAAAATAACTCTGCTCTGAAAACCTGATCATGACAAAAAATAGTTCATGGCTTCCAAGAGGTTCTCATCTGACGGGAGAACAACACTCTGGAAATCAGGACCCAATGCCCCCAGTATATTGTGTACTACCTCACTGACTGAATTATAAATGGATGCAGACATGGAACGGGTGGCCACATAATTGACCTGTGGCGGGGAAGATATCACCAGCAGGTAAGGACTAGGAAGGGACGACGGTAGACCAGATGTCACATCAGGACCAAAGAATGAAAGTTGATCAATGGTCACAATCTGACTTTCATGTGGAAAACAGATCACACAAAAGAGGGAAGAGAGAAGCGTGCCCATGGCATAAGCATAGTCGCGCCCCAGGAATAAATTAAAATCCAAGGGGCCTTGGACAACCATCACGTCTATATAGATGGTTTTCCCTCCCAAATTAATAGGCAACTTCAAAAGGATCCCTAACGGCTGACTTGTTCCTCTGTTAAAAGCCAACAGATTCTGAGTAACAGGCACAAGCTACGGAGAACCCAAATATTTCCATGTAGTTGAGGATAGAATACTAACCGAGGCACCTTCATCTATAATCGTGCCTAGTACAACCACATTGCAGGCCTGTACAATGATCTCAAAGGGCACGTAAGAAGGAAGACGAAATCCCGTAAATCGACTCCAATCAAAGCAAGCGACCAAAATACATGGAGGGGGTGCCATATGAATAATAGGATTATCCCCTTGTGTTACGGGAGTGGAAAGACCATCCTCCTGGGCTCCGAGAAAGAGAGCAAGAGGATCTCTTTCTGGAAATGTGGTGACAGGATTCAGAGGATCATCCTCCTGCATCACGGAAATGAGAGGATCGCCCTCTGATCTTGGGGAATTAGCGAAAACAAAAGGAACCTAACTGGGATGACACCAACTCTCAACGGAAAATACCTTATGAACTATATATGGAATTAGGTCAACCTTTTTCTCAACCAATGAATGGTCACGAATTGACTCGGGAGACTTAATTTTAGAGAGATTGGAATTGACCAGAGATTAATCCCGATCAATGACTTGATAAACTAGCAGACGACTCGAGGAAAACTTCCAATAACAAATGGGAAGATAGGATTCAGAAGCCGAAAGGTTATACAACACTTTATAAGCTTCATCCATATGAGGACAGAGGTGAATGGGATGGTTCCCTTCACACAACCTACAGGTAAATTTGATCTTACCCTATTTCTTACGAGTCTCATTATCTTTAGCTGAAGGCTCATCATCAACATGATGCCCAGAGGTTGATGGTGAAGGACGAAATGGGCCAACAGACCACACTTCTAGCACCTTGGCAATACTAGGGAAATCACAAATAAGGTGGTCACCCTCACATAGCTTGCAATGGAATTTAAATCTGCAAGATGGAGTGGGAGGTTTTTCTATATTAGCTTCATGGGTAGAAATACGTGCCGATTTGCCCCAAGCTTATCTTCCTTCTTCCTCTTCGACTTCTTCTTCTTCTTCTTAGCGACCTGGTTAATAGAATCCAGACTTTCACCAGGTGAAGAGGAAGAACGAGGTGAAGAAATAGGCAAAGAAGGTGAGGGGTCAATCATAAGGTCAACATGGGGTTGACATGGTTCAAGCGGAGGAGAACTTGGTTGGACAGAGGTTGGAACACTCGGGACCATTGAGGTTGAAAATAACCAAATGGGTAAACCAATAGTTTGTATAAATTTAATAAAATAACATGTATATTATCGGACTCCCCTGATCTAACAATTAAATCCATTGTTAAATACAGAATCCTTCTACTCAATTCTTAGCGGAAATTAAATCAACAATTGCAAAACACATGAAGAAAAATCAAGCGCACATAACAAGATGTTTTACCAGGAAATCTTAAAGCTAAAAACCCCAACTATCATATATTATGTATATCATGGAATCATGAAACAATCTCATACAAAGCTCAGCTCATAGAGCTCTCAGTACAATATACAATCGTCTCACACTCTCATGTAGAAATTTGCATATCTATGCACCAATTTCTTGCCTCCTGACAGCCTGCCTCCACTACACAATCCCTGATGAAGAAGGTCACTGAATGAATTCAATCTTGCCTTGCCTTGACTGCGCAATCCTCATTGGCAACTCCAATGTGTGTAGATGCATTGAATGCATCTCTATAGTCACAACTGATAGTAAAACACACCCTTTCACCTATCTCTCCACAGGGTCTCCACTGGATCTGACATGCAAGTATTTAACTGTTGTATTTCTTCAGTTGCAAGTAAGACACTGCGTGTGAATTAATTAACTAATTAATTCACTCATCTTTCACTAGTGTATCTTTAGTTACAACTATCACAATTGAGTTAAACTAAATAACAACTCCCATAAATACTCTTCCAACTCTGTTACAACTCTGCCACAATCAGTTATAACGAATTCCATCATGCATGAGTCACCAACCAACCTTGGAATGCATAATTCCTTCAGCTAACTGGTTTTCCACATCAGTTAACTGAAATCAAGTGCTCCAAGAGAATAAGTTATTATTTATTGTCTAATTATCATTAAGGGCTAATAATAATCGACATGCATTCTATTTTTAGATATGCGATCTATAAATAGACTTTGCCCATGTTCTAAAAATAGAAACTCATCTAAAGATAGAATTTTCTCAACCATATAGAATCAACATCCTGCTAATTTTAGAATATGCTCACCATTCTAAAAATAGACATACACCTAAAAATAGCCTGCAGACCCCACCTAGTGAAGGTGCTTAATTTTCACTAGGATCATCATCTTGTTGAATCTCAACACTCCCTCTCAACAAGAAAGGGATTATCCTTCACCCCAATCCTGTCTCTATGGTATTCAAATTTTCTCCTGGTGAGCGCCTTCGTTAGAATATCTGCATCCTGATCTTCTGTAGGAATGTACTGAAGAAACATGATCTTCTGCTGCACACAATCTCTAATGTGATGATACCGGATATCTATATGCTTATATCTATCATGAAACATAGGATTAATCGAGAGTTTAATGCAACTTTTATTATCACAATGAATCACTGTAGGATCTAAATGAGAACCGAACAAACCGACCAGGATCTTCCTCATCCAGATAGCCTCACATGCAGCTTGACTTACTGCCATGTATTCCACTTCCACTGAACTGAGTTCCAAAGATCTCTATTTATTTTTGTACCAAGAAACAACTGTAGATTCGATACTAAAAACCCCTCTTGATGTGCTCTTTCTGTCCGTTGGGCTGCCTGCCCAATCTGCATCCGTGAAGCCATGCAACTTCACCTCATCCGTCTGTATGTACCATAAGCCATACTCAGATGTGCCCTTGAGATATCTTAGGACATGTTTTCCCGCCTTCCAAAAGCGCTTGGTAGGGTTAACCATCTCTTGACTAAGTTGGTTCATTGCATAACATATTTCTGGTCTTGTATTGACTAAATACATGAGTGAACCCACCAACTGTCGATAGAAAGTAGCAGCCACTACCTTTGCCGATGTAGCATCCTCTTTCCTCCAATTTCCTAGAAGAGGAGTATCCATGGGTTTGCATTCCTCCATGTGAAACTTACCGAGTATATCCCGAGCATACTTGCCTTGAGACACAAACATTTCACCTTCTCGCTATTATATTTCCAATCCAAGGAAATAATGGAGGCCCATATCCTTCATCTCGAACTCCTTTGCAAGGTCCTCCTTGCATGAGTGTATCAGCTGCTCATCACTAGTGAGTATTAAATCATCAACATAAAGAAAAATGATTAAAATCTTACCCTCCACCACAATTTGGTATAGGTTTTCATTCGCCTCACTCTTGGTGAAGCCAAGTCCAGTGAAATAGCTGTCGATCCGAGTTGTGTACCAAGCATGGGGTGCTTGCTTCAGCCCATACAACACTCTTTTGAGTCTTCACACATGTGAATTACTGCTAAAGATCTCAAATCCTTCAGGCTACTCAATGTACACTTCTTCCTCAATGATCCCATTAAGGAACGCAGTCTTCACATCCATCTGATGAATGTGCCAACCCATCTGCGCTGAGAGAGCAAGGATGGTCCTTATGGAAGAATATCGTGCGACAGGTGCAAAGGTTTCTTCATAATCAATCCCCTCGATCTGTGACAAGCCTCGCGTAAGGTAAAAATGTGCCTTATGCTTCTACTTGCCTTATACTTCTCAAAACTCCCATCAGCAACTTGCTTTACCTTGTAGATCCATCTTGAACCTACCACTGATTTATCAACTGGCCTTGGGAAAATTTCCCAAGCACTGTTTCTGAAAATGGAGTCATACTCCTCCACCATGGAAACTACCCATGTGGGATCCTACGCTACTTCCTGAAAATAAAATGGCTCTGTCACAATACAATTTCTCATGAGAGCCATGTATCCAGTGAATCGACCAGGAGACTATCTATGTCTGCGCTGTGAAGTAGGGGCTCCTACATTCTGTGCCGCATCAAGCTTCAGCCTCTCAACTTCTGTGGTATGCCTTTTATCAGTTCTGATGTTTGGCTCTGCGTGAGTGGACTCCTCCACTCCATGATCCTCCTCCTGTGGCTGATCCACATATTGAGGCTCATCTTTGGGAACAAGCAATTCCTCCTCTGCATCCAAGTGTAGCTCCCTCTCAAGCGACAATTTCATGGCTTTCTCCTCATTGAATTTTATATCCCATCATACCACCGTCATCTAACTATTTACAAAATACACGTGATAATTATGGGATGTTTCTGTGTACCCCACAAATATCCTAACTTCTACAGTAAGCTTTAGCTTCTTCCTGCCGTTCTTGGTCACATGAACATAAACAGATGAGCCAAAAATATTTAAATGAGAAACATCTAGTTTCTTACCAGTAAAAGCTTCTTTAGGTGTACTCATGCAGTACTCTATGAGGAAAATGGTTTTGCATAAACCGTTGTGTCACGCTTCTTCCCACAAGTGCATTGGTAGGCCACGATCATGCGACATAGCTCGTGCAACACCCACGATCGTTACGTTCTTCCTCTCCCGACCCATTCGGTGTGGGTTATGAGGCACTATGAGTTCTCTCTAAATTCCTTCTTTGCTATGGAAGTCTTTGAATTTGTTCGAGATATATTCACCACCATTATCGCTCCGCAAATCCTTCACTTGCTTCCCTGACTCCTTCTCCACCAATGCTTTAAACTCATAGAACTTTGAGAATTTTTTATCCTTCTTCTGCATGAAGGAGATCCAGCATCTACGAGAATATTCATCAACAAAAATAACATAATACTTGTGTTTTTTTGTTGAATCAACCGAGAATGGCCACACACATCTGTGTGAATTCTCTCCAGGATCACCGAAGCACAGTTCTTCTTTTCATGAAAGGTGGTATTCAAAAACTTACCCATAGTACATACCTTGCACTGATTTATCTGCGCAAGTGTACCCTTGGGAATTCCAGTATAAATCTACTGCAAAATCTTCAAGGCACCATGGTGAGGATGGCCCAATCTCCTGTGCCATAATTCACCCTCATCTCGGCTCCCCACTTCTTCTTCTTTGCCAAACATTTTAGCGCAGCCATCTACCTCCAGCTTGTAGAGATTCTTGACTCGAATCCCTATCCTCTTGGTTTTACCCGTTGTTTTATGTCGCAGGAAATATTTTCCATCGCTAAAAACAACGTCATAACCTCTACCCTCCAACATCGCGACTGAGACCATGTTCTTCTTTAGACCTGGAACATGTATAACATATTTCAACAGAAATGGTTTACCTGACTCCCTCTCAAAGGTAATGGTACCAATTACGGTCACACTGCATCGTCCATCGTCACCCATCTCTATATGCATTTGGAAATATTTGTCCTCCAAGTAGTTGAACAACTCCTTATCTCTCGTCGTGTGGAAGGAAACACCACTATCAAGATACCACACCGATCCCATTGTGCTTGTGTTAGAAAATTATATATTATGGAGCGATGCAACACATAAAATATGCGAAAAACAAAAGCACACAAAACACATAAAACTAGAGAGACATATATACACGTGGTTCACCTAGTTTGGGCTACGTCCACCTCGAACAGCTAGTCCTTCCTTTCTATTATCCAGCAAAAATTGAAGAGACAAAACCTACAGCAGATCCGCTGTAATATCCTTTGTTCGCTCTCACAGTCTCCCTATCTGTTTCTCGCTCTGAGAATACACACGTAATACTCAGCAGCAATACAATACCCTCATATATACAAGGGGTTGCCTTCTAGGGCAAAAAACCCTAAACTAAACATAACTTCTACTGTCAAATCATCCGTCTATGAACGGCCCAGATTGACTAGAAATTACTATACTTTTACAAGGCAATTTTACATCTGTTTTTAGCTTTGAGGGCGCTGCCCCCGAAACCCCCCACCAGGGGGGGCTCCGAAAAGCATTGTCGCCCCCCCTGGACCCCCCACGGCAGTGATTAATTACGGGCGACGTTGCCGCCCCTTTTAAGGTACATGGGTCCAATGCTGTGATACAAATTAAACAAGATAATCAGGCTCCACACCTGAAAATCTCCCACTTGGAGACTGATTGTAGTAACTCCACCGCTGCTTCATTTGCTGGACAATGACTCCTATTTGGACCTGGTTGTTCCTCATCTTCATCGTCATCCTTGAAGACCAATTGAAACTGAGCACATTCTCATTTTCTCCCTAGTTACAACTTTTGTTAGCATATATGTAGGATTTTGGCTAGTGTGTATCTTTTCCAGCTTCAACTCTCCATCTTCCAATACTGACCGTATGAAATGGTACTTGAGATGTATGTGTTTATTCCTGGAATGAAATGTTGATTTCTTTGCAAGATGAATGGAACTTTGGCTATCACTGTATAACGTGCCCATATCATGCTTCTTACCCAATTCATCCATAAACCTTTGTAACCAAATTATTTGTTTACTAGCCTCTGTAGCAGCAACATACTCTGCTTCTGTTGTTGAAAGTGCAACAACACTTTGGATTTTTGAAACCCAACTGACAGTTGTTCCACCTACAGTAAATACATATCCTGTAGTGCTCCTCCTGTTATCTCTGTCACCTGCCATATCTGCATCAACATATCCTTGTAGATCAATGTTTGAACCACCAAAGCATAATGCTTGATTTGTGGTACCTCTCAAATATCTGAGAATCCATTTTACTGCCATCCAATGTTCTTTTCCTGGATTATTCATGTACCTTCTTACAACTCCCACTGCATGTGCAATATCAGGCCTTGTGCAGACCATTGCATACATTAAGCTTCCAACTGTTGATGCATATGGAACTTTAGACATATAATCCATGTCTTCTTGGGTCTTGGGGCACATCTCCTTACTAAGTTTGAAATGGCTAGCAAAAGGTGTACTAACTGGTTTTTCATTCTTCATATTAAATCTTTTCAACACCTTTTCTATGTACTCATTCTGAGACAATGTTAATTTGCAATTTTTCTTGTCTCTAGCTATCCTCATACCAAGGATTTGTTTTGCAGCTCCCAAATCCATCATTGCAAATGAATTTGCCAATTTTCTTTTGAGCACATTTATTACCTGCATGTTAGACCCTGCAACAAGCATGTCATCTACATACAATAACAATATAATATAGCTACCATCATTTTTCCTTTTCAAATAAACATAATGATCAGAGTGACATCTAGTATAACCTTGTTCAGACATAAACTTGTCAAATTTTAGATACCACTGCCTTGGAGCCTGTTTTAAGCCATACAAGCTCTTCTTTAGCCTGCACACAAATTTTTCTTTCCCTTTGACCTCATATCCTTCTGGTTTCTCCATATAGATCTCTTCCTCCAGATCTCCATGGAGAAATGTTGTCTTTACATCTAACTGCTCAAGATGTAAATCTTCTGCTGCTACAAGACTTAAAATAGTTCTGATTGAAGTCATTTTAACAACAGGAGAAAATATTTCATCAAAATCAATACCTATCTTCTGTGCAAACCCCTTCACCACTAGTCTAATTTTGTGCTTCTATTTTCCTCCATCTTCTTCCTTCAGCCTGTAAACCCATTTATTCTACAATGCAGTTTTACCTGCAGGCAACCTGACTAAGTCCCAAGTCTGGTTATGCATTAAGGAGTCCATCTCTTCTTCCATGGCTAGCTCCCACTTCTTTCTGCTTTCAACCTGCATTGCTTCTTCATAACTTTCAGGTTCACCAGAATCAGTCAACAATAAATAATATAATGAAGAAGAGTATCGTTCAGGGGGTCTAATTATCCTAGTAGATCTTCTAACACCACTTTCAAGTGTTTTAGGTGCCTATTTTTGTTTTGGTGGTTGTTGTTGTTGTGGTTGTTGATTATTATTATTTTCAGGCACCTTTACTTTTTCAGTTATCTCATCAAGAACCGTGTATTCCTTGCTTTCTTTTTCCAGTTTCTTTTCCCGCAACTGATTCTTATACAAGACCTTTTCATTGAATATTACATCTCTACTCCTAATGATTTTGTGATTTTCATAATCATATAAGCGATATCCAAAATCATGAACACCATATCCAATAAAGGTACATTTCTTTGATTTTGCCTCAAGCTTTGTTCTATTTTCTTTATTAATATGGACAAAGGCCTCACAGCCAAAAGGCTTTAAAAAAGAGTAGTTTACCTTTTTACCTGTCCATGCTTCCTCTGGAATACCACCATCCAAGGAACTTGAAGGCCCTCTGTTTATTAGACAAACAACAGTATCTACAACATCTACCCAAAATTGTAAAGGCAATCCTGCATGCAATCGCATGCACCTTGCACGCTCCATTATTGTTCTGTTCATTCTTTCTGACACACCATTTTCTTGTGGTGTTCTTGGAACTGTCTTCTCTCTGTGAATTCCATGCTCTGAACAGTACCTATCAAACTCTTTGCTGCAATATTCACCTCCATTGTCTGATCTGAGACACTTCAACTTCTTTCCTGTCTCAATCTCAACCAAAGCTTTCCATTTCTTGAAAGTATCAAATACATCATATTTATTCTGAATACAATAAATCCATGTTTTTCTAGTTGCATCATCAATAAAAGTAGCATAAGAATGAGAGCCATTGAGAGATGATACCTGAGCAGGTCCCCATACATCTGTATGAACAAGCTCCAATTTTTCGCTCTTCTTTTATTTCCCAACTCTGAGAAATCTGACTCTCTTTTGTTTTCCATAAATGAAATTTTCACAGAAATCCAAATCAACATTCTTCAAACCTAGCAACAAATTTCTTGAGTGAAGAATATTCATTCCCTTCTCACTCATTTGTCCGAGCCTATGATGCCATAATCCTGTATCTGCTCCTTTGGAAGTTAAATCATTAACAGAGTTAGAAATACCATTGCATAAATACAATGTACCAACCTTTTCACTTTTTTCTATTACCAGCGCTCCTTTGGTGACCTTCCAAGTTTTATCTGTGAAATTTGTCACACAACCTTCACTGCCTAACTGCCCTATTGAAATCAGATTTTTCTTCAGATCTGGAACATGCCTTACCTCCTTTAGTAGCCATTGGTTTCCATTCTGTTGTTTTACAAGAACTTTACCCATTCCAACAATTTTACGGGGTTTATCATCACCCAAACGAACTTGTCCAAAATCTCCTTGAACATAGTCATGAAAATATTTCTTATCAGGTGTGGCATGGAATGAAGCCCCTGAATCTACAACCCAAGAATCGGTAACATTTTCGAAAGAAAGAATCAAAGCATCTTGTAACACATCACCTGTCACATTTGCTTCATGATTGTTTTCTTGTTGTGTGTCTCCTTCTTTTCCCTTCCAAGATCTACAATCTTTCTTTAGGTGTCCTCTCTTTCCGCATTTCCAGCACACTATCCCCGATCTGGACTTGGATCTGCCTTTCCTTGATTTACTGCAATAACCCGAGCTCTTTCCTCTTTCCATTCTTCTTCCCCTAGACTTTGCACTCAAAGCATTACCCGATGTCTCACCAGAGATTTTCCGTCGCATTTCCTCGCTAAGGATAGCACCGACAACATCATCAAACTTTAAAGTACTAGATCCAGAGACAGAGTTACTAATGGCCATGACTAAAACATTCCAGCTTTCTAGCAATGAGCACAGAAATAAAAGAGCCCTAACTTCATCATCAAATTTTACCCCTATAGAACTTAACTAACTGGTAACTTTATTAAAATCATTTAAATGGTCTACAACAGATCCACCTTCCGACATCTTCATATTAAATAATCGTTTCATAAGAAATACCTTGTTTGAGGCTGAGGGTTTTTCATATAGTTTCGCCAACGTCTGCATCAAACCCTCTGTTGTTGTTTCCTTCGAAATATTGAAGGTGACTGATGCATCAAGGCACAACCGTACTGTTCTGAGTGCCTTTCTATCGATAATGTTCCATTCTGCGTCTGTCATGGCCGCCGGCTTCTTTGTTTTTCCACTCAATGGTAGGTACAGATCTTTCTGATACAGATAATCTTCCATCTGCATCTTCCACAACGGGAAGTTTTGGCCATTAAATTTCTCGACCCTAATTTTACCATCTTCCACCATTGCTCCCACTCGAACCAGGAACCCTTCTTTCCTACGAGTTTATCAGCCAAATAGACCTTCGGCTCTAATACCAGTTTTTAGAAAATTATATATTATGGAGCAATGCAACACATAAAATATGCAAAAAATACAAGCACACAAAACACATAAAACCAAAGAGACACAGATATACATGGTTCACCCAGTTTGGGCTAGGTCCACCCTGAACAACCAGTCCTTCCTTTCTATTATCCAGCAAAAATTGAAGAGACAAAACCTACAGCAGATCCGTTGTAATATCCTCTGTTCTCTTTCACAGTCTCCCTATATGTTTCTCGCTCTGAGAATACACACATAATACTCAGCCGAAATACAATACCCTCATATATACAAGGGAGTTGCCTTCTAGGGCAAAAAACCCTAAACTAAACATAACTTCTACCGTTAGATCATCTGCCTATGAACGGCCCATATTGACTAGAAATTACTATACTTTCACAAGGAAATTTCACATCATTTTTTAGCTTCGGGGGTGCTGCCCCCAAAACCCCCGCCAGGGGGGGGCTCTGAAAAGCGCTGCCGCCCCCCCTGGACCCCCCATGATAGCGATTAATTACGGGCGGCATTCCTGCCAATTTTAAGGTACAGGGGTCCAATGCTGTGATACAAAGTAAACAAGATAATCAAGCTCCACACCCAACAGCTTGAAACCAAGCATGCGATCAAGGAGAAATCAATTTCAAATTGCGATGCAAGGGCCTCACCAGCTGCAACTCCAGCAACCTTCTTGGTCTTCTTTTTCTGTGGGTAGTTAGTGGCGAGATGCCCATGTTCATGACAGTGAAAACACTTCACCTTGGACAAATCCAACTTCTTTCCTTTAGCCTCGGATTTTGGATGGAATTTATTCCCCTTCCCTTTCCTCGCTTTGGAAGACAATGCACAATCCTCTTCATCATCATGTTTTGATGAAGAGCCATCCCTGGTACTCCACCTTATCTCCTCCTACACTAGATCCTACCAAAGTCGCTCCCAATCCAGCAGTTTCTCCTGCCCATTGACAAAGTCGTGATAACTGTGCCAACTCTTCAGAAGTCCAAGGAGAGCCAAGCTCACTAAGTCATCAGCAGCAATTGTAATTCTCACACTCCCCAACTCATCCCTACATTGGAAAAACTTCATGAGATACTTTGGAATATTTTCGCCCTTCTCCATTTTGATTTTTCTTAGTTTATCTTTCAGCTCCAACTTCCTATGGTCGCTGCTGCTTTGGAAAAGATCTGTCAAAGCCTTCCACATTGAAAATGGAGTGGATTTCCCATAAAGGCTTGACACAATATGGTCTTTCACACCTTCCAAATGAATTCTTCTTGTCTTCGCTACTTTCTTTTTCCAAGCGTCAAGTAATGCAGCATCCATCGAAGTGGGCTTAGGAACATCGCTATCGATGAACTCCTTCAAGCCATTATCTTCAAGCACCGCCTCCATTCTGTCCTTCCAGGATATGTAGTTCAAGCTTCCCTCGAGTGCATACTCTAACCACAACCCATTGAAATCCATTTCAATGTTTACTCAACTGTCGCACCAATAAATTCTTGCAGCAAATTCGAATTGTTCCACCAGCACGAAACTCAGCACCGCTTCAATATTGCAATCTCCAGTGATTAACACTGCTCCAATACCATGTAGAAATTTAATAAAATAACATGTATATTACCGAACTCCCCTGATATAAAAATTAAATCCACTGTTAAATACAGAATCCTTCTACTCAATTCTTTCCAGAAATTAAATCACCAATTGCAAAACACATGAAGAAAAATCAAGCGCACATAACAAGATGTTTTACCGAGAAAGCTTAAAGCTAAAAACCCCAACTCTAATATATTATTTATATCATGGAATCATGAAACAATCTCATACAAAGCTCAGCTGATAGAGCTCTCAGTACAATATACAATAGTCTCACACTGTCATGCAGAAATTTTCATATCTATGCACCAATTTCTTGCCTCCTGACAGCCTACCTCCACTGCACAATCCCTGATGAAGAAGATCACTGAATGAATTCGATCTTTCCTTTCCTTGACTTTAAAATCCTCATTTGCAACTCCAATGTGTGTGTAGATGCATTTAATGCATCACTATAGTCACAACTGATAGTCAAACACACCCTTTCACCTATCTCTCCACTGGGTCTCCACTGGATCTGACATGCAAGTAGTTAACTATTGTATTTATTCAGTTGCAAGTAATACATTGCTTGTGAATTAATTCACTCATATTTCACTAGTGTATCTTTAGTTACAACTATCACAACTTAGTTTAACTCACTTAACTGAGTTAAAATATGTAACAACTCCCATAACTACTCTTCCAACTCTGTTACAACTCTGCCACAATCAGTTATAACGAAGTCCATCATGCGTGGGTTACCAACCAACCTTGGAATGTGTAATTCCTTCAGCTAACTGGTTGCCACATCAGTTAGCTGAAATCAAGTGCTCCAAGAGAATAAGTTATTATTTATTGTCTAATTATCATTAAGGGCTAATAATAATCGACATGCATTCTATTTTTAGATTTGCAATCTATAAATAGACTTCGCCCATATTATAAAAATAGAAAATCATCTAAATATATAATTTTCTCAACCATCTAGAATCAGCATCCTGCTAATTTTAGAATATGCTCACCATTCTAAAAATAGACATACACCTAAAAATAGCCTGTGGGCCCCACCTAGTGAAGGTGTTTAATTTTCACTAGGATCATCATCTTGTTGAATCTCAACATAGTTAACCCAGGAAGGGACAATGTCGCCATATAAGGGAAGCCAACATTTCCAAAAGAAGGAAAAGGACCATGAGTCCCATCAGACGGGGATCCTTGACTAGTAAACCCAGGAAACGTTGCCATTGACCTTCACCCTGAGAATCACTAAGGAATAAAACTCTAACTAGGAATATTTCACGGGCAATTAATTTTATAACATTGAAACAAGAATCTTCCTTTTCATGTTTTAAGAGTCAAGAAAAGGACAAAAGGTGACTCTAGTCACTTTCTGTTTGAACGAGCTCGAAAGGATAAATGCTCAATGATCTTTTCAAATTTAAAGAGTCACGGAAAGATCAAAATGACTACTCAGTAAATCTAGGAAAAAGGGTGTACCAAGCTCTTGTGAACTGAAATATACACCTTGGTGATCAAATGAAAGAGAAATGACCAAGGACTTAATGTACGTGTAGGAAATATCCCCGAATGTTGTGTTCGGTGCATCATAGTTACAGGGCGACAGACTCGACTTCCTATGGATAAAGGATTGCAACCTAGTGGGGTCTCCCTTTATATACACGACGGTACAAGGAGCACAAGTCCGTACTATCATTGTCTAATGCCAGATGATGAATAAAAACTACTAGGTTTAACGACACTGGAACACGTCACTAGCCTAGACCTCTAAATGTGAGCATTAAGTTTCAATTCTTCCTTAGGTTGATTGAGTTCAATTTAAAGTTTATCTTGAATTAATGTTGCAGTTTCAAGGCCTTACCAAATGTAATCTCAAATCCATAAATGCACAACTACATGTGAAAGAACATCATTCCAATTCGATGAATAGCTAGCTACGAGAGAGATAGAGGTTCACAACGAAGCAGCAAGCAATCGAATGCAAGAAGAACTTTTCCTAATGCTTCTAACACAACCAAAGCATAAAACAAAAGGGACTTCTCTTTTTGTTCACTTTCTAATGGGAAATATACTAATGAAAAATAATGCTTTTCATTTTCAAATAGAGAGAAAGAAAGCAAATTTTGTACTTTTAGATGAATGAGAAGCAATCAGGAACTGTTAGACTAAAAGAAAAAATGAATACTAATTTTGAGTAACTTGAACGAAATGATCAAAAACAAAGAGACCAATCCGATGCGAATGTAAAACACACTCAAAACAGAGATGCATTCCTTCAAAGAAAAAGAGGACTTTCAAATCGACTCAGTGAGCAATGTAATCTATTCTTAAGGTGACAGAGGGAAGGTCAAACGGACATCAAGATGGCAATTTGACGATCGAACGACACATAGAATCGAAAGAAAATATCAAACAATCAATCGACAAGCTGAAAATATGAAAGACTAGACTGACTCAGACTCAACTCAAAAGGCTCAGTGAGGAGGTAGCCGAATAAGCAACAAAAGACACCTAGAAACCCTAGGATGAAGAACCACACTGATCAGATGAGGGGAAAAAAACTGAGAAGAATGAGACAGGGAAGTCAAAGCAATCCGAATGGACTAATTCAGAGGGAAAAACCCAATCCAGAGGAAAGACACACTAGCAAAACTCAGGGAAGAAGCCCAAATCCATACCTACAGGATTCGGCATGGTTGTTAAGTTGTAATCTGTGCTGAAAAGGGGAAAGTGCACATGTAAAGCAGGCAACAAGCGCTAATCGGCGCGACTGTCAGGGAAAAAATAGCGTCGAGCTGGAAAACTATGGAAAGGATAAAAACCATTGAGAAAAGGCCAGACTCAACACTCTGAGACTAATTATGATGGCTAGAAACAGTCAGACAAGCAAGACAAAGCAGAAAAGTGGTGATACGACCAAAGTTGGACAGACAAGCAAAATACTAGACGAACAACGAGAGACGAAAAACACATTGATCCCCAGTATCATTGCCAACTTGTTGAGTAGGAAAATCCCCTCTGCGGACATAGGTGGTCCCTCTAGCCCTAGGGTGGGTCTAGCAACAAGGAGACCCGTTGGACTCTTGGACTCCTAGCTTATAAATGAAAAGTGAGATGGGATAGATGACCTACCTTGGTCCAACGCTCTTGTCATAGCTTGCAGTGGCGGTCCTCTTATCTTTGTCTTCACACGTCGCGGTCCTTCAGTGACAATGTTCGTGTACCTGCACAAAGATCAAGTGAACGGTGAAAACATATGAAAACATACTTTCATTTATAACTATTCGATTGGTCAAGGAATCAAACATGTTACATATAATTAAACACAAAATTGGAACCAAAAAACCAGTCATGTATTAATGATATAGAAAAGGATTTTACAACCTTAATGCCTTGACATTGCAGCCTCCTTCGACGGGTTTAGTCGGGTGCGTCTCAAGCATTCGTCGGGGATTGGACTTAGTGAGGCAACGAGCCTAAACTCTCTCTTGAAAATGGATTCCTCTCTGCCTTGTTCTACACACCAGCTATAGTAATGAATGCTCAACTAGTTGAAACAATGTGAGAAGGAAGTATTTATAAGAGAGGAGGAGGTGGTTTGGGATCCCTCATAAGGTGGAGGAGAGATCTATCCCTTTGGGGAGTTGCAAAATTGTAGGAAAAAAGAAGCCAAAGGGAGGAACTCGATGTTATTCAGTCAAACAAACCATGTTGACTCCGCTCATGAAGTTGTTAGGAATGGTAACTTCATTTCTATAAAAAAACTTTCCAAAAATAGCTCAGCGCGGGTGCCCTTCTGAGACAGGGCGTCGATGGGTGCGAGGCTCAGTGTTAATTTCTCCATGGGCGCGAGGCCATAACTTCCTACCATCGCTGACCCAAAATAACATGTTTTTAAGAGTCTTCTTGAGGAATGATCAACAAAGGAAATGTTCTTGACATGCCAAGGGATGAAATGACACTTATAGCAAGGTGTGAAAATACACAGAAGTCACTGAAATGGTCCTCCAATTTTTGGGGTGGGGATTGCAGGTACGGTGTAAAAATACTATGTAACAATCTCAAAGGATGAACGAGCTGATATCATAAATATGCCAGTATGAATGTCCAAAAAGGTGTACAAGGAGATTATCAAAGAAATGGACATAATTGTATTGCATGAGGAGCCATCTCAACAACATCGTGCTTCAAATTTAATATGTAATCATTTAATTTTTCAATTAGGTACGATAAATAAACAATTTAGCATTAAATATTAATTTTCAAGTATTTTCTTGCAGAAAAGAAATTAAAATGGAACCCATTCAACACATAAAACAGGATGACAAGGAAGAAAAGGGTTGATATCTATGTTTGTGAGTAATTGTTACTTCCTTATAACAACTTAACTAGATTTCATTTTTGTATATTTTAAGTTTTTTTACAACAATCATCATTAAATGTCTTCAAACAGGTGCTAACATACAAAGAAGAACCATCAGACGAATTGATTGATATTGGGTTAAATATGGGTTGTCAGTATATGTTGGCATATCAAAAATTAATTGTGGAATTTGTAATCATCTATCTTGTTTTACTTAGCTCCATCTATAATTAACAGAACAAAAAAATATTTTATATTAAATATATGTTTTGTTATGGGGTATAAAACTTGCAGGATGGAAAGTATGGAACTGCGCCAACAAATGAATTGTTGAAAGATGGCATGAAATTTAGTTTTGAAATTAGAATGTGTATAGTCCAAGAGTCAATTCTTGCTATGGTACATTTCTTTTCGATTTACATTGATATATATTATTTAATATTACAATTTTCATTATTCTCACCAATGTATATACACTCATTACACTTTATTTTTATGTTTGTAGATGGAACTTGAAGAAGAAGAAAGCAATCAACACAGTGAAAAAAACATTCCTAAAAATAACCCCAGTTCATGGAAGTAGCTCGAGCAGTGACAACAGTTCCAGCGAAGAATGATGATCAATATGTTTGGATATCAAAGCAAGGCGTTGTATTTTTTGAAATATTTATCTATGAAATCAGACATTTTGTTTAATGTAATGGACATAGTGTCCCAATTGAAAGACAAAGGGATACCAACAACTGTCCCATTTTGTATGACAAAGAGTGTATTATTCATATATATATATATATATATATATATATATATATATATATATATATATATATATATATATATATATATATATAATAAAATACGTTTTAATTTATTCTATTGCATTCTCCATTGTTGCTGTGAAATGTTACACCACTGATTAAATATATGGATGATTAAATATTATAATGAAGAGATGCGAAATCTAATGATATGATATAAAAAATTAATGCAAACATCACATTCAAATGCACTAATAAAAATTTAATTGATATGAATATTGTTATAAGATAAGTGTTGACTTTTGATGAATAATGAATTGAAAAAAATCACAATAATTGCACTGTCACAGGTCGATGTTTCTAAAAAATTCAAAATGAACACCAGTGTGTGTTAGTTACTACGCATCGATGTGTTTGTATGATAATGCCCACCGGTGTGTTTCTACGACCTATGGGCACCGCAAAAATACCAATACCAATTCGAACGCTTGGTGCGCTTTATCGACGACTACCACCCAGGTGGTTTGATAAGCGTTGCATGCCCTGGTGCGGTTTTCCTTTAACGCTCTGGTGCGTTTTTATAACTTAATGGCCCGGTGTGTTTCATCACCTATAGAGCCCGGTACAGTTGTACACCTTAACGACCAGGTGCATGTACCTTCCATCGGGCTGGTGCGACTGGCTTGCTGACATGCATCGAGTCGTTGTTAAACACCTCGGGGTGTCCAAAATTTTCTTACCATCTCGGTGCTTGGTAGGTTTATAGTATCGGTTCATTCACGGTAAAACGCACCAGTGTGTTGACATCCGATGCACGCACCAATGAGAAAAACATCCGTAACAACCTCCTTCTGCACATTTTTTTTAGTTGTGTTGAAATTCTGTTAGAAGCTCCGCCAAAACCTTCGTTACCGAAAACGGATGTTTTAGGAAAATGTTTTTTTAACAATTTTGGCCAATTTTATAACACTAAAAACCCCCTTTATAACCTCCGCTAGAGGGTATTTTCCTTGTATTGTTTTGAAGTAAAGTTAGAGCAATATATCATCTATGTTAAATGTTATTCCTATAGTTAGTTTAAATTGAATTGAGTCATTAAAAATGGTTTGTGAGATAAATATTTTCAAAAAATATGTTAGATTAATTTCTACTTTGTTTTTTTATCAAATTGTTTTGAGATTTTGTGTTGCAACGAACATATAACTAAATCTTAAATTAGTTATGAAAGCATGAAATATTGTACAAGTCCTAGTTTTATGAAAAAACATGATAATTGAAACTAATTGAAACTTAAACCAAAATTCTATGAAAAACAAAACTTTTATCTACTGCAATTTTATCCTGGAATGTAAATGAAATAAAATAAATAAACTGAGCTATTTGAAATATGGAAAGAATAAAAGAGTGATTCTGCAAAACGAGTAAAGATAGATTAATGAGATAATTAAACTGAGCTTGAAAATGAAATACGAAACAGAGCATTAACTAAATTCTAACTATGAAATGATAATGCGATTGAAATAAATTCTAAAAACTGAAAGCAAATGAAAATATCTGCATGCAGGGGCCCTCCACAACGCAATAGGTTTCTTTAAAACTAACAATGCATTAATGCACAAAAAGGATCTTTGAATTAAGAGAAGTCTTAAACAAAATACTCAGAAAAATATAAAGATGGCACGCCCTAAATACACAGAGTTTCCATGGTTTTATAGAGTGCGTTTAAAAATTACATGATCTCTATTCCTACAGGTCTCTTTAGAATCCTTATACAAGTTAAAAACTTAAACACATATCGTTATCCTATCGATTTTCTATTAGGAAATCAAATCGACAAAGTCGTGACATTCTCGGACTCTATTTCTAAGCACGGTTACGTGTTGATTGCCACCATTGACCGCATAACTGTGTGATTTCCTTGATGAATATGCTCGGATAATCAGGAGGATATCCATGAAGGAATCATCCTATAACTACCCATATACTCCTTTGCTGAGCTGGCACACTGGAACCCTGTTATCAATGGAGGTAGTTGCGGATCTGTGAAATAGCTGCGGAATTATGTTAATTCTGTAGCTGAATGTAATCTTTAACAAAACAATAGAGCATATTAGCAAATATGAAAAATAGGACACATAAATGTTTTACCTTGTCAAAATTATATGATTTTTTCCTTTACTAGGTTGATAGTGATGAGAAAAGAAGGAAAATATGGATGCAAAAGGCTGTCAGAACAAAACAATTTTGGGACTCTACATTCCCCCACACTGAAGGTTTTATATGTCCTCATACAAACACAAAAAGTTTCATCTCTGTTAAGTTACTGCATATCCTTGGACACTTCTGCCAGTACATCCAATTTTATCTTTTTCACCCTCTTCCCTGTTACTGCCATCCTTATTTTCTTCATAAAGATTTTGTACTTCAGATTAATGATTTTTCTCTTCATGGCCCTATTTTCTTCCTTCAATTTCCTGTTCTTTTTGTACCATAGAATTAAATGTAGTAGGAGGTTATCACTCTTGGAAATCTAAACTTCATTTTGAGCTTTCAAAGATTTATTTTCACCTTTAATATACCTGTTTATTGTCTCTAGTTCGACGATTTCATTTCTCAGGATGTCGAGTACTAGAGGTTATTGTGGCTCATTAAACTGGTCCTTCTCTTATTCTTGATTTGGAATTGGTCCCTTCATTGATTCTCTTTTCTCTAATGATTCTATGTAATCATAAATCTCTTGTTGTACGGGATCAATACCTAAAATTTGTCCTGGACTCCGAGGAGGTGAAATGTAGGTAGGTGGTGATGCTCTAGGATAATTTACTGAATTTTATTTAGCCTCCAAATCAATGTGTTCTACATATTTTGAGGGTACTTACTTCACTGTGTTTAGCATGGTACTTCTTCTTACTCCTGTGACAGGGGTCTTTTGAGTTTTGGGCTTTTCTTTCTAGGGTGAAATCTTTGTTTTGTTGTTGGCTTTCTTTCTTCTAACATATTTTGTATTTATTTTCTTTAAAATTTATGCAATTGGTATGTCATATTTTGACAAATCTTGTTGTTGTTGTGGTTCTTGTTACAATGATGTTTCAACCTTCCTTTTCCTCTGATTTATGCTACTACTTGGTTGTTCATTTATTTCTTCTTCAAAATTATTTCTTACTAGAAATGTTTCCCATGTATCCCTTGTATTTTGAAGATGGAATTCAACAACTATTTTAACTAGCCCATGGTGATACATTGTGTTTTCTATGAACTAAATTCTCTTTTTATCTTTCCCTAACATCTTTTTAAGACTATTCAACAATAAATATGGAAGGTTCATTTCATGTTATTAAATAAAATTCATCAATAGCCTTATATGATAGAAAAAAACACATCTAAATCGACCTTCACAAGTAACAAACTTTTCGATGATTAAGAGAAAATTCCTCCACTTATTTTTATTGTAGACTTGGGGATGCCTTTCCTAAAGACAGTAATATCCATGCTTGGTTTCTTCAAGAAAACCATCCAGTCATCTCCTTTTATTCCTCTGTTCTTGAACTATTTATATCCTATACGAAGAAATCTGGTGGCTTCTGCAATTAGAGATTCTGTCACTATAAATTTAATATCTCTTATTTCCACTTCTACGCCATCAAAAACCCTTGCAAAAGTTTTGGTAACTTCCTTGTGGAAACCATCGAATTTTTCCATGAAGTCTAGCCATTGTGCTTTCTGTAATTATTCCCTTTCTTATGGATATCCTTCCAAGAATTTCTTCCCTGTTGGCTCTGTTCGGACAATCACATCCATGGTTGGAAGATGTTTCACCTCCATAAAAAAAAATTCTTGACGGGGCAGTTAGCTTTAAGGGTTTTTCTTCGGAGCAGAAAGGCGGATGGTGATGGAAAAAATGAGAGGGCGGGCATATAGGATATGAAGGTATAAGAAACTGAATTATCCGTTAGGCATTCATATTTATGATTGAGGCGGATATAAAATCAATGAATCGAGACTTCAATCGTGATATGATGGTGAAACGGAAATGGCGAATTATGAGGGATTTGTCATGACACTATCACCTTTCACAATAATGATTTTGATTTGTTCGGTAATGTTATGTCCATATAATTCATACATGTAATATGTTGACCCCTATTTTTAAATTAAAGTATTACATACCTTTGATTTATTTTCTTTCTAACCCTTAGTTGTCATCTTGTAGGTGCTTTGTATCATAAGGAGTCAATCACTTCTTATTTTCTAATCATCAAATGTTCCTGTCAATGTGGCTATAGAAACTGGTCGAAGATGTAGAAATCTGTCAAAGCTGCAAATCATCATCAATTATGTAGCTTACTTATTCTTTTAAGAGAGGGATGTTAGAAGAATGGAAATTTTTAGAAAAATGGTAAGAGATTTAAGGTGCCAAAATAATTTTGGTTTTCACCTTGAATTTTCTATATAAAACATGCCAACAATCTGTTGGTTTTCATGTTTATACAAAATTTATTTATTATTTATTTATTTTATTTTTTAAGAGAAAGAAAAAAAATAATTAAGGTTGAGCAAAAGAATTCTTCTCAACCAACTTCAAATCAGAGTTTTTTTGGAAAATCCTGACAAATTCCTCTCTTGTCATTGGATTTTGATAGATCTTGAGTCGGTTTCCATTTACTAATAGAGGAATTTTCTCTTCATCAATATTCTTGATTCTAACTGCTCCATTGTCAAAAAATTCTTCAATCTCATAGGGTCCAAGCTAGTGAGTTTGAAACTTCCCTTGAAAAATCTTGAATTTTGAGTCAAAGAGTAGTGCCCAGTCTCCTGGATGAAATTTTCTTTCCTTGATGTATTTGTCATGCCATCTAGCTCTTTTTTGTTGAACCAAGCTAGTCTTCTAGATAGCATCTTGCCTTATGTCATCAAGCTCATTGAGTTGTCCCATCCTTTGCTTTTGTGCTTCTGATAAGTCAAGTCCCAACTTGACTATTGTTTTATAGGTTTGGATCTGGAATTCGATTGGAAATAAGACTTTCTTTCCATAAAAAAGTTCACAGGGAGTATGTCCTATAGTGCTCCTCCATGTAGTTCTGTAGGCCCATAAAGCTTCTGGAAGATTTTTTACCCAATCCCTTATGTGCAAGTGTACAATCTTGGTGAGAATGGCTTCAATAACCTTGTTTGTAGATTCAACTTGCCCATTTGATTGTGGATGGTATGGAGTGGTCTTCCGGTGCTTTATTATATATTCTTCCACTAGCTTCTGTACTACTCTGCATGTGAATTGTGTTCCCTGATCTGTTACAATTTCCCTTGGGACACTAAGACGAGTGAAGATATCCTAAAAAATAAATGAAACTACAACATTTTCAGTAGCAAAATAAAGTTCTTTAGCTTCTACCCATTTAGTAACATAATCTGTACATACCAGAATATATCTCTTTTTTTGGAAGGTGGATAAATTGGACCAACAAAATCCAAAGCCCATTTCTCAAAAGGTTCAATGAGTACCTGAGGTTGAAGTGGAATTTCACTTGAAATAACAGGTTTCCCCATCCTTTGACAACTGTCACATCTCTTAACATATTCTTTGGCATCCTTGAAAATGGAAGGCCAATCATATCCTAAGAGAAGGATTTTATAAGAAATTATTTTGTTAGAGAAATGGCCTCCACATGGTTCATGATGGAAAGATTTAAGTATCTCCAGTATCTCATCTTCTCGTACACACCTTATGATGATGAGATCTAGTCCTATTTTGTACAATTCTTCATTGATCCATGAGTAAGAAGCACTTGTTTGGATTATTTTCCTCTTTTCTCTGGGAAAAAAATGAGATGGTAGTTTTCCTGTAGCCAAATAAATAGCAATATCTGCATACCAAGGTGATTTAGTAGATACTTCGAAAAGATATTCATCTGGAAATTTATCCTCTACAGGCATATCATTATTATCATTTTGAATCCTAGATAAAAAATCAGCAAATGTATTTTGTTTTCCTGGGTGATCTAGAATGGTGATGTTAAACTCTTGCAATAGTAATAGCCATATGGTTATTCTTCCATTATTGATTGGTTTTTTCATTAGATATCTGATGGCAGAATGGTATGTATGAATGAAATTTTCATAGCCAATGATGTAATGTCTGAATTTATTAATGGCATGCACTACAAATAAAAACTCATTTCAGTTACAGTATAATTTAGCTCTGCTAGAGTTAAATTTTTACTGGTATAATAAATGGCATAAGGAGTAATATCTTTCTATCCTAGCACATCCCCTAAGGTCGTATCCGAAGCATTAGTGGATATGTGGAAAGGAAATTTCCAATTAGGTCCTTTCCAAATAGGTGTGTCAAAGACCTTCTTTTTCAAAGTTTCAAAGGCATTTTGACAATTAGAGTCCCAACTGAATCCACAATCTTTGGTAAGTAAGTTGAAGAGTGGAGATGTTATTTTCGTGAAGTTTTCTATGAATCTTCTATAATATCCAGTAAAACCAAGAAAACTCCTAACATCTCGTTGACAATTTGGCACTAATAATTTGGAAATAACTTCTACTTTAGATGAGTCTACTTTTATCCCATTTCCTTAAATATGTTGACCTAAAAAAATTCCCTCATTAAACATCATAAGAAATTTTTCATGACTTAATGAAATATTTGCTTCTTTGCTTCTTATTAGAACTTTTTCTAAATTTTCTAGTGCCTCTTCAAAATAATTACCATAAACTGTGAAATCATCCATGTACATTTCCACACAGTCATGAATAAGAATTGAGAATATTTTGAGAACTTCTCTTTTAAATATTTCTGGACCATTTCACAATCCAAAGGGAAGCACCCAGTAAGCATAAGTTCCCCACGGACAGGTAAATGTGGTTTTGTCTTGATCTTCAGGTGCTACCTCATTTTGATTATATCCACTGAAACCATCCAGAGATGAAAAATACTTTTTCCCTGCTAATGTGTCTAAGAATTTATCTATGAAAGGAACTGGAAAACGGTCCTTCAATTCCATCTAATCGATACATACTCTCCATTTTCCATTTTTCTTAGGAATGATCATTAGGGGTGAAACCCATTTACTGTCTGATATTGGATATATAAAATTTAAATTCAATAGTTTTTGTAGCTCTTCCTTAACAATTTCTTGCAAGTTTGTGTTCATTCTTCTTTGAGGTTGTCTAACTGGTCTAGCATTTTCTTCAATATAGATATGATGCATGCAATTTTTGGGATTAATTCATTTCATGTTCCTATATTCCCATGCATAAGCATAAGAGTGTTTTTGCAAGGTATCTACCAGTTGATTTTTTTGTAATTCTTCCATATTTTCATTAATATCAATGTTTTTCCTGGAAAAAATTCTATTGAAGAATTTACAAGTTTTTCCATATAATGTAAAGACATTTGTCTAGATGATAGATATTCAATATTACATTGTTCTTGAAAATTTTGACTATTGTCATGATATAAGGAGGGTTCATTATTTTCTATCCAATTTAAAATTTGGTCCTCCTCATTTGTTTGTACAATAGTAAAAATAGGTTTTATATCATTATCGTCGTTTATACATTCTTCACTTTCTATATCTATTGTTGTTTTTGCAGGTGGATATAATGTAAATTTATTTGTAGAACTTCCATCTGAGATAAACATGTCTCTTGATCTATAAATGATGAAAGCATCAGTTGTAGCTAACCAAGGTCTTCCTAAAATTAATGGATTCCCTCCTAAATTATTCTTGGGTGTTAAAACCATGAAATCGACGGGATATTCCCAAGAATCTAAGGATCCATAAATATCTTCTAACACACCATCAATTTTGAGTACAGACTTGTCTACTAATTGTAATAATGTTGGTGGGTATTGAATATTAGGAAGTTTCAATTGATCCATAATTTTTTTACTCATTATGTTTATGCTTACTCCCAAATCAATCAGTGTGTTTGGTATTTCAATTCCATTGATGTAAATTTTCACAATGGGGCTTCCTGGGTCTAAATATTTCTACATTGTTTCCTTCCCCATCATGATATCTATAGTTCTCCCAACTAATTGGATTCTTTTTATGTCTTTTATTTTTCTTCCCGAGCTTTGAGTACTCAATTACTTAATTGTTTTTGCAAAAATTGGTATTTCTTTTATAGCTTGCAATAAAGGAATTTTTATACAAAAAATTTTCAATTCATCCAACATATCATAATCAAGCAGTATGATTTGTTTTTCTACTCCTTGATCAATTTTCAACCTTTCAGGAAAAGGTGGTCTTGTAATAGACACTAAAGCTTGTTCTATAATAGGAGTATCATTAGAAATTATAGGAATATTTTCCTTTTTATCACTTTCTTTCCGAGGAAGAGAAATTTCTTCTTCTTCAGATCTATTATTATTTTTTCGAGAATTTTTCTTTGTTTCCTGAATAACAACAAAGGGTTTTTTCTTTTCTAATACTCTACCAGATCTTAAGTGAACATTATTTAGATCTAGTGGAGTTATTATATAAGTTTGAGAATTATGCCCTTCCATGTTGTAAATGAATTTATTATTTGGATTTGGAAGTGGTTGAATAGGTAATTGGTTTGGTTTTTGTGCAAATGGTAAAGAGAGTTGTGTATTTGCATTTTGAACTTGAGTTCGAGGTAATTGATTATTCTAAGGAAGGAATTGTGGTGGAAAAATTTGATAGGGTGTTGGATATTGTTGATATTGAGCATACCTTCCATAAGGATTTTTCCACCACGGATTCCAAGATTGTGGTTTTCGTTGATCCCAAGGCTACCATGGCATAGGTGAATTCCAATTAATTTTTGAATATTGTGCAAATTGTTGAGGATTAAAATTTTGATTTTGGTTTTGAGGATTTTTCCATGGTCTTCTGGCAATAGAGAAAAGAGGGTCTACCTGATTTGGCATTCCTTCTTCACTATATACAACCCTAAGACCTGGTATAGAGGGGTATTATTTAGTATCATGATTCTATGTACATACTACACATGTTTCTATGGTTTTTAAGTCTAAAGGACATTCTCTCAAAGCATGTTTCTTTCTACACCTAGGACAAAAGATAGTTAATGCAACATTTTCAGATTTTTGCTTGTTCTGTATTTTAAGGGTGTTAATTTTCTCACTAAGACTCCCTAAAATATCTGTCTTAAAATTATCAAGAAAACTACCTAATTCTGCCCTACTAACTGTCCCAACTGCAGATTTATTTATTCTTGATAAGAGAGGATCCCTTGGACTTTTCCTGATTCGTGATTTACCCCTTGAAATATGTACACATAACTCACAAATTTCTGCAAATGGTGATTGATAAATGTCTCATTTTCCAATTACATTGAGGATATCAAGCCACTCATCTCTAATGGATTTGAGCAGGAGAGATTTCAAATTTTCCTCATCCAGATTCTTCATTTTTTCCTTTTTAATATTATAAACAAATCTTTCGACAAAATCTTCAAGATTTTCATCTCCCCTTTGTGTCATTTTAAAAACTTCATCTTTCATGCTATGAGGCATATAGTAATCCTTATATTTCTCTAAGAATTTTTCTTTCATTTATGCCCATGTTCCTCTAGAATTCGTCCCTAAACTCATAAACCATTTTAATGTTGAATCCCTTAAGGTAGCAGGGAAAATTTTCAATTTTTGAGCATCATGTAGATAATCATATGATCTACATAATACTTCAAATTCAAAGAGAAATGTTTCTGTATCTTCACTTCTTATTGGACCATGAAAATTAGGGAGGATAGACGGTGAGATATTTTTCATTGTGTACGTTGTATCCTCATCAAGAATAGGGAATCCAAAAGGTTTTGGATCTCCTCTACCTCTACCTCCTCCTCTTCCACCTCCTCTATTTCCTCCTCTTCCTCCTCCAATCCTAGGTTGTTCACCATTGGCATTATGTACTTCTCCTTCTCTCTTCAACCATGATGGATTCCTCAGAACTAATGTAAGTATCTGGTTCTACAACAGGATTTTCTAATTATTTTGGTTCCTCTATCAATGGAGAATTTGAATGAGTTCCTTGTTCCTCTTCTTCATTGAGAAATTCTAGTTCTTTTCCTAGAATTTGTTCTCCTGTTGAAGACAACAAGATTACTCTTGTGGTTGGGGATGGAGGATTTTCTTCTTCAATTAAAGCTTCGGTAGACAAAGTAGGTGAATTTGTGGGTTGGATTTCAGATCTTAGAATTTTAGGAAGTCTATGTTGGCCACCTACGTATGGACTTCAAGTTTGAGTGGGTGGTGTGGAACTTCAGGGTGGAGGTGGAGTGAGTGATGATGTAAGAATGAGACTTCTTCCTCGTCCTATAAACCTACCTTTCGAATCTCTCTCCCTATGCATATCATGTTTTTATTTCTAAGACTTCTATTTTCAATTCCCTAACAACGAATCCAAAATGTTTAGTCAATTTAAGGTTCTTAAATTGAAAGCATAAATTATTGACTGGAGTCAGTAAACTGATGAAGTGCAAGTGCACTATATGTGCTAGAAGTATTTGTCATTGGAGTGATGATTAAATTTTGAGTTTTGTTAATTTTTGAATTTTTGGATTAGTATTGAATTCCTATGGATCGGTGAGTTTTTGAAGTAAAGTTAGAGAAATCTATCATCTATGTTAGATGTTATTCATATAGTTAGTTTCAAATGATTTGAGTCGTTAAAAATGGTTTGTGAGATAACTCTTTTCAAAAGATGTGTTAGATTAATTTCTACTTTGTTTTTTTATCAAATTGTTTTGATATTTTATGCTGCAACGAACAAAGAACTAAATCTTAAATTAATTATGAAATCATGAAATATTGTACTAACTTAATTAATTATGAAAAAACGTGAGAATTGAAAACTAACTTAAACTTAAACCAAAATTCTATGAAAAACGGAGCTTTTATCTACTGCAATTTTATCCTAGAATGTAAATGAAATAAAAGAAATAAACTGAGCTATCTAAAATATGGAAATAATAAAATAGTGATTCTGCAAAAAAATTAAAGACGGAGTAATGAACTAATTAAACTAGGCGTGAAAATGAAATACGAAACAAAGCATTAACCAAATTCTAACTATGAAATGACAATGTGATTGAAATAAATTCTAAAAACTGAAAGCAAATGACCTGATATGCATGCAGAGGCCCTCCGCAATGCATTAGGTTTCTTTAAATCTAACAACACATCAATGCACGAAAAGGATCTTTGAATTAAGAGAAGTCTTAAACAAAATACTTAGAAAAATATAAAGATGGTGCAGGGAATACACAGAGTTTCCATGGTTTTATAGAGTGCATTTAAACAGTACGTGAGCTCTATTCCTATAGTTCTCTTTAGAATCCTTATATAAGTTAGAAACTTAAACAAATATCATTATCCTGTCGATTTTATATTAGGAAAGCAAATCGACAAAGTTGTGACATTCTCGGACTCTATTTATGAGCACTGCTACGTGTTGATTGCCACCATTGACCGTGTAAATGTGTGATTTCCTTTATGAATTGGCTCATATAATCAGGAGGAGATCCATGAAGGAATCATCCTCTAACTACTCATATATTTCTTTGTTGAACTGGTGCACTAGAACCCTGTTATCAATGGAGGTAGTTGCGGATCTGTGAAATAGCTATGGAATTATGTTAATTTTGTAGCTAAATGTAATCTTTAACAAAACAATACAGCATATTAGAAAATATAAAAAATAGGACACATAAGTGTTTTACCTTGTCAAAATCATATGATTTTTGCCTTTATTAGGTTGATAGTGATGATAAAATAAGGAAAATATGGATGCAAAAGGGTGTCAAAGCAAAACAATTCTGGGACTCTACATTCATTGTCATAGCGACAACACTTGGATAAAAATACTCAAAGAATATTGGTCCCATATGGTTATCCAATCCACCATTCTCCCTACGTGTGCCTTCATTAACATTACGATTGTTATTCCTGGCCATAATGCATGACACATGGAGAATATAGTGCCCATCCTCACTCCCTCTCAAAAAGGGAGGAGATCCTCACTCTCTGAAACGGGGAGAAATAACTACAAGCCAAATCTTGTCAAACATACTCATCAATGCATCATCTACCTGCTCCTCCATGGATATCTATTATAGCTTCTCGACTTTTATCTGCATCACATCATAATGTGCTTCGACCTTCCTAATTTGATGAAAATCTTCATATTGAATCCAACTTGTCATCAAGTAGTTCATCAAACGCCTTATGGAGCCAAAATTATTCATAGATGATTTTCAAAAGCCTTCATATCGTATGTTATTCCAAGGAATCATATCAGCTCCCAATTATTGGTTTTATCTCGATCAACATCAACATTGTGAAACCAATCAATGTGTTCTTGAATCAAACCAATCAAAGTTCCTTCTTTCCGGCTGAAGTAGGTGATCTTATTTTTTTGTCCTCCCATCTGATCGACTACTTCTTCCTTAATATTCATGATTTTCCATGTTCTTCCAATTATTTCATATACTAATTATGCTTAGATAAATCTTATCTTGACCCACAACCTTTATTAGAAGACTATGTATGAACAAAAAGTAAATTACAAAGACAATAGCTTTAGTAGTAATTAAGGAGATGTAGAGTACTTCTATTTTGAGTAAGGTCAACTCCCTCTTAATCTTGGACTTGTTCACCAAACTTATTCTCACATTAACATGATTCCATTCTTGTCATTCTTGAGGGCTAGTTTTTATTTTTACGACAGAAACAACTGGTTAGGGTTTTCTAACTCAATCCTTTGCTAGGGTTTACAAACCCTAGATTCTCAAAGTCTTCAAGATCCACCATTTAAGAAATTGCAAATTCTATAAGCATAATAATAGGTTAGATGCAAAACCCTAGAGACATTATTGACAAGCCTACTATACAAGATATTTCATTCATTGACGTAGTCTTCATAAGGAAATAATATGAATTCTAACACATAAATTATGTCATGGTATCTAATATATATCTATGAATATCCTTTTACTATCTTTCAAAATACCATTACGATGACCTAGAGGACATAATATAATTGACATAGATCATGAAATGCACAAAAATTATCCATACCTCTTCAACCTTATCTATCCAGCCTTGTAGAGATGTGGTCATGTTTCTTCAGTTGACATGAGTCGGCCTCCTTAAAAAGAGGCACCTTAGGCCTTCAGTTATCGAATTAAGATGTTGGTCATATGGATTTCTTCGAGCTTCTTGCAATGTTATTTTCATATATCATCTATAGAGGGGGATATTGTCTCTCCACCAATATTCAGTCCATTATCATTTTTATTGTATTGTATAGGTCAACTTTGATGATGCGATTAGACTTTCTTCTATGTAAAGGAGGTAAATATCGGTAGCACAGCTGCATCATGTGTCACAGATATACCTTTTCATAGTTCTTCCACGAGGTTCATAATATCTCAGCCTTTGGTGATGTTTTATGTAGTTTTGGTCCCTTCCACTATATATTATTTACTTCAGGTCCAACAAAGTAATCTTCCAAAGAGTTAAGACATAGAGTTGTAGGTTTGTCCTTTATTGTAATGAGACATAACTCCTTTGAACATGTCATGAAGATGATGATTTTTGGAGCTTCACAAAAAAATTATGTTCTTCGCATATATCTTAGGTCTTCATATAACATTTCTGGGAGTTCACATACAAACATATATTGCTACACAATCCATATAACTTCGTATAGGTTTTCATAGAATGGAATCTCATATTCTTCCACAGAGAGATTTATTATATCTATTTTTGAACTTGACTATTCATATCTTGGACCTGTACTTGATGTCATTATGGATGTCTTAAATATATCAGAGATATACTTTTTATGCACAGTCATAGTCCATCTCATATGGAGATAAAACATTGTTTCAATGCTTCAGATACATTTCTAATTTATTGTCATGTCTCTTACTATTTTATTCCTTAGGAATTCCATGAGTATAGTTCCATATTTCTCCTATGTATCAGCTTCACAAAGTGTTCAATTTTTCCATGATTTTTCCACAAGATGCTCAACCATGTCACAAAGGTATAGGTGACATAAAATGATCTATTTAATGTAGGAAGATGTGCCACAGGAGCTCACATTAGCCCAAAGAGATCTATCATAGGAACTCTATTTATTATTCAGAGATATGTCTCAAAACTTGCATCACTATTATCATCACAGAGATACTTTAACCATCATCAAGTACTTGGTTTACCATTACAAGGGAATTCAGATCATTAAAAATTAAACTCATAATTTGAATCATACCTCAATATAATTTTAGATCACATGACTCAGTACCACATATATGAGATTCATTATCACAATTATTTCTTAATAATTTGTTCCTTTTCCATATATTCCACATTTTTTGCATAGAGTGTCACATGAGATTGTATAAACCTCAGAGAATATCAAGTGTAATCTTCCTTCAATAGTCCTTGTTATTTGTCATTGTCTTGGATATAATAAGGATTGCTTCAGACTAGAAAATGTTACAGAATGTGGTTCTGATTTCAGAGGTATGAAACTTTAGTAAACTCAAATGTCTTGGGTGTCTCAAATTTCATGTCATGGGAAGTGTGCATATATGCTTTAGGATCTGAATTATTTTACAACAGATCGTTGTCTCAATATTGAAAATATACCACAAACTTGGATTTATTTTTTCATTCTTTTCAAGTCACAGAAATATAGGAGCTTGCTACAAATAACAAAGAAATATATCATAGGAACTAGAACTTGTGCTATCGCAAGAACTTGCATCACAAAATTGGTGTCTATTCACCGAGGTCGAATGATTTTAGTTTTATATATATGTGTGTGTGTGTGTGTGTGTGTGTGTGTGTATGTATGTATGTATGTGTTGAGTTAATTTAATTACTTAAATTCATTTCCATAAAGAATCAACCCGGGGGTCCCTGGACTTGCGAGGCGCACGTGCACTATATGTGCTAGAGATTGGTTTCCAATTTCGAAAGAGAAATTTTAATCTATCAAATGAAAAATTAAAATCGTCATGAAAATAAATCTAATCTAGAAATTATTAAATCACACCACACTTTCGGAATTAAAAATCACACTTGCACTATGAAATAAAATCACACCATACTTGTTGAATTAAAACACACTTGCGATAATTGAAAGCACACATTTGCAGCAATGATATAGCTAATATAATCACACTTGTGTAAATTGAAATGACTAATATAAAACACTCTTGCAGGAATGGAAATGCACACTTGAGGAATTCAAAAACTAATCTACTTGCATGAATTGAAAAACTAATCTACACACACACACTTGCATGAAATTAAAGCATACTTGAAAATGGAATGAAATAATGAAAACAAACTTCTAATTTGCCTCTACAAAATTATTCTTGTTGTGATGGGGGACCTCCATTCTTCAACAACATACCAACACCATGATAAGTACACTCAAACTCAAATTGGCACACTCAAAATGATTTTATGTATAAATGAAAGAATAATTACATAAATCTCCAAATAAACTTCTAACTACATTATCAAACTCTATGCTATAAGCCTACTACTATCTATCTCATTACATGATCATTTCACATATCATTCCATGATTCTAAAATTCCCAAATTTACATTACAAATTTATAGATTACAAATTAAAGGAGAAGGCTCTCATATTTATAAAAAACTTAAGCAACTACCTCATTAATAGAGATCCACCATTCTATCCTTAGATCCATAAAAGTTTCAACCAATTTGCTAATTATAAGACACATATCCCTTTATTCATGATTCTCCTCCATGAGATATGGTTGATACCCATCTAAATCTCCTCCAAATCTTGAAGAGAATTCGAAATTGAACCTTGGAATCCACATAAGGATGTCTTGGAAGCTTCCTAATCACCTACACATGTCACCAAACTCATTCCACCTTTAGGTATAAATAAATATATGTTATTTTTCTAACTTTTAACCATAAATTCACTCATAATACTATAAATTATTAACTTTGGAAAACACTAATGTAACCCCATATGAGCATGAGAATGGAGGCTAATGTAGAGTTATGTGGTTATAGAGTTGCGAAATGTGAGTGAAATAGTGGCGATGAAGGTAAAAGTGTATGACATTTTGGAGGCCCAACACTATATATATATATATATATATATATATTTGTTATATTTTCTTCCTTCTTGTAGCCTTTTCGTTTCTCAATAAGCGAGAATTTTAGTCTTTTATGTTCAACTTAGTAGTCTTGACTTTCTACAGTAGTTCGGATGTCTTCCTTCATTCCACAGAGATTATTTATTCTTCAATAGTGAGAATATTTGGTCCTCTATAATAATATGATTGATAATTTCCATAAATAAGAGTAATACTTGATCCTTATAGTCTTGTCTTCTTAGTATTTTTTGCAAACTGAAAATTTTCCTTCAGGCTAAGCCTTACTTAGGGCTTCTTATTTTTTTAAGAGTGCTCTTGTCTTCACCATAGCTTTGATACCATGTTGAAATTATGTTAGATGATTTAATTTATTATCATGGTAATTACTTGTGACTTATATTTATTTTTTCTTAGTTTTTACTTGATTAGCTATGTCATTAAGAAATTACACATTATCAATATATGGAGAAAATAATGCACAAGAGATAGAAGACACAAAATTAGGCTCTAAGCCAAGGAAAAAACCCACAATGGGGAACCAAAACAGTGTTTCCCTTATAGAATTAGATAAAAAATGAGATATCCAAGACCAAAATTTCCACAAAAACTCCAATTCCAACCCTCCTCCAAGTCACCTCCAAAGTCAATAGTCAACATAGGTCAAACTGGTCTTTCTGGAATTTTGGGCCCTGAAATTTAGGGCCTCCATGAAATATCGCTCCTGAAATTTCTGGCCTACAATGATCTATGAAATTTATCCTTTTCTTCACATAAATTCCTCCACTTCTGCGAGCTTTTTTTATCCTATTTTTTTTTGTCCATTTATCCATTTATTAGGTGTAGAAGATATGTATGATTGATAATTAATGTATGTCCTCCAAAGTGATCGAATTTTCCTCTATATATCTCTCTCTAGGAGGTCTAGAAGGTGGATATTAGATCCCAAGCCAACTTGACAATTTTGGGGGACTTTAGCTCAATAAATAAATAAATATTTTCTTACAAAAATTCCAAATGGGACTTGACTCAAATAAATTTATTTTGACTCATAAAATATCCTTTTTGAATCAATTGGCCCTATAAGCATGAATAGCGTGTTTTGAATAGAAATAAAATAATAATAATGAACATAATCAATGACAAAAATTACATTTCATTACATTATGAAAATCGACACTAGTTACATTTTCAACACCTAGAACCTTTCAAACTGAAAATATTTGGTGATAATAATAGTAATATACATGAAGTAGAGGATTTTCATTGGTTTCTATGCAATGATGTGCCTGGCCTCCTTTTTTATATCGGTAGGCATGCCTATTTCAAAATAGGGCTTCCATATGTGTGTGTGTGTGTGTGTGTGTGTGTGTGTATTTTGTAAAGATAGAGACTTCGCATTTCTTCAGAAGAAAATTACATAAACAAATATAGCTTACTAATAGTCTAACTAAAGGGAAACTAGACTAGTAGCACAAGTTCAAAATTTTGAGGTTAGTGATACCTCTTGGGATCATAGCATTCTTTAGATAATTTTTTTTATAAAATGTTTGGTTGTGCCAACACATACCGTGAAACAAAAGATATCACCTGATGCATAAATAAAATTCCAGTGGAGCATAATAGCTACTAAAAAATATCCTTGTTCATCTACGACTGTGGATCACCTTCCTCATTCGAGGAGAAAGTGATGTTGGTTGATCTCCTAGCTAGAAGGGTTATCTTACGATAATTACAATCAATTTTTTCCTCTGTCTTTGCAATTCATATTGTGATTTACATCTAGGTGTCATATTTTTCTGTGATTATGTTCCCCGTGAGAATATTTTTGTGCCAATATACTTTACAACTTGCACATACCAAGTAAAGAAGGGCTAAGAGGAGTTTCTTGTATTAGGAATCCAATATTCACAGGTGGAATTATAAACATGGGTATCTGGGATAAAGTGTCGACTGTGGCACACATCAGCCTCCAAATGCTCAATTTCCTAACCAACCAATTCATGAATAATCTCCCAGTAACAGGTAAAGGAGATATGAGCTTGAGCGTAGGCTTGAACTATGAAGAGGAGGAAACATGACTATCCATCAGAGTAGAGATAGTGGTTCAACCACTCCTACAACCCCTATGCCTAAGAACTGACCTTCCATGGGGAATATTCATAAAAATGATTACATGAGAGGAGTTGAGATTAGGTGAAAAATATTTGAATATTGAGTTGGAAAATACAAATTCCAAGTTGGATAAAGTAGGAAACTAGGAAGTATAGTGGCATACGTTGATGAGTTTGTCATTGGCCAAAGGGATAGGAAGAGGTTTCTACTACAGTGAATTTGCAGTTATGAAGACTATGAAAATTTTAGCTAGAATAGTGGGGGATTATGAGTGACTGGGAAGGCATATAGAGAGGCAAGGGTTCACCCAGCCATAGTTCTAGGCACTCTCAAAAACGGCATATTCTGAGGTGGAAATATCCAAGCACACTATGCAGGGAATCAAATCAAGGGCATGAACTTAATGCATATGCTTAGAAAAGGAGTTTTTCAACAAGACAACATATTAATAATACCAAAAATATAATGATACAATGATACCAAGAAAGGAAATATAAACCCAAACATCGACAAAACCAAAGGTAAACAGAACTCTGTAATGAGAAACAACAATGAAATAAATACTCTAAAATAAGAATGTTACCACCATGCACGAAGTGAGCACCACTAAGAGGTCGAACCCTTGAGTGTTGAAGGACCCTAACAAGGAGGAATTGTGTATAATCACATCATGGTTGGTTCTGGCTAACTTTCATGCTTTAAATTTTGGATTGTTACCAATACTGAGATCCCAAATGAAAAAATGTTAATAATTTAGAATCCAAAAGTAGAAATTAGCCTTGGAAAAAGGAAAATTAAACATAAATTTTAGTTATAAGAGCCAAAAATTTGGTGCTTTATGTGATACCTAAGATAAATTTAAGTTTATAGTGGTAATCCCCATGGAAAACCTCTTGTATTTCCAACGATGTCGCAAATCTAGTCTGAATTTTCTCCCAATTATGATTTGGGTGTGGTACATGACCACCTTAACCTCCAACTGAGCAAACTTGTACCCTCCCATGGCCTCGCTACTGCTAGAATTACATTTCCCCTCATGCATATTACCTACTATCACATTTTAACTAACGTGCATACATGCATTGCGACACGTAGCGGGTGCACCATGCCCTCTTTTTAATTGCCTCTCCATCATATCAAGACAGGGGGGTTAAGCCTCTTATTGGGCAACGTTCATGAGGGAAGGGCTTCCACAATTTTATTTCAGTTATAAATAATGGATTTAACCTCCACAAAATATTTATGGAATATTCTTAGTATTAGTGAAGAATAAGTGGTTGAGATTTATCTCAAATCCCGATCTTGGTAGTTATTCCCTTTTTGCTTTTCAATTTAATTAAAACAAATGTCGTGTTCACATGTGTCAGATTTAGTTTCCATTTGTTTTCGATTTCCTTGAGGGAATTATTTCAAGAACATAGGTAAGGCACTACATCCATCCGCATAAACGAATAAGAACATATACCTTTTGTTAGGTCCCTATATTACTAGTATAGTCCCTTATTTTTGTTAGTGTAACCCCCTTATTGTTATTATTGTACCCTTGTAACCCCCATTTTGTTATTATTGTGCCCTTAAAATTGTTAGGTCGGCTAGGATTACATTGGGCCCACTAGGATTACATTATGGCCCCATGGACTCCTATATATAGAAAGGAGGTTTTGTAAATTGTATCATCCAAGAATTGTTCATTCATGTAATGTATTGGAGGTTTCCCCCTCGAAGTGGCTTATTTCTAAGGCGTTGATATCTCTTTTCTTCTATTTTTGGAGCTGGTTACACAACATTTGGTATCGGAGCTTTGGATTCTAGGGTTTCGCTGCTCCAAACTGGTCATCGTGGCATTTTCGCTATAGCGTTTTTTCTGCGAAGCTTCAGAAGCTGAAATGTTTAGGGTGCGAAGCTGAAATCCTGAGGAATATTGTCTAAAAATTTCAGAGCTTGGTTCGCAATATTTTCGGAGATATCATCTGTGGAAGTTAGGCCTTTTTTCAAGCTCCTAAACAGGTCATCGTGGAATTTTCGCTATAAAATTTTTTCTACGAAGGTTCAGAATCTGAAATTCGTATGGTGCGAAGCTGAAATCCTGAGGAAATTTGTCAAAAAATTTCAGAGCTTGGTTCGCAATATTTTTGGAGATATGATCTGTGGAAGGTAGTGCTTTTTCAGGCTCCTGAATTGCATCTCAAAGAGGTGATCGTGGAAAAACTTCAATAACTCTCTCTCTGGGCATTGGATTGAAGTGCCGTAAAAATTGGTCGCAAGTACACAGACTGAAGTTTCTGAGCTATCAATTTCAGAGACAAAGGACAAAACAGTGACACATGGCAAGTCGTACAAGTTCGCTCTACTGAACCAGTCCAGAATTAGGTCATTGTGGGAGATTGGACACAAATTTGTCTTGGAGAATCCAAATCAGGTCAGACCTGTGGAATTTGAAAGAAGCTTCAGAGATCTACTACAGGGCGGAATTTCAGATATCGAAGATTTTCAAATACAGAGATAATTCAATTTCAATATCGAGCTCCTAAAAGCTAGTAAAAGGTGTGTATTTTTTTTTCCGAATTGCATAAGTCTTGTTTGCAGAATCAAGTTGAATTGATTCCAAGGGAATCTTGTAGAATAGATATCAATATTGAATTCTAAAATGGCCCCTAAAAATAATTCAACACCCATCAAGCCTTTAGAAGGCTCTACCATGACTCATGAAGATGAAGAATTGCAACATGATCTATCAAAATTACAAGAACAAGTGCAACAAATTTCACTCTCGCAAAGAGCAGCAAAAAATGAAATGGAAGTTTTGAAGAAAGGTGTGGAAGTGAAAATGGATGGTTTGAAGAAAGGCATGGAAGCTAAGATGGATGGCGTGGAAGTGAAGATGGAAGGTTTGAAGAAAGGCGTGGAAGCTAAGATGGATGGTGTGCAAGCTAAGATGGAAGCTAAGATGGATGGCATGGAAGTGGGCATGGAAGCTAAGATGGAGGACATGAAAGACAACATGGAAAACATGAAGAATGATCTAAAAGCATACATGGAAGGCTTGATGACAAGCTTAAAACCAGAAATGATTCCTAATGGCGGAAATGTAGGAGAAGAACCTCATGATGAGAACAAAATAAATGTTAATCATGATTTCATAAACTCGAATGTTGGTGGGAAGAACCACCATATTCCAAAAATGGATATGAGGAAGTTTGATGGAAAGGATCTGGTAACATGGATACTACAGATGGAGCAATATTTTGATCTCCATAACGTGCAAAACACACAAAAGGTACGCATTGCAACTTTACATTTAGAACAAAATACATTTGTATGGTATCAATGGCTTTGCTCCCGTAAAAAAATTGTCACTTGGTGAATTTTTACGGAGGAAATGATAGCACATTATGAGGATACAAAGAGCAACACCTTCTTTACCCAATTGATAAATCTCAAACAAAAGGGTTTAGTGGGGCAGCACATTGAGGACTTCCAAAAATTGAGTATAAGGGTAACTGATATTTCAGAGGACCACAGGATTGATCTCTTCTTAGGCGGTTTAAAGGATAACATTCAACATGAAGTTCGTGTTCTGGAACCTGATTCATTAGAGAAGGCATTCAGGTTGGCAAGAAAAGTTGAATGTAAAATTATGGCAACAAGAAAGTCTACTACTCAATTCTATAAAGAAGGAAGTGTGGCTACATCTAGATTTCCACAACCTACAAGGTTGACACCACAACAATTGGAAGAAAAAAGAGCAAAAGGGCTTTGCTACGGTTGTGATAGCAAATACACTAAAGGTCATAAGTGTGCTGAGAAGAAATTATTTTACATAGATTGTGAAGAGGAAGAAGAAAATGAACAAGAAGAGGATATACACCTGGAACCATCCCTAGAAGAGGAAGAAATGAATCCGACCATATCGTGTAATGCACTGGCGGGAATTACCACTCCTCAAACTCTCAAGATAGAAGGACAAATCAAGAAGAAAAAGGTAATAGTGTTGATTGATTCAGGTAGCACCCATAATTTTATTCATTGTAAGGTAGCCAAGGAATTAAATTGTTTCCTATACCCAGCAACAGAATGTCAAGTGATGGTTGCAAATGGAGGAACTATAAATTGCTCTGGAAAATGCAATAACATCAAGCTAACCATGGGGGAATATGTGTTGACTAGTCCAATGCTTTCCATTCCTATGGGAGGTGCTGATGTTGTACTAGGAGTACAATGGTTACAATCTTTGGGGACGGTAACTTTTAATTTTCAAGAACTTTTCTTGAAATTTTTTTCAGAAGGAAAGGAAGTCGAATTACGGGGTATTGCGGGGAAGCCAGGAAGGATAATAAGCTCTAATGTCATGACAAAGCTTCTAAACAAAGAACAGCGAGGTGTAATTGCACAATTATGCTCACTAGAAGTTCCAACATCAAAATCATCTATTTCTGCAGATCTCCAATAAGTCTTGGACAATCATTCCAAGGTGTTTGAAACTCCCGAAGGACTCCCACCTATTCGTGATCATGATCATGCTATTCATTTGATTCCAGGAAGTGTTCCTCCAAACATCAGGCCTTATAGATATCCTTACTTCCAAAAAAGCGAAATTGAACGTATGATTGCAGAAAAGTTAGAGGCGGGTATAATTCAACCCAGTCAAAGTTCTTTCTCTGCTCCTGTAGTATTGGTACACAAGAAGGATGGATCATGGCGAATGTGTCCAGATTATGGGGAGCTCAATAAGCTCACCATTAAAGACAAATTTCCCATTCCTGTGATTGATGAATTATTGGATGAATTACATGGAGCAATTTATTTTACCAAGTTGGATCTTCGTTCAGGATATCATCAAATTAGAATGAAGGCTGAAGATATTCCAAAAACAGCATTTCGAACTCATGAGGGTCATTATGAATTTTTGGTCATGCCTTTTGGCCTTACCAATGCACCTTCTACATTTCAAGGGTTGATGAATTCCATTTTCAAACCCTTCCTTAGAAAATTTGTGCTAGTATTTTTGGATGATATACTAATCTATAGCAAGTCTTGGAAGGATCATGTTGAGCATGTTGACAGGGTGCTCAAACTATTGCAAGAGAAACAATTATATGCAAAAGCGTCCAAATGTTTCTTTGGAGTACAAGAGGTGGAATATCTGGGTCATATTATATCCCACGAGGGTGTTAAAGTAGACCCTAACAAAATTAAAGCCATTAAGGAATGGAAAGTCCCTAAGACAATAAAGCAGTTGCGAGGATTTCTCGGGTTAACAGGCTATTATCGTAAGTTTGTTAAGAATTATGGAAGAATAGCAGCACCTCTAACAACATTATTGAAGAAAGATGCATTTTCATGGACTCCTGAAGCAACTAAGGCCTTTGAACATCTTAAAGAAGCAATGTGCCTAGCACCGGTCTTAGCTACACCAGATTTCACAAAAACCTTTATTGTGGAATGTGATGCCTCAGGAAATGGAATTGGTGTTGTTTTAATGCAAGAAGGAAGACCCATTTCTTTTGAAAGTCATCCAATCAAAGGAAAGTATTTACAGAAACCTATTTATGAGAAGGAAATGTTAGCAATACTGCATGCACTAAAGCAATGGAGAACTTACCTAATGGGAAGAAACTTCAAGGTAAAAACTGATCATGATAGTCTTAAACACTTTTTGGAACAAAGACTATCTTCAGAAGAGCAGCAAAAATGGGTCACAAAGATGTTGAGTTATGACTTTGAAATAATCTACAAAAAAGGAAAGCTTAATGTTGTGGCAGATGCACTCTCAAGAAAGAATGAAGAGGTGGAAGCATTGCTTTGTGCCATTTCTATTATCCAACCGGATTGGATAACCGAAGCAAGAGATGAATGGAAGAAGGACAAAGATGTATGGACATTCATTCAAAAGTTGCAGCAAGATCCTAGTACATCTGATACATTTAGTTGGAAAAATGATTCCTTATGGTACAAAGATCGCTTATATCTTTGTAAGAATTCCCAACTAAAACAAAAGATTCTTTTGGAATTGCACACTTCTCCTTTAGGAGGACACTCAGGATTTTTAAAACTTACCACAGGGTGAAGAAAGAATTTTTTTGGGATGGCCTTAAATCTGATATTCAAAAGTTTGTGGCGGAATGTTTGGTTTGCCAGCAGAATAAAGTGGAGACAATTAAGACCCCGGGACTTCTACAACCTTTATCCATTCCAAGTCGGCGTTGGGAGGAGATTTCAATGGATTTTATCACAGGTTTACCTAAGTCTGAAGGAAAGAATGTCATCATGGTGGTAGTTGATAGACTTACCAAGTATGCACACTTTTGTGCATTATCTCATCCATTTAAAGCAAGTACAGTTGCTACTACATTTGTGGACAGAATTCAAAAGCTACATGGAAGCCCAAGGGTTATTGTAAGCGACCGAGATCCCATTTTTACGGGAAATTTTTGGACAGAGTTATTTTCTTCTTTGGGTACTAAATTAGCTCATAGCTCATCTTATCATCCTCAATCTGATGGTCAAACTGAGATAGTAAATAAATGTTTGGAAGGATATCTTCGTTGTTTTGTATTCGATAAACAAACACAATGGGTCAAGTGGTTACCTCTCGCTGAATGGTGGTATAACACTTCCTTCCATACTGCAGCAAAAATGACCCCATTTATGGCACTTTATGGATATCATCCACCATCGATCACATCATCTTTAAGGGAGAATTCGAAGGTTCAAGCAGTGGAAGATCACATCGAGCATCAGCAAGAAGTTCTCCAACTCTTAAAGGATAACCTGAATTTGGCACAAAATCGAATGAAACAACGGGCAGATCAACATCGCAGCGAGAGAAGTTTTGATGTAGGAGATTGGGTATTTTTACGGCTACAACCATATAAACAAATGTCCCTCAAGCAAGCTAAGAAGGATAATAAATTATCGCCAAAGTACTATGGTCCTTACAAGGTGTTGCAAAAGATTGGTACTATGGCATACAAATTGGATCTTCCTACTTCTTCGCGAGTACATCCAGTTTTCCATGTTTCATGTTTAAAAAAGGTTATAGGAGAAAATCTTCCAGTTCAAACAATATTGCCAGAACTTGATGAGGAAGGAAAAATCATATTGGAACCAGAAGCGGTCATGGAAACAAGAACTCGACAACTACGGAATCGATCAATTTCTGAGTATCTCATCAAGTGGAAGAACTTACCCACTGAAGATTCTACATGGGAGGATGAGAATTTTATACAGAAGCACCCAGAGCTACTCAAGCGTTGAGGACAACACTTTTTTGAAGGAGAGGGGCATGTTAGGTCCTATATTACTAGTATAGTCCCTTATTGTTGTTAATGTAACCCCCTTATTGTTATTATTGTACCCTTGTAACCCCCATTTTGTTATTATTGTGCCCTTAAATTATTATTGTTAGGTCGGCTAGGATTACATTGTGGCCCACTAGGATACATTATGGCCCCATGGACTCCTATATATAGAAAGGAGGTTTTGTAAATTGTATCATCCAAGAATTGTTCATTTATGTAATGTATTGGAGGTTGCCCCCTCGAAGTGGCTCATTTCTAAGGCGTTTATATCTCTTTTCTTCTCTTTTTGAGTTGGTTACACAACACCTTTTGCGTTGAACAATCCTTAAGTGTAGTTCCTCTTCAACCTCTTTCTTCATTTTTCAAGGACCTAAATCTTTCTTCTTCTGCCTCTTTTCTTTCAATTAAAAATCCTTGCATGATTCTTTTGGGGTGAGTTGTGAGACTTAATGGTGGGATTTTTATTATTATAGACAATAAATGATGTTTTGACAATGTAGGAATAGGCAGGACTTAGTCAAGTGAGTTATGAGATTCATGTTTCTATTGTGTTACCAAGACCTAAGTCACATGGTTTGGGTTTGAGTTTGGGTTCAATGATGATTAGATTCAGTTTGAGTTCAAATTTTTAGATGAGTTTTAGATGAGGTTAGTTTATATATATAAACAAACTTCACAATGAACATACAATATAAAATAGTAAGAAATGAACATCAATAAATATAAAAGATGTTATCATGGACTTGGAAATTACAAAGATAGATACAATATTTTGTTGGGATATGAGGTTATGAGTTTTGATTTATGGACGTGGTCAATAGCTATGAAATTAAATGAGGTTCATTAAATCTCAAAATTTCTTTTAAGTTAACAAAATTTCAACTTCAAGATTGAAGTACGACGAGACTTGTAACATAAAACATAACCCATTTATTTGTCAAACAATACATGCTCTTATATTTTATAATGTTTATTTGATGCTTTCAATCTAGGATGTGCACTTTGTCCATGGAACTTCTATATTGAATGATTATTTCAACAAGTAGAAGAGTACATTTTTCCAAAATAATGATCCGTATGATGATGACTTGATATTCATGAGAGTGATTGCATGGAACTCTCAGAAATTCAACAACCAGCACCAATTTATTTATGTGTATATGAATTTTTTTTTGTGTATATGCACATAGGTTGTTATTTTCAGTATTGTATTTCAATCATCTCATCAACAAAATAACAAGTGTGAATGAAAATTTTAGTAATAAACAAGAGTCGCGTGGCGGAAATGTCACTTCATTTGCTTTATTGTATAAATGTATTTTATGCATTTAGCGTACATGCAAAAAATACATCTATACAAAAAAAAAAAATCTTTTAGCTCACTGACAACTTCTCGATATGAGTTCAAGTATACTTGGTAGAAGGGATGGCAGTGGTCGTCCTCCTATATCTTCTTTGAAAATGTATAATTTAGATATAAAAATCATAAATGAGTCGATATAAAATCGTGGTTAGAGCATAGGAAAAAGATGCAAAAGGAAATAATAGAAATTTTTGACAACGAAAACAATGTTGGTTGGCTATGATGTTTTCCCACATCGATAAGTGCTTTGAAGTCTAGCCGAACAAGTTTAATCCCATTAAAATCCATACACACCCACGTATATGAAACTTTAATTCGATGACCTCAAAAAAATAAAGCTTTCAAATGCAACTTTGTAATTTTCATTCTCAAGTTGAAAATTAATTTTAAGAGCACTTTCAATTGACAATGCAATTAAATTTTTAGAAATAAGTAAAGAAATACATACTCGTCAGTCAATCCAAATAGGTCAACAACAATTTACCTAAACAAAAACAGAGAAATGTTAAGCCTTCTGAAAGCATTCAATGTAGAGCACAATACAATACCTGAAACAAACTCTAAGTTAAAATCTTCCTTAAAGTTTCAAGGTCAAGGTAAATACGCTAAAATTAACATATGTTTTATTTTCTCTAGACCGAAGAATGATTAATTTGAAAAAAAACAAAAAAAAATTAATCTCGTTAAAGAACGTGAGTAGGCAAATGACGAGATGCACGAGATCAAATCACAAAAAAAGAAAGAAGTGGGAGCAAGTTAATGACAACATTTAGATCAAGTGTTTTTTCATCATGTTATTCTTGAGCTCAACTACAAACCATTTAAAAAAAATCAAAACGAGATAAAGCCTCATAAAAACCATCATATAACGAAGCAGAAGTAAAATTTAACCTCCAACAAACAACTTTTAAAATTCAAAATATTGTTAAACATAACCATATCGACACTAAAACGAGCTCAAAATTTGACTTACCTCGATTATTTTTTCAATATTTCAGAAATTGGCCTCTCGAAAGGAAGGATGAAGGGATTAGGATTGGTAGACATAGGCTTAAAACTCAAAAATTAGCTCAGACAACCATCTTTCAAGTCCCCGTCGACTTTCTCTAGTCATGGATACTCTGTCTCGTAGCCTTTCTTCCCATTATGGATCTTTGCGCCCATAAAAATTGGTGCGACAATAGATCGCCAGAGGACCCGAACCATGGACCTCTCTGCAATGAGCAGAGGCGCAACGATGCCATTGGAGCTACAACTACTCTAATATTCGTATTTCTTGTGACAATAGTGTAATGCAGGCGAGAATGTATAGGAGTTCATTTTTCTAGCAACTTCAAAGGAATAAAGAAGCATGAAGGAATGTGTCATGGATATAATAAGGTATAGAGTACCACACAAGCATCGATGAAGGAGGGACGGTCGTAATTGGTGAAGCAGGTGGATACATGGTGTGGGGGTCGTTCATTTATGCCCTAGAGGATTTGACGAGGTCTGGCCTGAAATACTACATAATTCCATGCATAATTATTATCCAGTACTAGGGTGACCTCACGCTTAGAGGTCTGAAGCCCTATAATGGTAGCGCTGAGATGTACATTAAAGAAATTTTGAGGTCTAAAATGAGTCTCCTAATAAAATAAAATTAGATTGCATCATCAAATTTTAGATGAAAAAAATAAAAAACTATTTTTTCAACTTGTATTTTCAACTTATCTCCCTATGGGTTTACTGAAATTTCGAGGGAGAGCACTTGTTGGAGCAAAATTTAATTCCTCGTTGAAGGAGTACCTAGGTTGCATACATTCGATGGACCCTACTAAACGAAAATGAGAAATACATGAAAAAATGTGATTGCAATCATGTTTTCATGTATTTCTCATTTTTTATTGAGCAAGGTCCATCGAAAGTATGCAACATGGCTACTCCTTGGATGAAGAATTAAATTCCACATCCAATGAGTGCTCCCACTCGGAATTTGAGTAAAACTGTAGGGAGATAAGTTGAAAATTTGGTTTTTTATTATTTTTTATCTTTTTAATTTTTTACTCCAAAAATTGTGGATCGTCCCCCATGGTTGACATCATCATATTGAATCTTATTGGTTCTTATAAATTTTATGTGGGTTGTACATTTTTTTTATGAGGCAAACCTCAAAAATTCTCTAATGATCCGTTGAAAGCAAAAAGCCTATAGTTCGACATTGCAAGTGAGGAAACATTTATGCAATTTTTTTGGTATGACGCAAACTAATAGCAATGCATCAATCTTATATATCATTGCTCCATTGTGACATTATAAGTGAAACAATCAAGATAACGACACAATGGAACTTGTCAGTTTGAAACATACACCTAATATGACTATCATGTCATCAACAAAGATTTGTATTTTGGGTTTTAAAAACTAGTTTATGTTAATTGTAAACAACTTTGTGAATTTTTCATATACATTTTTTATAGTCAAGGCTCTCACAATTTTCATTACATATAGTGGAGTGAGATCAATGAATGAGGGATGTGTTTACATATTAGAAAGTAAAGTAGAACAACCACACATTTTTAAAATGGGATTGATGTACTTGTTATTTTTCCATTTTTATATGTTAATATGTTAATTGATTTTATTGTAAGTGGAAATATGACATTTATATTTTTTTCCAAGTTTTGGTGTATGAGATCTCTTTTTTTGTGGGATAATGGAACCACTAAAGTTTAATTTCATGTGTCTACTAAATTTTATGAAGACCCACCTATTCTACATTGTTGAATTTTAATGAACCAAACCTCTTAGGAAGAGACACATACACTTAGTTATTAAACTCACTCAAGCTATATATTTCTATATATTTCTATACTTATGTAACTATTGTTTCATTGCATAGAGAGGCGCCCTCCAACCCGATATATAAAATATGTTGTCACACCCTGTTATTTTATGTAAACATTTTGACTTGGTCAAATTAAATTAAAAACAAAAAAAAATATAATTATTAATTAAAACAAATTTACTTAATTATCGAGTCTATATTAGAAGTTATTCCAGTATACTGGATGTCTCTTGCCTGGATCCCCAAGGGTATTCACTCTAGAATACAACATATTTGTTGTAGGTTTCTTTGCAAGGGTTCAAAAGATGGACACACCTTTGCCTAGACTAGATGGGATCTTATTGCATTGCCCAAGAAGTGGGGGGGCTGGGGTATAAGATATCTCATTACCTTCTCCAAATAATTAGCAGCCAAATTGGGATGGCATATTCTTACTGCTAAGAACTTATGGACTAAGTTTGTCATCCAGAAGTACATCAGCCCTTTGTGCCCTATTGATTGTATTAGGAGTTGGCATTGGAACATGGCCAATATATCTTCAATCTAAAGAGCCATATTGAACTCTATTGATCATATCAGAACATGTTTGGATTGGATAATAGGCTTTGGACGACATGTACAGATTGGGAGGGACACTTGGTCTGGATGCAGAAATGCTCACCTTCTCCCAGCTGAGCTCATTCAATTCTTGGAAGTCGTTGGTATTATCACACTTAATCATGCTACAGACCTCGACAATACCACGATTTTCTCTCAAGCTTGGAAATCATACCATGAACTTCACATTCCACCACCTTAGCAACAATATTAGACCAATTACACTAATGCATTGGGAGAGTCACATGTTAGGATTACGGACAAAGATGATAAACTCATCTGGGCCTCCTCGAAGAACGATTATTATTCCCCGAAGGATGGTTATCCCATTATATATGTTGATCATCACCCGCTAGAGATTATATGGTGGTGTTTCCCCTTATGGAAATTGAAATGTCCACCTAAGGCCAAATTATTAATCTGGTGCATTCTTCATGACAAGATTCCTACTAGAGTCAATCTTCAGAAGCGTTCTTTTCTTGGCCCCTCATGGTGTTCTCTCTATAGGAGTGCGCTTGAAGATGTAGATCACATGTTCTTGCATTGCCTCCGCTTCCTCAGCCCTCTGGAATCAATTAATCAATATCCTTAATATCAGACTCTCATGTAATGGCCCATTTGTATCCAGTGCTTAGGATGCTTGGTGGAACAATTCCCATCCCCTTAAGCTATGTAATATCCCTTTACTTGCCTACTAGGGCACCTGGATAGCTAGGAATAGACTCATATTCCATGAGAAGCCTCCCAACTGGACCATCATATCTGCCCACATCAACTCCTTATATCGCATGATCCCCGATGAGGCTATAAATCCTCCCCACGTAATTATTATCCCTAAAGTTATTGGCAAATCATATCCTTAGGTATAATTTGATGGATCTGCACAAAAAAATGGATGTGGTGGGGGAGAAGAATTATACCTTCATGAGGGACATTTTTTCAAATTATAAATGGGCTTTGGAAGATTCGCTAACAATTATGCTAAAATTTCTTGCCTCAGACACCTCTCTTTTGCAATATCAAAACGATGCAGTCAAATTCAGATTTTTGGTGACTCAAAACTTATCATAGATTGGTTCAACCAACAATCTATTTGTCACTTGCACACACTTCAGAACCTATTGGATGAGGTCCTTCTTCTGAAATCACAATTTGATATTATTTTTTGTCATCATATTTACAGGGAGAGGAATCACCTTTCCTATTCACTTTCCAAGGAGGCAGCGCACCAGCCAAGGGACCATTGGATGATCCAAGAGCATAATGGTCATTAGTTCTATCAGTATTTCCACAGACCAACACAAGGGGCAGCATTGCCCTGATTTTAGATGGTTTATTTTTCTTTCTGACAACTCTCTATGTATTTATCAGTTATATGTTATGGCTTATCTTCATGTATTTATTTTGGACAAATGTATTGTAACAAAATCTACTTATTTTTTAATGTGGTGTGGCCACCACTTTTGACATATGCTTCCATGAAGAATCTACATCATGTAATTCTCAACTTATTAATGAAAGATACGATTTTTCCTTTGGAAAAAAAAACAATTTTACTTAGTCAATTTATGGGAGGGTTAAAAAAAAAAAAAAAATCAAATTATCAAACTCTGATTTTGACAACCCATTGTTTGGACAACCCATAGTTTTTCCCATGGTATTTGCTATAATGTAGAATTTCACAACTATAAAACTCATTTCACAACCCATGGTTTCTCCCATGGTATTCTTCTTTAACTATTGAACTCAAAATTTTTACAAGCCCACATGTTTCAAAACTTATGTGTATTGAGTTTCTAAAACCCTTATATTAAATTATAATTTTTGGGTCAACGTTGTGTTGAACAAGAATTCAACCAACTACATGTTTCAGTTAAAAAAACATTATAACCTATATGTGTATTGAGTTTATAAAACCCTTATATTAAATTATATTTCAGTTAAAAAATACTATAACCCATATGTGTATTGAGTTTTTAAAACCCTTATAGTAAATTATAACTTTAGGATCAGGGTTCCACAAGAATTCAAGAATTCAACTAAGCGACATGTTTCACTTAAAAAAACACTATAAGCTATATGTGTATTGAGTTTATAAAACCCTTATATTAAATTATGTTTCAATTAAAAAAAATACTATAACCTATATGTATATTGAATTTTTAAAACCCTTATATTAAATTATAACTTTAGCATGAGGGTTCCACTAAAAATTCAACCACCCATGTTTTAGATAAAAAAATACTATAACCTATATGTGTATTGAGTTTTTAGAATCCTTATCTAAAATTATAATTTTAGGGTCAAGGTTGTAATCCACTAAGAATTCAATCACTCCTATGGTTCAGAAAGAAAAAGGAAAAAAACAAACAAACAAACAAACAATATAGCTTATATGTGTGTTGAGTTTTTAAAACTCTTATATAAAATTATAATTCTAGGGTCATGGTTGTGAAGAATTTAACCAATAACATTTTTGAGATAAAAAAACATTACAACCTATATGTGTATTGAGTTTTTAAAACCCTTATACCAAATTATAAATTTAAGGTCAAAATTATGATCCGCTAAAGATTTAGAGAATTAAAAAAACATTTAACCTATGTGTATTGAGTTTTTAATATTCTTTTATTAAATTATAGTTTTAGGGTGTGAGGCTATGATCCACTAAAAAATCAACCAAAAATATATTTCAATTAAAAAAACACTATAACCTATGTTTATTGAATTTTTAAAATCTTTATATTAAATTATAATTTTAGGATTAAGATTATAATCCATTAAAAAATCAACTATTATTAAACCCACAAAATATAAAAATATCATAATATATTCATAAAATTTCATTACACCACAATTCCAATAATAATAAACTAAAATAATAATACTCTAAAATATTAAATTATAATTTTATATTATCCTATAACTCTAGTGATAAATCAACTCTTTCAATAGTATCAAAAGATGTTTACAAACATTTTTTTAATTTGGCAAAAAGAGTAAATGCATATTGGATTAGAGAATGAATTTGGTTAAGATAAAAGTTTACATAAAATTAACTAAATTAAAGTGTATATAAAATTAATCCAAGAATCAAAAGTATAAAAGAAATATTAAGTTTTTAATATTGTTTAAAAATTTATTAACCCCTGTGTGACAATATCCAGAAAGATGAATATATTTAATTAATTTTTTTTCAATCCAAAAGTTTTTTTTAATAGTTATTTGAAATTAAAATGCTTCTTATTTAGATTATATTGTACTTGATAGCAAAAAGTAACTTATTTTCTTAGGTTGATATGATTTTTTCATGATCTATAGTTTTTTTTAAGATATTTTATAGTAAAAGTTTTTTAATTTAAATAATTAAGTATATTTATAAACATAGATTGATCTTAGATTTACAAGTATGTAGATTGATCTTAATTTTCAATCTATCAAATAAGAAGAGAGATTAAATCGGTCGAGTGCAATTTTTTTTAAAATTTTTGCATTCAAATAAAAGTTTTATAGAGTGTAAATATTTTCTCAAGTTTTACACTCAAAATGAAATTTGTAATTCAAACACTTGATAGATCTGGAATTAAGATAAATTTACCCTAATAACAAACAAAAAAAAAACTTTAAAAAATCCAAATACTCCTATTACAAAACCTACACTCAACTTCGAAAAAAGCGATTTTTTTTTTTAAAACCCCCCCAAAACTCCTATTACAAAACCCTCTTAAAATTTAAATAAAAAATAAAAAATACAATAAAGTTGGATTACAAAAACTGCTTCCCAAAAAACAAAAAATTATAATGGTAGGCTGTTAGGTGGACGAAGTTGGATTACGAAAACTGCTTCCCAAAAAACAAAAAATTATAATGGGAGTTTGGTAAGTGGACGAGTTTGAGCAATCGATAACTCCTTAAGAAGCTTCTAGTGATGTCCAGAATTACAGATGAAATCGTAAAGCAATTTGGGTACGCGTATTGCGTCGGCACGCGTTACTTCACCCCCAAGTTTCCGTGGCCTTTATAAATTGGGAGCCTTGCCTTTTTTTTCATTGCTTGTTCAGAATTCGATTTGTCCTGTCCTGTGATTTATTAGAATTGAAGAAATTCGCGATACAGAGAATAAGGGAATAATAGAAATAATGGGGGGAACGCCTTTGTTTCCGGATCTTGGAAAGCACTGCAGCCAAGAATCATGCAATCAATTGGATTTTCTGCCTTTCCGCTGCGACGGCTGTGACAAATTCTTTTGCGCGGAACACAGGTCATTCAGAGATCACGAGTGCCCTAACGCTAATATGCGCGACCGTGTGGTTCACATCTGTCCTGCTTGTTCCTCTTCTGTATTCCAAGTATTCAACGAGGATCCTTCACTAACCCTCCGCAAACACGCCGAATCGGGGAACTGTAATCCCGAAAAGAAGATCAAGAAGCCGCCCTGTTGCCCTGTTAAACGCTGCAAAGAAACCCTAACGTTTGTGAATTCAAATGTGTGCAAATCTTGCGGGGTGAAGACGTGTTTGAAGCACCGATTTCCCTCGGATCACGCCTGCAGCAGCAGCAGCAGCAACAGCGCCAGCAATGGCAATCAGGGTATTACCAAATTTCTGGCTGCATTTGCTAAAAGACAGGGGAAACAATGTGAAAGCAGCATCAGTTCAACCAAACTTGGAAAGCCATCTGGTGTTCGTGTCATCAAAGTCAGTTGATGCCTATGCTCGATTTACAGTTACAGTCAGCTGAAGTTTCTTGATTTTTTTGGGGTTCCAAAGTTTCTGAAAAATGAATTTTCTATGCAATGTGTAGGCGTTGATTTTATTGGAATTGACATTGTCTCGTCTGAATGAATGAAAGACGAAAGATTTGCTTTCTTGGTGCAAGAATTGTTTAAAAGGTTGCTGATTGTGTAGCCTAATTTGTTAATAAATGTTTATTAACGTACAAACAATGCGACCATTCATACCGTAACTCTGAAACACCACCAATTTAGTTTAGTTTGAAATTTCTTGCCCATACAGCTTTTTTAAGCATTCGAACAAGTAATCATTAAGCCCTTGATCGAGCTATTTGAGTGCTTAACAATTGTCCGCTGTTTTTTTGAAATTTCTTGCAGAATTAAAAGAAGTGGTTGGACCACTTTAGAGCTTGATTAAGGGTTTCTTAAACCCTCGATTCATCTAATGGCATATGAATTTGACATGTTTGAATTTATATAATATTTTTCATCTATTTTTTTTTTAAATATTATGTCCAAAAATTTTAAAATAATTTCAAAGGGATTATATGAAAAATGAATAACGAAATATACAAAACTAAAAAATTTCAAAGAATACCACCATCTTCATTTGAGTGTTCCAGGGTTGCTAGGGATGAGCAACCCTCCTTCGATGTTTCTCCATAATTATCCTGTATTTCAAGATCTAAGGAGTTGGAGGGCCTCCAAAAATTCGTGCTTTTCGTAGATTGATTAACATTCTTTGTCCCTCTATCCTCTATAATAAGGAGAGCATCGTCTTGGGGAATAAGGCTATGGATGTACTTCTCAAAATCTGTTTCGATTGGCATATCTACACTACAAATGCATCAGGATGTTCTGGTGGTCTAGTGATTATGTCGACCCCCCAAGATGCAGATCTTAGACCTTTTAGCTCTAAGGTTGAGATTATAATGGACAATTTCCTCATGGATTTGGATGGCTCTATTATTTTAGTCAATTGTTATGGGCCTTATGAAAATAGAGAGGCCTTTTGAGAGCATCTTCATCTCAATGATCTGCTATGGGAATGCTCTCTTATACTTGTCGGTGACCTAAATTTCACTATTTTTCTAGTGAGGTATGGAGGTTAAATGTCATATATGATCCCTTTTCCCCTAGCATCTCTCATATTTTACATGATTCCAATCTCAGAGATGTTTGTCCTATCCCTATTGTTGCTACTTGGAAAAATGGTAGGTCGGGTGAACAAGGGATTGCAAAATGACTAGATCATTTCTTGATTGTTGATTCATTAGATGTCAGTTTGGGTAGATATCAATCTTGGATTTTCTCTGATGTTATTTTATTTCTAATCACTTCCACATCTTTCTTCAATTAGACTTCCAAGTTGCACCCTCCATATTCCCTTTTAAGTTTAATCACAATTGGCCTAAGGTACACCAACCTATCGAGAAATTCACACTCCTTGGATAATTCACTCTCCCTCTTGTGTGTCTCTCCTCATCCCATCGATCTTCTCTTATAACTATGATTAAATCCACATCAACGACTAAGATCATCTTAGACTCGATCCATGTGAGTCTCTAAAGCATTCTCAATTATACTAATAATTAATTCTCTTTAATAATTGATTTCCCTAAGTTAGACTTAGCCATTTAGTGTTTTCTCTTGGAACATTTTCTGGGTTTTGGAGATCTCATGTTTCTTAGTCTCTTAGACACAAATCGAGACTAAAACACTTGCCTGATGCTACAAAAACAAACACTCCCTTTTAGCGAGAAAGGTGTTTTCTCCACCAAGCCTTCTTGACTTTTCCAAGCTGACCATTCTCCCTATCATTGGAAATCACTGTGAAGATAATATTGTCCATCATGCTACTGCGCAAACTTTTATCTACTCATATTGTTACTATTACTGCTTTGTTGCTATCTATGCACTGTTGTTGCCACTACTGCAATAATGAGTCGGATCTCCCTAGATCTTGAAGTACTAGCTGCCATAGGGTTGCTTCCTATGAAGCTAGAATCCCTCTGAGTCTTTATCTCCCCATGGGAAATCTCTCTACTCCCTCCTAGAAACTCACACTATCCTCTTGCACTAGAAACTAGACTATGTAGCTCAATGTTGGGAATGTTCTAGTTGGAACTTCACCTGCATACTGTAACTGGGCAATTCGTACTGCCTTTGTCACTACAACTAGTTATATAACTTTCTCTCGATCACCTGACTGCAACTAGCTTTGTTATTGTCAATTTGACTCCATCATGCTGGCATTATGTTATTGCAACTAGTTTTGGAATTGTCTGTAGAGCACCTGACTACAACTAGCTCTGCTAATACTAAATCATGTTACTGTGAAATTGTGGGCCCCTATAACAAATTGTATGGTCTTGCTGCAACAACTAGAACTGATCTAACTGATCTCCTTGTTGTACCTGCGTTGGACCCTACCCAACTTGATATGTATAGGTATCAAGCTTCTCCTCCTCTTGTAGATATTGTTGCTATCAACACAAACTCCTCTAATTTCGCAG